>JAOTON010001109.1:1850000-2294918 GCA_034440635.1 Lepas anatifera
GATAGTATGCCCGTCCCTATCCTCACGCCGGTGCCTAAGTTGAGCCCAATTTAAAGAAGAGAAAAAACATATCGAGAATCTTTTTCGCGGACTAAGGAGTAGCCTCATACACAGCACAGCTGTACTCGATATTCGAACGAATAAGTGATCTGTATGGCATTAGAAGCATTTTTCTATCCGCACCGCATCTAACCCTTGTCAACACCTTCAGTATTTTCAGCGTATGGAAACATTTTTTTGCGGAGTTCCTTCAGATGTGGCACATATGAAAGTTTATTGAGTGTGAGCCTGAGGAATCTGGTCACCGCTACAACGTCGATCGGACTACCGCGAATTTACAACATCGGGTCTTCAGTCTCCACGTGTATTACAGAAGTGCATACACTTGGTTTTTGTAAATTTTAGTCCATTACGTGTGCTCCATTGCTGCAACGTGTCCAGGACAAGCTGCAGTCGGATCTCTGCACAGTTGCTGTAATAGACGCTGCCACCCACATTGCGAAGTCGTCAACGAAAAGTACATGACGCATGTTTGTGGAAAGCAGTGGCAGATCCAGGGGGGGCAAAAAAGGCATTTGCCACCCCCCAAACGGAAAAGCTTGGAGAAACAACTATGTTTTTGCCCTCCACCCAAACCCCCTCCCCCCAAAGCGGTCGACCTAATTATTGCCCCGACTCTTTTTTAGTTTGAGTTATCTTTTTTAGTTTTTTAGTTTTAGCTATCTTTGAGGTCAGGACACTTGACCTGCACTGCTGACCTGACCTGAGATGACTTACCTTAAAATTTTGACAAAAGTTTTCAAAATGATGAGAGAGAAGGTATGCCAATTACAGCGGCGCTACGCGAAGCCGTTTTTATGCCCTCTCCGAAAAAACCCGAGGGGGGCGGGGCGGGGCGGGTACCCGCCCACCGTCAATGAGCGTGCTTAACCCCTAACTCAAGCAGGCCTCAGAATATTGTATGCAATCTGAGATGGTCTCGATCGGTGATCATAGCCGAAGTTTGGCCAGTCCCTGAATAGTCCCTGGATTTGTGGAGATCCAATCACATTTTGAATGGACCTCAGGGATTTAGGGCCAATTCATAGTTTGGTGGGCGTTTGTGGTTCTCGGAATTTTCCCCTAAAATGGTGTTTAACTTTTTTCTGTCTCGCCGACATGTTTTTGTGTGTATGTACGTTTTTATGAAAATTTATACCTTGCACGGTCGGGCTATTGCAGGTCGGGCTACTGGGGAACGGTCTCCTTCGAGGAGACCGTTCCCCCAGTCAGAGTTCGCCCCCTCCTTGAGCAGTTTCTGGATCCGCCCCTGACAAACGAGAAAGCCGGATAAAGGAGTGCCAGGCGGCTCGCCGTAACTATGCTTGGGAGGACTCTCCAGTAGTGCGTTGTTAATCCTGTTCACAGCGTTTCTGCATGCCGAAAATCGCATGTGGTGACCAATCAAATACATGGTGAAATGATCCCAAGGCCTGCAACCGATTTATCACTGATCACGTCCGCTCGCATCATCCGTATCGTATTTGTGTCACTCTCCTCGTCGATCGTACTCTCAGTTCACCCGTCCATTTATTCACCGATTTGCGGAGCACTGGCGCAAAAAGCTGAACAACAGCTGCGACCGCGGCTACCATGTTTATTCCGTGCTGGAAATGTGATGCATACATCAGATATAAGCAAATCAATGGCACCGTCACTGCGGTTTTCTAGCGCGTCTATATTAACCCGCACCCCACCGGGGGTCCAGCGCCACCTTCGCCCCACGGGGGGCCATCGATGCCCCCCTCTAACTCCGAAAATATGGGCGCTGGCGCAACTCTGCAAGATGCATTAGAAAGCTCGCGTGAATTCAGTTAGAAATTATTTCACATTTTGTAGTGCTCAGGTCAATGGTTTGACCTCCAAAGGTCAAATTAGGTCAAGATCGGCTATTTTCACTCAAATATGCAATGCTTAACACGCGCATTGACGGGGGTCTGAGCCACCTTCGCATTGACGGGGGGGCGGGTACCCGCCCCTCTAAGATATCGAGAACCACGGTAGGTAGCGAAAAACGGTAAAGGGCGTTGGGCTGCCCATCCACTTCTCCATCGAAAACAATTGAACCATTTTTTTGTCAGGTCACATTTAAGGTCACGAGAGGTCAAAACATGCCCGTCATAGGGATAACATGTAAATTCAGTTTTTCGGCCATTAAATCTGAACAAGTAAAGATAGAGCAAAACGACTTAAACTATATGAATCCTCTTAGCAAGCCGAATCGAATGATATATAATTTGACCTTGCTAGGTCAAATCAAGGATTTGACCTGACCTGAGGTCAGGTCAGGGTCAAATTATATAAAATGCATATCATTAGAACCGCAAAGCCCAGGCGAGTCTAATGCAGCTACAATAAATGCTCTATCACCATCCGTTACTGAGTTATTCCGTAAAAACCATTTTCCCATGTATTTCCAATGGAGAGGTCATGCCTCGTACCTGACCTTAGGTCATCGATATCAAAAATACCGGAACATATTTTAGAGAACTCGGTGGGGCCATTGTGTGATATGAGTTTCAATCGGATAAGTTCACCCTGCTCCGACTTATGCTATCTTAAACTTTTTTTGAGGTCGGGTCACTTGACCTGTAATGGTGACCTGACCTGAGATGACCTAACCTTAAAATTTTCACAGAAGTTGTAAAAATGATGAGGGAAAAGGTATACCAAGTACAGCGGCGCTACGCGTCGCCGTTTTTCTGCTATCTCCGAAAAACCCGAGGGGGGCGGGTACCCGCCCCCCGTCAATGCGCGTGTTAAGCAAACTGGGCATAACTCTTATGCCATTAGAGCTATTGAGGTCTGGTAAAGTACATTTGATAGGACATTGTCAGTCCTTTTCCGCTATGTGAAACGTAAAGACCTCACGCCAGTGGTTTGACCTCCAGAGGTCACCTCGTGACCTAAGATGACCTGAGGTCACGAAAGGTCAGATATCAAATGAGATGCCGTATATCAAATGAAAGCCAGTGACAAGACAAACACGATGGTGTTTGTTTCAGCGCTTTAACTTAATTAGGTCAAAAGTTATTGTCAAAATACTGTTTTTGACCCCTGGTGACCTTGAATGACCTTGGAGAGGTCAAAGGGCAAATATGGCCCTTGGAATCCGTGAAAGGGTGTCCAAAAACGTTTTTCTGATCAAGCTGAGCATTTTCAATCGCTTTTGTGACTTTTAGATCATAAGACAGCTTTTCCCCATGCTTTTTCAATGGAAGAGGTCACCTCGTGACCTGACCTCAGGGCACGAAATCGAAATTCCGGATATAAACCTTGTAGACCCTGGAGGGGCCATAAAGTGTAGGAAGTTTCAAATCGATCGACTTCGAAATGTAGCTCTTACAGAGCTCTAAAGTTGAAGTGAGGTGACCTTGGTGGACCTCGTCTGGTGACCTGAACTTGGGTGACCCGGGGTAAAAAATTTCAGGGATGGTGGGAAAATGATGCAGTGAGAGGAAGAGCCCTCAGCCGCGGTGCTGTGTATCTTCGTTTTTCTGCTATCCCAGAAAAACCTTAGGGGGCCATTGATGGCCCCCGGTGGGGCGAGGGTTAAGAGCCATGTTGCGCCCATAACACGTATCAAGAAGTAAAAAGTCAGCTTTGGAAACATTTGCCGAGCAACTGGTGTCTGTCTTCATTCTCTCCTGCGCTCACAGTCCCAGTGGTTTGCTACGCCGACATGCGTCCGGCACGGTGCACTGGGTCTGGTACGGTGCACTGGGTCTGGCACGGTGCACTGGGTCTGGCACGGTGCACTGGGTCCGGCACGGTGCACTGGGTCTGGCACGGTGCACTGGGTCTGGCACGGTGCACTGGGTCTGGCACGGTGCACTGGGTCCGGCACGGTGCACTGGGTCCGGCACGGTGCACTGGGTCTGGCACGGTGCACTGGGTCCGGCACGGTGCACTGGGTCCGGCACGGTGCACTGGGTCCGGCATGGTGCACTGGGTCTGGCACGGTGCACTGGGTCTGGCACGGTGCACTGGGTCCGGCACGGTGCACTGGGTCCGGCACGGTGCACTGGGTCCGGCACGGTGCACTGGGTCTGGCACGGTGCACTGGGTCCGGCACGGTGCACTGGGTCCGGCACGGTGCACTGAGTCCGGCACGGTGCACTGGGTCCGGCACGGTGCACTGGGTCCGGCACGGTGCACTGGGTCTGGCACGGTGCACTGGGTCTGGCACGGTGCACTGGGTCCGGCACGGTGCACTGGGTCCGGCACGGTGCACTGGGTCTGGCACGGTGCACTGGGTCCGGCACGGTGCACTGGGTCTGGCACGGTGCACTGGGTCCGGCACGGTGCACTGGGTCTGGCACGGTGCACTGGGTCCGGCACGGTGCACTGGGTCTGGCACGGTGCACTGGGTCTGGCACGGTGCACTGGGTCCGGCACGGTGCACTGGGTCTGGCACGGTGCACTGGGTCTGGCACGGTGCACTGGGTCTGGCACGGTGCACTGGGTCTGGCACGGTGTTCCGGAACACCAATTCAGGCGCCCGGCGGACCGAGAGCGCTGGAACAGCCCAGTCGCCAGGCATATAAGCTGGCGACTAACCAGGTCCCCTCGGCGCCCCCGGACCCAGATGCCCACTAGCGCCAGAGGACCCGTCAAGTCGGCGCCAAGAGCCTACCAGCGTGGCCGGCACTTCATGCGTCAGCGAACTTAAAACGGGGAGTATATGCAGGGAGTCCCTGTATCCGCCGTCCCTGGTCATATACTTAGAACCTTAGGGAGACTTTCTAACGTTTAGGGATGCATTCTGGATTTTCAAGGCTGCTCACGCATCGCTAGTGTTACACTATTCTACACCGCAAGCTGCTTTAGGATGCAGTCTGTAAGCAGCCTTTATCAAAATACAGCAGCTGCAGTTAGTACCGTCACGTCAAGGCTGTAAACAGACCATACCGCAGTACAGTAACTGTAGCTAGACTGTACCGTCGCGCCAAAGCTGTAAATAGTCTATACCGCAGTACAGCAGCTGTAGCTAGACTGTACCGGCGAGCCAAAGGCTGTGTATAGACTGTACCGCAATACAGCAGCTGTAGCTAGACTGTACCGTCACTCTAAGGCTGTAAACAGACTGTACCGCAATACAGCAGCTGTAGCTAGAGTGTACCGTCATGCCAAGGCTGTAAACAGACTGCACCCCAATTCAGCAGCTGTAGCTAGAGTGTACCGTCACGCCAAGGCTGTAAACAAACTGCACCGCAATACAGCAGCTGTAGCTAGACTATACCGTCGCGCCAAGGCTGTAAATAGACTATACCGCAGTACAGCAGCTGTAGCTAGACTGTACCGGCGAGCCAAAGGCTGTGTATAGACTGTACCGCAATACAGCAGCTGTAGCTAGACTGTGCCGTCACGCCAAGGCTGTAAACAGACTGTACCGCAATACAGCAGCTGTAGCTAGAGTGTACCGTCATGCCAAGGCTGTAAACAGACTGCACCCCAATTCAGCAGCTGTAGCTAGAGTGTACCGTCACGCCAAGGCTGTAAACAAACTGTACCGCAATACAGCAGCTGTAGCTAGAGTGTACCGTCATGCCAAGGCTGTAAACAGACTGCACCCCAATTCAGCAGCTGTAGCTAGAGTGTACCGTCACGCCAAGGCTGTAAACAGACTGTACCGCAATACAGCAGCTGTAGCTAGAGTGTACCGTCATGCCAAGGCTGTAAACAGACTGCACCCCAATTCAGCAGCTGTAGCTAGAGTGTACCGTCACGCCAAGGCTGTAAACAGACTGTACCGCAATACAGCAGCTGTAGCTAGAGTGTACCGTCATGCCAAGGCTGTAAACAGACTGCACCCCAATTCAGCAGCTGTAGCTAGAGTGTACCGTCACGCCAAGGCTGTAAACAGACTGTACCGCAATACAGCAGCTGTAGCTAGAGTGTACCGTCACGCCAAGGCTGTAAACAGACTGCACCCCAATTCAGCAGCTGTAGCTAGAGTGTACCGTCACGCCAAGGCTGTAAACAGACTGTACCGCAATACAGCAGCTGTAGCTAGAGTGTACCGTCACGCCAAGGCTGTAAACAGACTGTACCGCAATACAGCAGCTGTAGCTAGAGTGTACCGTCACGCCAAGGCTGTAAACAGACTGCACCCCAATTCAGCAGCTGTACCTAGAGTGTACCGTCACGCGAAGGCTGTAAACAGACTGTACCGCAATACAGCAGCTGGAGCTAGACTGTACCGTCACGCCAAAGCTGTATATAGACTGTACCACAATATATCAACTGTAGCTAGACAATCATCGCGCCACAGGTAAACACCGACTGTACCGCAATACCGCAGCTGTAGTTAGGCTGTACCGCCGAAAAATCTGTAAACAGACTGTACCGCAATACAACAGCTGCAGTCAGGTGGCACCAACGCACGAAGTCAGCAAATAGACTGCATGGCAATGCAACAGCCCTAGTTAGGCTGTTCTGCCATACAGGGACAGAAAACAGACTGTACCGCATTGCAATAACTCCGAGCAAGCTGTTCTGTACCGCAATACACAGACTACATGGCAGCTGAACCCAGTGATGAATGTAGAGTTTCATTACAGCATACGCGGATCGAATATTTCTGATGAGAGGCATGACACCCGTAGAGATTGCATTCAACCAGGGGTCACTATATTTGGGCGTCAAACATGCGACATTCCAGAATTGGCGGATCCAGGAGCAACTTTAAGAGCGGGAGAACCAACGTTTTGGGGGCTAAATTGAGAAGAATCGCAAAAACATAGTACTTTAAAGAAAAACGGCAAAAATGTGGCCTTTTGGGGGTCATAAGATACTATTCTAGACTTTGGAGGGGCCACAACTCCTTTGCTCCCCTTAGATCCACCAATGCCCTTCAGGGGGCGCTAATTCGCGTCTGAGGGACGTCGACATCCACATCCCGCAGGAGGGAGGGCGTGGTAACCGGAAATCCAGAGGGCGCTTTTGAACTTTGATGAACCTTCACATTGGGTAAAGGAATCGATCCGTCTCCGACTGCCCTTCAATGCAGTAACTGTAATTAGGCTGCCCCATCACACAGGGACTAGAATTAGGCTGTTGCACCTCACTAGGGCTGCATTTTGTTTGATGAGTCGAGTTTTTCAACTGCCTTACCGATTCCTAAAGTCAAGCTGAATTTGCTCATAAGTTTTGCAAGGTCAAAACCGTGCTGCTAAAAGGGATAGACGAGAAACAAGTCAAATGAAGAGTGACACATCCGCTTTTCCGGGAGCTTGCCGGACAAAATGAGCAATATAGCGACATGGTCGCTTCACGGAAGTCTGATATCTATGTTTTGTGTATTAGTATGATTTCTCTCTGAACACAACTTCTCAGAAATACACCCCGACACTGATAGAACAAAACTCAGGCGTACCGGTAAAAGAATGCACCAAGCGTTTCCAGCAATGCACGACAGCTCAGGAGCTGATATCATCGGTATTGCATGCTTTTTTAATGGAGCAGGTCACGCAAAAAACATTGGACACTAACTGGCCCTTGTAGCCATAAACGCTCCAATTATGAAGCATTGTACGGGACAGGAGTCGTTTTGCAGTTCCATATATTTCGTTGAAAAGGTTTGATGGAGCAAATTTGTGTTATTTACATTGCCGCTCTCTCATTATCCTTGTTGACAAAACACAGACATTTTTCCCGTTAGTCCACTGGTGACTTTCAGAAGTGTCCAAAACGCTGAGGCTTGGCCTCAAATCACCAACAATTTTTGCTATGTTGGTAAAAATTCCTTACCTATTACATGCTGCCGATATGACGGCGTCTTTCTACTCAACCATGCGATGTGCCAGGGCGTCAGAAGGCTTGGTAAAACGCAGATAATATTCAACCACTCTGATATATATTCTCTCTGAGACGCGTCTATCTCCGGCAGATCCACTACCAATGAAGCTGCGCGCGCTGCCGCAGTCGTTCTGGCAGCAGCCCAACACCAACACCACCTCTCCCAACACCGGCTCTCTTCCTCCCCTAGTCACTACTTCAAAGGACGCCCAGGACATCAATGGTTAGTCAACAACAGACTGCTGCACTGTCTAGGACTCCAATTTACGGATGCTGGGGTTGGAGTCTCCGATGATGATTGGTGTTTTAGGGCACGTCAGCTTCTTTGGCTATATGTGCCCAACAGACAATGCCCTGGATGCATAGACAGACCAGGGGACAGGAGGGGAGGGATATAAATCCACACCCCTAGGGAAAGATGACCTATTCCAGTATTTTTACCCCCTGGATGCGCCAGTGCCGCCAAATCAAGAGAATACCATGCAGGCGTGAGCTGCCTCGGATGGTCCTGATCTGACACCCGTGCGTTTGCTGTTGGTAGAGGTGCCACCGATCACGCCGCCAGACCAGCGGAGCGAGGGACGCTCTCCTGATCAGGCCCGCTGTTCGGGCGGGTCCAACCCGGACCTCCTCTTCTCTCTCTTCGACACCATCAGTCCACCCGGCGACAGGAAGAGGCTGGTGGTTAGAAGGGCCAGGTGCGAATCACTCTCTCAGACATTTGACAGTCACACCGTCATATAGTACAGTGCATCATTCTGTTCATGTTACAATCAGCGGTATTTACTCAAGGGGACGTGATGATGTTCTCAAGCGCTGCACTTGTCTATTTGATGTCTCATGGATTGTATAATTAAACAATATTTGCCTACATTATGCACTTGATTGGACGCATATCCTCAAACATAGTTAATGGTAGAACCAGCATTGACTGCGGTTTAAAATCGCAAGCAGTACTTCTCACGGAATGCAAACATCTGGCTGATGGCAGGGCTAAGAAGAGTATTCCAGAGGACGAAGATCCTTACATGACCAGCTCTGCAACTGACTCCATCTTGCCACTGCTACCAGACCGCTCCAGCGGCTCAGGCACGCCCGCCAGTCGGGGCACTCAGGTCAGAACAGGCACTAGGTCACGGCATTACACGGCAAGGCACTCAGGTCAGAACAGGCACTCGGGTCATCACCGGCAAACAGGCAAGTCAAAGCATCCAGGTTATATAGAGCGTAAAGGAAAGATTGGGCATACAGACCAGTCGAGGTGGCCAGATCAATCGTGGTGGATGGAACGAACGAAGTACGCTGGGGAAATGTTTAACTCAGAGTGCACTGGGCTCAGTGGTGTGCAGCTTAGAAAGGGTACACAATCAAAACGGGGCGAGCAGGATAGGCCAGTAATACACGCTATGTCTGAGCTATATTTTATCGTAATTTTGAAATTTTAGAAAGGGCAGTTTACCAAACTTAGAAAAGGACATTGCACAAGCAAAACGGAGCACGCAGGATAGACCAGTAATACAGGCTTTATCTGAGCTAAATTTCATCGTAATCGTTGTTTCAAACTATTTCCTTTGGGTCTGATTGTAATTGTATGATTCTTCCTTCAAAATGGCAGGCTGATTTTTTGGGAGCATCACGTCTTCACCACGAGGGGGGGACAAAGATTCCGGAACCTACTCAACCGCTCCCAAATTCTACATAGGAATGAAAATGGGATAGCATTCTATAGGAATGTGGTGTTTCTTTTACCTAAGAGGTAGCAGACCAAGCATAATTTACAGAAACGGATGATCTATAATCGGATTTTAAAGGCTGCCTGGAGAGGTTTCTATTCGTACTGAGAGAACAGCGCTCTCTGGAAGAGGTATGCACCCATGCTTACGTCCTAGTTATGAAATAATGAAAAAATACTTTCTTGCATGTCTCTTTCGTTCTAAACTGTAATTTGCAATGAAAAACTTTCGATTGAAACGCAAGCATTTCATACATATCCACATTCGGAGGGTCATCTTTTATATTTTCATGACGAGAAGCACAATGCAGAGTATGGGTTAGTTTTCCTCAGCCACCCGGTATAGGTGGCGCTGTGAGTGGGCAACGTATCTACAGATCGGGCCGGACACAGAGGGTCAACCAGAAGATCTGCCACGGGTAAAGTCTAGCTTTAGTACACCATGCATCCCGTTGTAGGAGACAGGGCCAGTTTGTATTAACTGATCAGATTAAGCCCAGGAGATCGTGCGGGGAGTGGCAAAGAATGTCCAAGCATTCTTCGAGTATTTGAGGTATGGTCTGTGTTGCATATTTCATCTACCTCACGCTCCCAATGGGTTTTGTGTAAAGAAGTTGGCTCTGCTCGCTTTTCGCTGTACACAATCCGAGGCAGCAATCATTCTGGGTGTTTCGAAGAATTATATTTTTAAATGGTGTAAGTACTAAAATCCTTCAAATCCGTCCACAAAACACTCATTTTAATGGTAAATTGTAGGACATTTTATATAAATATGTTTCATTTGCATCACATGTTTTCTCTGTCTTAAATGTACTCGGAAAATGGTCAAGAAACATAATATAGGCCCATATATTTGAGAAAACGGAACTTTCGCACTCTAAAAGGTTTCACACAATGGCACGTAGCATGCAATAAGAAAGTCTCGTAATATTAGTTAAGTTTTGGTAGTCTATGGCTCATTGTTTACCTTCCTATGATACTATACGCGGACACAGCGCAGACACTGTTCACGAACAGGGACATGGACCAATGGATTGCTTGCTTGGACCGCTTTCCTAGCTTAGGTTTTTAAATTAATTTCGGCAATGCAGACTGAGACTACATGTACGATATCATGTTTGGCCATTCGTGATACTTGTACGTGATACGACGTATTTCTACGAACATTTTCATGAGCAGATGACGTATTTATATTTAAGACTATTTATACTAGAAATATAAACGTACAAATATGAATAATGGTAATGCCCAAATCATTTTCGATTTATGTAAATCTATCCAGCAACCAATTATAGCATTATGATCAATTCAAAATATTTCTTATGAACCCTGTATGTGGACGCCTGAAACACCTTTATTCCTTAGGAAGTTAATCACAATGTACAGCACGTTACAGAACTCTGTTTTTAAACTCCTCGGAAAATAATGCCAGATACACGACACAGTTTAAAAAGTGAGTATATGAGGCGTTTCAAAGCCATTGCTGCTGTCAGTGTCAGTGATCTTTTTTGGTGAATAATGATTTGGAACTGTTTGGCAGATTCTCTCGGTGGTGCAAATGGTGGGCCCGAGCGACAGAGAGTCGATCTGCCTGCCATCTCTGAGCGTGGAGCACAACTACTCCAACATTCTGTCCCAGCTGGTCATGAAGCTATAATGTCCTGGTCGTGAGCAGTCATAAATATCACCCAGCTTATGAAAAGACTATGAGCTCCCTGCAACATTCACGTGGGGGTGAGATCAGGGATGACATTCTAAGTATCATGTGGGAGCAGCCTGATATTAAGACGGACTTGGCAAACCATCGGTGAAGCAAGTGCTGAAGATTCATGAGGCGTGTGTTTGCTCTGAATAGCCATACAGGCTAAAAGGGAGCCAATGAATAAATGTGACATTTTTGAAGCCGCCGGGATGATCATAACCATTCGGACCCAAAGTATGCAGAGTTTAGCTGACATTAATCATATTCAGTCGAAACTCGGTACGAATCATATAGCTAAATGCAACTATATCAGCTTTTCCCTATCCTATGTTTATTCTAGTCTCTACAGGGGCGGGTATAAAATTGTAGTGACGAGTGTGAAATTAACAGTTTGCTTGAGCCATCTTCAAATAATTATTGTTTACAGCTAAAGTGAAAACGGAGGTGAAAAGAAGCGTACAAATTGGTGACAATTTTGCCTAGCATTCCGTCTGCATCGGATCACCAAAGATATACACCAGAATACACATATCTTCTCCTAATTCACATGCTGACTGAATAGACACGTGTTGAGCTACCATTAAGAGGTTTCTAAACACATAGTGTATGAGCAAGTGTAGGTGCTTCTCCCACCAACAGTGCCTTTTTAGAACCTCCCTCCACCGAGCTCTCTGCTCGTTTGGAGGGGGAGACATCATGAGTGATTTGACGTAGATTCATTGCGCATTTCAGTTTCCCACGTCAGAGTTATAGTGTTGTTGGCAGTTGGTTCTGATGTGGTCTGTTGTGCTGTACGAGTGTCCTCTTCTGATCTCACGGAAAACTGGGCATTGCACATGTGTATTTGAAATGTTAGCACTTTATCTAATTCCTTTTAGTTACAGCAACTTATTTAACTTAGCTGGACTCAGAAATGGACCACTTAACTGCTCTGGGTACAAAACAAAACAGAAAGTGGTGGTTTTACATTTCTGGCAGGAAAGAGCTGAACTCATAACAGATATCTGGGTTTCGAACAATACTCAGCACTGGAGTTTGTATGAAGCACATGTAGGTCTATTAACTATTAGATCTACTGTGTTGCTTCG
This sequence comes from Lepas anatifera, assembly GCA_034440635.1. Lineage (NCBI taxonomy): Eukaryota > Metazoa > Arthropoda > Thecostraca > Lepadidae > Lepas > Lepas anatifera. Next base: position 1,862,362 of record JAOTON010001109.1, read on the forward strand.
AGAGGGAGTTTGAAATCACGGTACAAGCGCATCTAGGTCTGCGCCTAGCTCCGCTTTGTAGCCAAAAATGACATGATAAGGAAGAGAATCACATGGAAGGACTCAATGGAACTGATATTTTCGCAGTGAAGTGTTTTTTTCGTTTCCAACTCCTTATTTACGGCTGCACGGTGCTGTACATACGTGCTTCAGGCAGGCTATTTGTGAGAGCAGTGAATAGGTGCGAGCAGGTGTGTCCAACAGCTGAAAATAATGTTTACTGCAATCTCGGAATATACTGGCAGGCGCACCAGAACTGGTATATTTGGAAAGCTCTGTTTTTCATATGCGGCTTAGATAAAGCAAATTCACAGTTTGCCTTATGCCTCACATATTGCACTCATCAACAAGAGAAATGTTCATTCATGTTCAACTGGAACACATTAATGGGACCTAAGAGAAGTTAAAGATATTCCAAATAAATGTTGGCTTTCTGTGTCGGGTTTGGACACTAATGATCTGCCGTATCCCTCTCGACACAAAACAATTATCTGAATAGGCATGTGTATTTCAAGAAATGCATATCAACTAAAACACATATTTGTCAAAAGTGCTTATATATTGAACCATCACGCGGGGTGGTTAGTAAAGGTCAAGGTTGCAGTGGCACGCTTTGTCGACGGCACGTTCAGCCTGTGCCTTCAGGCTGCCAACCACTCGAGCCAATGCTGTGTTTTCGCCCGCCGGGTAAGATTTAATCAGCACACGAAGCTGAGGACTGGTCGAGACTATCACCCTCTGAGCGTACCACGCTCCGTCGTTCTCTTGCGGTTTCCACCGCACGAAGTCGCCAAGACACACGACATTACTGAGAGGCCGGCCCCCGTCCTGTTCGTCATCGTCAAATATCTCCACACGGAGCAGTTCGCAACCAAGCGCTACCGCTTCCACGCGAACGTCCTCCTCCATCCTCAGTGTCAGTGTCAGACGCACCCTGTGGCAGACGTCGCCGGCGTGCAGGAGCCAAGAGCAGCTGCGGCCGCGCAGCCACACTGGTGCTGCCATCTCTTCCGCGCCGGTGACGCTACCTGCATGCGGGTCGCCGATTTGAACATTAGCACTGCAGCTACCACGAGGCATCACTTTCGCATCGTTGCAGCCTGGACTGAGGATGCATTTGCAGTCGGTACTAACGCGGCCCAGACATGTATGTTCTAGATGGTCGCAACTGGCGGGAATTGATGGGGCACAGTCGTACCCACCAGGCTGGCGCAGTCGAAGAATGTCATTGTAAGAGGGCCGTTTCCATGAAGCGCCCATGTGCGCTGTGTCGGCAAAGTTGACTGCGGACATGCTGGAGAAATTGCTGATGGACAGACCATAGGGATCGAAATGCATTACAGAACGAATATCATACCACCCAGCATTGGATTCATTGGTGCATTTCTTGCCTCCGTTTTTTGTATTTAGGAAGGAAAAGTCACGTGTCTGGATGTGTTCCGCGTGAAGTTTGATGTGTAAGTGACGGTCAGGGCGCGAATGCTCATGAGGCAGACCAAGAACGTGACCCAGAAGATGGACCAGGACGCCGAGCGTGCAGTGTTCGGAAATGACAAGGTAGCTCCAAGGCCTGTAACCCACCGTGGCGTAACATCCATCGCCCACGGTAACCCGTAACAGATTGGATGTACCACGAAGGCGAGGGCTCACCGGGACATCGGAATCACTGGTATTTGTGATGTTAGATGGTAGTGGTTTTGATGTTCCATTGACAAACTGATCGTATTCGCTATCATCGGCATCCTTTTCATTTGAAGGTGCAGACATGTTTGAGCTAGTACTGGTAGAAAAGTTTTTCATTCCTTCAGGTATTTCGAAGTGAATGCAGCCAAGAGCATGTTCCCAAATCTTCATCGCTGCTTGCAAATTACTAAAAAGTTCAGCAGGGCCTAGGTTTTCGTAGAAAAACGAAATTTTTCCCGAAGGCCATGGCTGCGAGAAATTAGACATCAGGCCTTGCAAACTTTGGCTTACTTTACCATGTCCATCATACATGCCCTTTTGATCTTCAGTGAGTGACATGTCAGCTTCCCATAGGTCTTCCCTCTCCTCTACTCCTGCCCATCTGTTTATCATAATTACATCTGTGTCAGTGTATCCTTGAACCTTGAAAAGAATGTCTCTTAAGCTATTCTCTGATTTCTTGTTATAGTATGATTCTTCTACATTTCTGTTCGGTGGATCAAATAATTCAACAGGAAATGTCTTCTCCTCCAAAAATTTGGGATCATGTTTGGAGCCGTGAGCCAATGAAACGTCTTCTGGGTGTTTGAACACCTTCTCCCGAGGCATCCCTGCAGGTATTCCTTCCTCTGCCATGAACTTTTGGCCCTGCAGTTCAGGCAAGCAGTGCAGCATCACAAGAATAATAAATACTTTCATGGTTTTCTTTACGATAATGTATCAAAATGCATGTTTTACGGATAAAATAACTCAGTACTCAATTTTGCGTCACGGGAAATTTCTATAGCATAACAAAAGAACCAAAAAAACAAGCGGTAAGTGGGCCTTAAGCAAAACGCCACAGTTTTGCACAAATATGTTGTTGAATTATGCCACAATCCTTTCTATTTTCTCGTGAACCTGCAACAGAAAGCACGTCCATACAACAATTTATAGGTCCGTGCTACTTTTCAAGCAGTTTTTACATGTCTGTCCAAACAAAATCAAATTCAAGGACCACGCTCAGAAATTTTCACACATTTTGGTAACGAAACGGGAAAAATTGGTCACAAATTTTCGATAACGGTTTTCCGACATACTTTACACGTTTTGAGCTGTTTTTACCAGCCTCCTAAAGGGTCCGAACTACGTCAGGGCAGCAACTTCTAGAATATGTAGTTACGGCACAAACAAAAACACCTTAACAATGCCCAGACAGCCATTTTGCGTCTTGTTTTCTTTGTTTATGTGCCATTCTACCTCTCCAAGTGACTTTAACTGCCTCTCCCTTTCGGGCAAATCAGTAAAGATGTCATTGTCTTGGCGCCATCGTGCTGCTGAGCGTGGGTTGCCCGTCCCTCCACTCACTGTCTGTTCAGCTTTGCAACAAACAACAATTCAGTCGGCCCCCCAGCGTGCATATAAAACGAATTATTTTGGAGGCTGTCAAATGTTCTTTTCAAGTTTGATAAATAAGTTATAATGTTTGGGGAAGCCAATTATATGTCATAGAATCTTTCAGAAGTAGCTCATAGCCCAATTGACTACATGGGGTTTTGAGCGAAAAATCCATTCACTTCAGTTACAGTGTCGCCACGTATTTTACCGCGCATTGACGGGGGGGTACCCCCCTCGGTTTTTGAGACAGAAACGGGCGCGGCGCGCCGTACTGGTATACCTTTTCCTTCATTTTACAACTTCTGTGAAAATTTTAAGGTTAGGTCATTGGTCGTCGTGGTGGACCCGACCTAAAAAGTTTAGATAGCATAAGACGGCAGGGTGAACTTATCTGATTGAAACTCATATACTATGGCCTACTGAGTTCTCTACATATGTTCGTATTTTGATATCATGACCTAGGTCTAAGGCATGACCTCTCCATTGGAAATACATGGGAAATAGTTTTGGAATAACTCGTAACGGATGGTATGAGCATTTATTTTAGTGCATTAGACTCGCCTGGGCTTTGCGTTCTATGATATGATTTTATATAATTTGACCTGACCTGACCTCGTGTAACTTTTTGACCTGGGTCAATTATATATTCATTTGGTTGTAGAGGATTCATAGTTCGTTTTGTCTCTTTACTTGTTCGATGCATGGCCGAAAACTGAATTTTACATGTTATCCCTATGACGGCATTTTGACCCTCGTGACCTTAAATGTGACCTGACAAAAATGTTTAATTTTTATGAATGATGGCCCACGCGTTACCGTTTCGACCACCGTGTCTCGATCTTGGGCGTCCCCCCCGTCATCTCCCCGTGTTAACCTATACGTGTTTCTCTCCAGCTCACAAACGATTATTGGTTTCAAAATTGTGGAAATGGTAAAACCTGAAGTATATCATAATTGGTTGCGCTTTGGCAGTCCCGGGCTGGTGTAAGATGAAGCCCGGGGCGTGGATTTGTGAAAATAGTTAGGGGTGCCCAATTTTTTTTAAAAGTCATTAAACACCATAATAAAAGGTCATAGCATAACATAAGGTGTGTTTCAGCTTTTGCACAGGTCTGCTGGGGCACATAGCCAAGTAAAAATCGTTGAAACGAAAACAAAAATAGAAAGAGTATTTTAACACTACTTTCATTCTGGGAGCTCGGGCACCCCCAGATATTTATAAATTTGCACTCCTGGATGAAGCCAAATGACACCCAACATGCTGATGGAGCGCGAAACTTGGCCAAAGTGATACCATCTGGAAGAACAATTTTTTGTAATGCCTACCCTATGTGAGCTTACATAGCCAGGTCTTCCTTCGTTTTGATCATATGTTCTGAGTGGCGCCTGACTGGCGCCAAGCTTGACTATCGTACAAAATTAAGACAATTAATAATCTGTCGCATACGACTCATCAATTTTGTCTGTGTTTGTTTTAATTTACACCTGTTTGCTATTCAAGACACCGTGGATTTACATGGTGTCTGCTTTTGTGACCTTCCCAGGAATTTGTCGAGAGTTCATGCCCGGCGCCTGGCTGAGTGTTGATTAGCATAATACGGGACGGTGGGTGGTGCGGCGGGCGGCGAGCTGGCCAGGCCTGGCTATGCTGCCTGCTGCTGATGCTCGGGCGTCATCGTCGCATGCATTAGCGGGGAAGGGCGTCAGCGCGGCGCCTGCCAGCGACCCTGGCCAACGTCGGCGGAGTACCAGCCTGCCCCCTGCGGCGACGCACTCCGAGGCATAAATCCCACCACGGCGCAACGCTGGAGCAAGAGAACACGGTTCTGGACAGAGTTCGGAGAATTGGACTCCCAGGAGTAGGGGCCCCGCTGCTGGAGGTTAGACAACGGTTATAGCATGGTGGCTGCAGGTTTGAAGTGAAATCTTTTCTTTCTTTCTTTTACATTGTCTTTATCAGATGGACCCAATGCAGAGCAACTGGTTTGAAATTTCGATTCCGTTTGGTTTAAATGATAGATCACAGATCTTTATAATGGTTTAAGATTCCTTTTAAGAAGATGCCCTATCTATAGCAAGTGTTCCAAGAAATAAGAGCCTATCAAGCCCAGACACCGTATCACAGCGCCACAATGGTGGGTTTCATCACAATAGCCTGCTGTTCTCGAAGGCTTATCGTTAGTGCGAGGAGTGACCCAACCGCGCGGAAGCAATCCCAGATCAACATCCAAATATTTCGACTGACGTCAAATCCGAACCTTCGGCTGCAGTGTTGAGAACTCAGTGTCCAGTTCAGTGCGCTGCGGCGCTACGGTAAGTCATTGTCAGCCCCGAGGCGGCTATCAGCGGTGTTTTCCTGTGGCGGGACATTCTCCTTCATTGCCATGCACTAGCTGCATACCCGATTAAAGGGCAAGGCCGGTGACGTCATTGGACTCTCTGACGTCACGTGCAAGGAAGATCCACCAGTTAAATCCCGCGAGATAACCACTACATCCTGAAGCCTTCACTGGCTCAATGTCTCCGTCGGGACACGACATATCCCCGGGAAGCAAATCTATGCCTATGAAGGAGCTCATTTGTCATTGCTGCCTCAACAGTTTCAGCGGGCACGCGAAGTGATCGAGCATGGAGATATGTTTTCTGGTACCTTAACACACAACCGCCGGGTGGAGGCCATTCATCAGATTTTTCGCAATGCCTCGATTAGACTTTGTAGAAGCTCTGTTATGCTTTTAGGAGTAGCCAAAAATAAATTTGATGGTTTTTAACACGCGCACTGGAGGGGGCCTCGGAGGCCTCCCACCTGTTTTTCGAGGTGGCCGGAGAACCGCTGTAGCCGAAAAACGAAACGTGGCCACATTTAACAGAATCCAATAGGCGTCGATTGGTGAAGACTTTTGAAAATCGGCCGAAATTTTTTGACTTATAGGCTTTCAAAGTCAGACCTGCATTTTGAGGTCGCCGTAAACGCGCGATCGGACCAGTTAGCTTGCATTGAAGACCGAGTGGTGACGTCATAACGTCATATAAGCGGGACTATATGTCAAGGTCACTTCACATGAAAGTCAAGGTCAAGGTCAAGGTCACAGGTCAAGGTCATATCTGCACTTTCAGGTCACTGACCACTGTGCGTCCGGCGAAATGACGTTACCCCGTCTGACATATATTATGCTATGACGTCATCGGTAGGGTCCCCAATACAAGGTAGGTCAGGTCAAAGTCATTGGGAAGGTCAATCCTCATTTCCTGCCAAACAGTGGCTACAGTTTTAGTAAGTGTAATAATAAGTAGTATACCATATGGTGACATTAAAGGTCAATGACCTTGAATGACCTTGACCAAAAGTTGTGGGAGCCTCTTTGAGACCTCTTTCTATGAACCTTGTCCGCCTTTAGCTTATTCCGCCATTTTCCTGCACAATCACGCATTTACCAATCGATCCCGCATGGCCAATATTTGACCTTTACGACATAGTTTGACCTTGAAGATATTAACCTAGGTCAATGAAAATTTGTCATCATGTAGATCACCATAGCCCCCACCCACCTACCAAGTGTCGTTTTCTAACCCTCTTAGTTTCCGAGATCTTGGGGCCTACCGCCCCTCCTTCGCGTTGTGCGCCCTCCGGTGTTAAAGGTGACCCCGAAACCTTTCAAGTGAAGTCACTGATTTGTGACGCAATGTCAAATTAATGCTAAGCGGGATTTGGTGTTTGAAAGGTGCAAATCTCCTATGAGACCTACCGCCAAAGATATAACACAAGTCGAAAGATTCTGGAACGGTCCGCCAATTTTTTTCGTTTGCTTTAAATTAAATCAATAATGAGGTCAAAGTTATTTTCATCCATGTCTTTAGACAGAATAAATGTAAGGGACGTTTTTGCTTCCATTGCAAATCTTTTGTTATCGTCAGCCGAGGGATGCATTGCATGACCTGGAAACCTCCATGTCTTACTTAAACTTACCTGAGGTCAAGTCTGAGTCACCACGTGACCCAAAAGAATCATGCCATGTGTTATTATTCATATTTCTGAAAAAGACAATGACGCAAACAAACGATTGCAATTTTTACTACCTTATTGTGTCCAAAGACAGAAGAAAACGCGTCTGAGGCGTCTTTTTACATTTGGATGGCCTTGATGTTAACACAGATGATGGGAAGTAGCGTGGTAAGTTTCTGTACAAGCTAGGTGGAGCTCATTAGATTGACCTTCGAATTATTCTATACCTCTTTTGATTTTCGAGGTAGCGATGGGTGACAACGACTCCCCACCCCTATGAGTGGTCGCAGGTGCCAAAATAGCCCAGGCGGTCGTCGGTTAAGAGATTTTGAAGTGATTTCATTGTTTTATATGTCCACACTTCTTTTTCATTTTTTACATGGATAACCTGCTGATGAAATTGCACGGCTAAAGTATGTGAATTAATTGTGTGTAACAGTATTCGTGTACATTTTTTAGTTGTATGCAATCGGATCTCATCAGTAAAGATCACTAATTAGGATGATCATTCTACCAGGCATACATAAGCTAACTTCTTCCTTCAGGTAAGCTTTCTGCTATGTTCCTTTGCAAACGGTTCGTGGCAGAGGATCTCAAAACGAGGTAATTAGTAAAATGGTGTCTGTGGTGTGCTGCGTTCAAACATGATTTTGAATTACGATCCAAATATATCCTCCCAAAGGCAACCGCAGGTTACGGCGTTGCGGTGAGTGATGGGCCCAACAACAAGCCTCTTTAGTTCATCCAACAAAGGCAGCCAAAATTCAGGTCGGGTCAAAAGCGAAAGAACCAGACGTTGGAAAGCGAAATGAAAGGAAATGAGCTAGCTTTCCAGAAAGCTTTCGTCACTGCATTGAAAATTTTTGTCCATACTGTAGCCATTAAATTACTGAAACTTCCATTTCTGTCGCATTATAGCTTCTTATGTTGAGAACGGTCATTGTCTGCTGCATTCTTTCCTTATTCTTGATAAGACAAGCTTGCTCACCTTTTCCTACCAATGAGCGCCTGGTTTAAGAACCATTGTTGAAATAGATTTTGTATTTGAAATATTCGGCTCCTTATAGAAAAAGATCATAAACGAAGGTGGAGCATCTCATGTCTGGTACCTGCTGGCGCCGAATCCTCCACGCCGTGGAGCTGCTCGTCTTACTAAAGCTATTTTGCTTCGTGGTGCTTACCGTTTTCGAAGCAGCCTTTCACAAGCCTGATATTTTTCGCCGAGTCAGTAATCCGCTGTAATGCTGAAGACCACTCCGCCAGTATATTAGAATTCTTCTCCTAGAGAATGTACCCAGTAACTGCATGCAGACTCGTCATGGGCCACAAGTACTATTTCGACTATTTGTAATTTGTTTACTTTAAAAGGAATGTGGCACCTTCATAACGTGATTTTAACTGAGATAGCCAAGTTGTAAAGCATGCCGGAAAACCCAGTCCTCAACATATCATTTGCCTTGGAGCTTGAAATTTCCTTAGAGAAAAGCTATCTGAAACCTACCTGAAATGCACCCAAAATGTACCTAAGGAGCCAGCCGCAGTTGTCAGCTGTTGGCGTGAGACATGCTGACGTCACGGGGAGTAGCTTATTTGTTGCCTTAGGGAAACATTAAAAAATCGTTGACATTTTCATGATTTTCAGCTAAAAATGCCCCTAATTACACTAAATTCCGGGATTCGACCAAGGTGCCACATTCCCTTCAAAACTAGTGCGCTCAGTAAGCAGTGGAGGGCCCGAATTCAAGGCAGAGGGGGGTGGGATTTCCACAGACTTTACAACCCATTTCTTTACAGTCAATACCACAGCGTTAGTGCTTTAAGTTATAATGTAAGGGGTACACGGTGTCCCGGTGGCCGCCTAGTTTCGCTGCCCTTGGTTTACATCAGTGCCGTACAAACTGCTGCTAAAATCAAAGATAAACTAATTTTTCTCCAAACAAAACTGTCACTGTCTATGTCCATCTCTCCTTGTCAAACTCTCAAAAGTTTAAACAAAACCGTTCAAAGCTCTGCGAGACTGGAGACCCACTCAGCGCCAAGAGAGACCGCCCAGCGTACACCCATCGCAGTCGCTATGCGGCAGACTGAGTCGGTGCCGACTGTGCCCGAGGCTGTCGGCGCTGACCCGTTGACCTCTGACGCCTGTGCCGGTGTCGACACTGCCGGGGGGCTTGAGGCCGCGAAACGGCCGCCAACCCCTCTCTCGGCTGCGGGAAAGGACGGCGTTCTGCCGGCGGCGCGTCCAATCCATCAGCGCAGCCTCACAGCCGCGCTGGTCTGCCGCTGGGTGCCCGGCTACCTGGGCTGAGCTGAGCTGAGCTGCGGCGCTGCCCGGCTGGCAAACTGGCGAGCTGTTCCAGCTCCGGAGGTCGAGCTGCAGTGGCCGGGATCGGGGCCGCTGCTGCAGCCCTGGCGTCGTTTTTGGCAGCTCTCTCCGTCCTCGGCTGCACGCGCGCGCGCGCGGCACGTTTTCTAATGCGAAAAACGACTGGCGCGGGCCCAGATATTTGCTTTATGGAAATGGCGGTGCATCCCATTAATTGGCTGGCTGACACCGGTGCTGTGGAGAAGCCGAAGGTCTGAAGATCAGCAGGCTGCTGGGAGGCACCTTCTGCTGCCGCCTGCTGTGTCTGCCTGTCGTCATCTCTTTCTTCATCCTTCTTGTGGATTTTCCAACCTAGGTAACCCGGAAATGCCGATTGCAGTAAAAGTAGGTACGATGTTTCACGAAACGAAAAAGGTAGAGATATGGTTGCCTGCAATTTAGAGGTTACTAGAGGCAACCAAAATATATGCGTGCTGGATTGTCTGTATGGCTTGCACGGCATCGTTTCATGTGAGGGATTTGCATACTTGATTTGCCTTTGCTAGTTTCCCAGATAAAAATGCAAATACCAAGGTAGCATAGGCTTATGATAAGCCAGGCACTCGAAATCATACATGTATGGCATATCTGTGGATTTCCAGCGATTTCGAGCTCGGATCTGTCTGTTGCTAACCGGGTCCGGGTAGAAATAATGGAACATATTTTTCGATGAAGATCTAGGAATATTTTCCAACTGCGAGGAACCGACAAAACTGGCCCACAGATTACGTTCTGATAAGGTATTTGACCTCGACATGATAGGAATTGACAAAAGCTGCTTACAGACTCGATCCTGACGTGGTAGGAAATGACAAAAGCTGCTTACAGAGTCGGTCCCAACGTGGTAGGAAATGACAAAAGCTGCCGACAGAGTCGGTCCCAACGTGGTAGGAAATGGCAAAAGCTGCCGACAGAGTCGATCCTGAAGTGGTAAAAATCGACAAAAGCTGCCCACAGAGTCGATTCCCGACGTAGAGAGGGCGACTGTGTCGGAAGCCGCCGTAAACGTGATGCCTGTTGAGGACAGCGCGGAAGCACGTATGTGTGTATGTATGTACATACATACATACAGCCTGCTATTGCATACATTAGACAATTTCATTTTTCAAAACATTTTTGGTTTTTGTCAGGTTTTGCAACTTTTCCCGTTCTATGGTCCAAGTGGAGTCGATCGGTGCCATTTTTATCGAAATCGGACAATATTTAGGTCTGCCTCATGGGACCTGAAGATACCAAGTTTTCGTCAAAAATTGTTATAATGGGTACCAATACGGCTGACGCTGTAATGATCATGATAATTCCAAACATGTTTTTTTAAACCCTGCTACTGCAAAATGTTCATACAGTCATGCTGGAAGCAATATAATATAGTAAATCAAGGGAACAAGGTCTCTGTAAGCTGTGGTACAAAGGGAAATTCTCGTTTATGAGGCCTCGACTAGCGGATTCTTGAGCCCACTACTGGAAATGCTTTCGGTGGTAAAATGCGTCAGAAACAGTTCTGGGCAGGACGTTATATTGCAGTTGCATATGCTGATCGTGAATTATATTTTCGGAGTGTCATAGCTGTCTTCATGCTGTGTGCACCCCGGCAGGCCTCGCGCCTTAGTAGTGAGGAAGTGCGGGCACATGACGTTGTCGCTACTTCGGGAAGTGCCCTCTCCTAGAGATGCTTAAAACTTCCTTGGAGAGCCAGGAAAATTTGCTTCTGCATTTTTCGCCCTGCAGAAGTTATTTTAAGATGCTATTCATATTTTTCTCTGCTGGTCAAACCCTTTAGCATACCAATACCTCGTTCTGCAACTTCATTTACCACTTTTAAAGTACTTGATATGGATGTGAACCATGTTGCGCTGTTTGCCTAAACCCCATTCCACAGGCTCTTTTTCCAGTCAGGTGTGATCTGTCGGGCTTACGAAGTCTGATGTTGTGCAAGCATGACTCTAACACCAGGTCAGCGAGCTGTGTGGTCTTGTCCAGGAACACCGACAAGGCATATTCTGTGAATCCTCCACGCGGATCATGCTGAAACGCTTTTCACATATTTTTTTGTCATTGCTGACAAAGTCACTGCAGATATTGAACGACACAATTGATGGCTGAATTTTCCTACGACATGTGACGTCGGAGGACTCACAGAGCAGCCTTGGCTACTTGGTCACTCACACTCTTGTACCGGATGAGGTCTTGACAAAAGTGCATGTCGTTGCTGGGTACATCAGCTGCCACTGGCGCACGAAGGCATGCACATGGTCATACAAGAGAAGAAGAAACTGCGCCATCCGGTGGAGCTTCCTCACCATGCCTTTGTTGTGCGTGAGCTGGTTTGCGAGCATAAAAATATGCATGAAGTACGGCACCGGCAGCTTATGTGCTGGAATGCCCGGAACATTGAAGGGGGAAATTTGTATTTTGACATCGTGTATTTCTAGTCAACACCAAAGGGCCAATGGTTAAGATTTTGAACATGGGGCAGGACCTCCTGCCCTCCCCCCTGTTCCTATGCCTATGACCTGCAAACAGACAATTACTTTTTTCGACTACTTTTAGCCACCCGTCATGCTTGATGAAAAGCTATAGAATTCACGTATCTTATCCCACGGGGTGGATCCACAGAGATAAGGTTCATGAAATCTGGATCTTTTTATCTGGCATAATGAGTGGCCAAAGTTAGTGATAAATTTATGAATAAACTCTTTGTGAGCTGCTTATGTGCTTGTCAATAGTTCATCCTGATTTCGATGCTCTCTTCGACAGGTAGACTAACAAAATTAGGCAGCACATGGTATAAACTAGCATGCATTGTTCTACCAAGAAGTTGTGTGTCTGCAGGTGCTGCTCTTTGTGGATATTTATGTTCGCAAACCAGCTCACGCACGACGAAGTCATGGTAAGGAAGCTCCACTGGATGGTGCAGGTTCGTCTTCTCTTGAATGTCTGCGCATGACTTTTTGCGCCAGTGGCAGCTGATGCACCCAGTAACGACATGCACTTTTATCAAAGCCTAATCCGGCACAAGGGTATGGACGACCAAGTAGCCAAGGCTGCTCTGGGGTTCTCCGACGTCGCATGTCGTAGGAACATTCAGCCACCAATGTGTCGTTTAGTGTCTACAGCGACTTTGTCAGTAATGCCAAAAAGAAATAAATATTTTAAAAGCTTCTCAACATGATCTGCCCCAGTGGAAGATTCACAAAAGATGTCTCGTCGGTGTTCCTGGACAAGACCACACAGCCCGCTGACCTGGTGCAAGAGTCAACTTGGACAACCTTAGAGTTTGTCAGCCCAACAGATCACTCCTGACAGGCAAAAGAGCGTGTGAAATGGGGTACAGACAAACAGTGCAACATAATCACACCCTTATCAAGTACTGTATTCAAAGTGGCAAATGATGTTCCAGAACGAGGTATTGGTATGCTGAAGGATTTGGCTAGCATATAAAGATATGAATAGCAGGATAATAACTTCTGTAGATGGAAAATCGCAGAATTAAACTTCCCTAGTCTCCAAGGAAGTTTCAAAGCACGTCTATGGGCGAGTGCACTTCCCCAAGTAGCGACAACGTCATGTGCCCGCACTTCCTCACCACTAAGGTGCGTGACCTGCCGGGGTGCACACAGCATGAAGACAGCTATGACACTCCGAAAATATAATTCACGATCAGCATATGCAACTGCAATATAACGTCCTGCCCAGAACTGTTTCTGACACATTTTACCACCGAAAGCATTTCCAGAAGTGGGCTCAAGAATCCGCTAGTCGAGGCCTCATAAACGAGAATTTCCTTTTATACCGTAGCTTGCATAGACCTTGTTCCCTTGGTTTAAGATATACTATGGCCTCCATCGTGACTGTATGAACAGTTTGCAATAGCAGGCCTTAAAAAACACGTTTGGAATTATCATGATGATTACAGCGTCAGCCGTATTGTTCCCCATTATAGCCATTTTTGACGAAAACTTAATACCTTCAGGTCCCATGAGGCAGACCTAAATATTGTTCGATTTGGATAAAAATGGCACCGATCGACTCCACTTGGACCATAGAACGGGAAAAGTCACGAAACCTGATAAAAATAAAAAATTAACAATGAAATGGCCTAATGTATATACATACACACACATAATCCTGACATACCCCGATGTCAAAATAAACTCGGATCTGGACGTTTCCCATCAAATCGATAAGGGTTAGATTTATGCTGCTTTTTGTGTTATGATAAATTGAAATTCATTGAATTTGGCGCTTATCCTGACACAATGTCAGGGTAAGTCGGGAAATCAAAAGCATACCTCAGCGGGCAGGGCAGGGGCAGGGCAGGGGTTACAGCTGTGCTCAGATGGAGGCTGCAATCTGAGGATTACATTGCACTGAGACCGGCAACGTCCTGACACATCAGGTACATTTCCACACCAGGACGATAACTAAAAAGAATCTGATCATTTGATGACTTTTTAATTTGTGTCTTATATATCAGTAAATAGCTATTTGATTTATGACATCAGAATTTCGAAGCTTTTAACAGCCTAGGTAAAATGCATTCAATCTGGGCATTGCGGTGACCAAAAGAATGCCCAGATCAAGTTCCAAGTGGGGTATGTGCCAGAACTCGCAGAATATTTTCTGACTAATGACCTTATCTTTCTAATCCTTAGCGAAATGAACTGTTCTCCACAAGAAATACAGCTGAGTAAAACTGTATTTTGCTGATTTTGGAGACGCCACGCCACAATCTACGAGTTGCAATGAAATTCAATTATCTCGCCCGTGACCAGAATTCGTCTATCGTGTTGTAAAGCTTTAGAAAGATTTACGAATTTAATTGCTCGCAGCCACTCGTTAGTCAAAAGGAGCTTACTTCTCTAAGCCGATAACCTGCTCGGACTTCAAACTACTATTCTGAAGAAAACATGAAGTCTTAGACAAAACAGGGGCCTCAATGGCGACAGCAGCAGCGGGGTTGGGTCACAAAAGCCTCACTTTGCCCAGACCTTTGCCAATTGCATTATACAGCATCCTTGCCCTGTGTCGGCCGGGTCAGACTGATGACGTCAGCATCAGTTCCGTGCGACCGCCGGGTCGGTTGTGTGACCCCGCTGTGACGTCAGTGCTTGTTTTATATGACAGTGTCGGCGGTCAGGCATCCCCTCACGAGTGGCCTCGTACGACCCCTCAGCTGATAACCTCTTCAGTGGAAATTCGCCGACAACCAGACTGAATTGTTGTTTGAAACGTAACAAGGCAATGAGGGAAAATATAGTTTGGTGAAGTGATTGCTTGTTCCAGGGCTTATGGAAGTTTCAGGTTATGGACATACTCATTTCAGGTGTCTTCGTGATTGCACCAAAGCGGAGACTGCGACTGCTGCTGAACCAGGCAGAAAATCTGTGCTGCGGAATTATTTTCTTGTGGTCTTCAGGAGCTGTTTTCTCCCTCAACAGATTCTGTCATTCCATTTCATTTATGTTTCGACAAAACCAGCCCTTGAAAACTTCGGCCTGATAGCACTAATGAAAGCCATAGACATGTTAAATCCTTTTTTCTTATTCAAGTTTGATAAGCTGTGGTATTTTTGGTGCCTAGCTGTCAAATGTACACCCCACGTGCCTGCGTCCTCGTGGCGGGGACTCCGCCGTCGCCCCTCTACACTGCCAGCGCGAAGATAATCTCTTCAATTGGCCACTTCACTGGTATTAAGGCTGGTGGGTCCCCGAACATCATAGCGCCACTCGGCCAGGTAGTTCACTTGTTACTTGTCACTTAACACACGCTTGAAGACACTACAATTCATATTGAGGCGTAGTATGGTAATACAAGCGCCCCTTGATGGTCTATTGGTGTTTTCCATCTGTACATTCGACTTCACTTCTGAGCAGTTAGTGATAATACTTCCGCATGCGTGCTTTGTAGCTTTGTATTATTAGGAAACAGGCCGTGAATTTAAGGGAAGTATGGCATCTACATTGGATATGAACGGAGCAGGGGTGTTATCATGACTTTCTTTAGAGGAGGTCTCCAAATTTTAAGGGGTTTCCACTCCAGAGCGGGCTAGATAGTCAGTTTTGCTATACTTAAATAGCACACCACTGCGACCGATTAACATTTTAAAGATGTTTCCCTCTTAATTACACAAACCTCCAATGTATCTTAGGGGCCTCAAGTATAAATAAGGTAAGTATCGATGACGCTCGGGCCTCTTCTGCCAATAGACAGGCCTTCGTGTGCCTGACTTACTTCGTCAGACCCACTCTTCCTTCAATCAGTGAGCCGACCCTGAAATTGGGCAAGGCTAGGACCTGCTGGAGAACTTACAGCATCCTCTTCCATTTAGGAGAACTCTTTTGTCAACATGGAGTACTCTCATGCATGTAACGTGCCTGAGTCAGTAGGATATCAGGGTAAAAGTAGATACAACAGGAGATCGGAGTGCTGGAGACCTCTGGTCAGCCGAAGTAATGTTCTGGGCCCACCAGTTACCTCGTGCGACGCCGCTTCTTTGGCTTGCTTCAGAGGTCTATCTTTGAAATGCGGGATAAGCTAGCTCATGTGGGTGGCATAAGGCATCCTCTACCATTTAAGGTACCTCCTTAACTAGTCAACAGGCTTCTTTTGCATGACTCTTGGGCCTCTTCTGCCAATAGACAGGCCTTCCTCCTGTGGCATGTATAACTATACATGCCACTGTTAAACAAATGCTAGGTAAAAATTGGTCACACTAAACTAAAAAGACAGCAATGAAGCCCAGGGGCATGTAATTTTGAAGGGGATTGCGTGTGCCCAAGCTTGAAACAATGCCAGTAGCCCAAATACGTGCAAGAATAGTATAGTTCTACTGTGTTTTAGGCTCCCCACAGGGAAGTTAAAATAAACAAAAATCAATGTAAGTTCTTAAATTAAAAACAAGAACACGAAAATTTGCAGTATATACTGCCACTCTTCCCAAGTTTCATGAGATAGAGAGACAATATTTTCATTAGTTTCATTAGAAAATATAAAATCCGTACCCCTTCTAAAAGTTATCGTCGAGACATATACAAATGTCACGCAGTTCCGTTGCTTCTAACGATATTCATGGCTAAAATTTGATAATGGGGTAGCTTTTACCTTTCAATCACGTAAGCAATCCAATTAATGATTAAAAAACACCCCTGAGCGATGATTGAAAGCTCTTTTGCTATTTTCAGCCTGAGGCTTTTCTAGAAACAGCAGGCTCAGTCAACACTTGTCATGTTCCCACACTTCACTGCTGGAGCTGAATTTACACACCGATGCTGACAATCCATCCTTTCCAAGCAGAACTCTGGTTCTTATGTGCGATTTATGGGATATAGGCATTTACTCATTGCTGACGACACTGTGCTCTGTCTTGGCATTGCATTATAATATAACCCTGTGTCTCCTAATTCAGCCCCTGCCCCGGTAAGGGTAAACCTATAGGAGCTTGCTCTGTGATTATAATGTATGGTACGCATCTGAGAGTCTCTTAGTAAAACAGCAGCTCTGAGTTATAGAAAACTGAAGGATGTGGAGCCGTGTCAGGTTTACTTTCTCGTTATATGTGGCGAGATATTACTTCTAGTGCCGATGCGATATGCTGGTGAACTGTTACCCAACCGTGTCGGCTGAGGCTGTCACGCTCCTGATGACATGTGTTCGCCTTTTGCATGATATAAATGATTTATGAAGTGAGACTACCGTAGCACTGGCGGCTGACGTTGCCAATGGGTCGGTTGCAGTTGAGGTGTTCCCCGGAGAATGGCTGGGCCTCTCAGGCTTCTACACCTTGATATATGTGGAAAGTGGTGCTGTATAACACCATATGTCCACCGACTCTCAGTTTTTTATCATACCACTAACTAAAAATGGTACCTTTTTTACATTTCCCTTGACTTTGATGTGTTGCTGTCCAAAAAAATATATATATCCTAGAAACTCATTCGTGTAAGTGCTTGTTGCATACATACAAAACTCAGAGACAGTAAGGAGCTGTATTCCTACGATAAGGAGGTGTGAACATAATATCTTTTATTATAATGGACTGAATAAGTTTTTGAGGAAAAGAGCTGTCTTGGTATCCCATTTCCAAAAAAACTAATTTGACACAAAAAGACAAATAAAGTGCTAAGGCTTTGACAAACATCTCCCGCCAAATTTTGGGTTCATTGTACAATGTTTTCTCGGCAGGCAGAAAACCACTAACAGTAGTTAACGTGAATGTAAACGGAGTCAGTGTGCCGACTATTGTCCCTGTCCTTCACGTACCGACCGTTCACACAGGAACCTCTCAAGGCGGGGAACGCGCTGGAATGCGGGAGTCATTGTGCTGAGGGACTAGGGCACTAGACAGCTCGTCGCTCTCGGCGCACAGGCGGCCACCACTCCGCGGCCCCTCCGCCAGCAGCGGACGCCAACCCACTGTTTGTTCCGGCTACTCAGTCGCTGAGGAGGGGACAGGGTACGCCAGGAAGCAGTCGGTGGGTGATATGTCGTGCCGCGTCCCTGCCACCCTCGTGAGGTACCAGAATGCAAACCGAACATGTTGACTGCCGTTTGTAGCGCTCGTAATCACAGGCAGCTGATCATACGGTGCTGGCAGGGGGGGGCGAGTCTCTGACGAGAACACAGGCAGCCGCTGTCTGCACAGCACCTGCTGTGAATACGGCTCTCAAAGGCATCTCAAAAGATGGCAAGGTATAGACTGGCCTGTCTCCTCAAATCCTGGAGATCAAATGCACTTAGAATATGTATTTGGGTACAGCCCTTCGTCGGAATCAAGTAGGTGAAATCTCTAATTCTATCATGATCCCCACCTCAGCATTCCGAAACCTACCAACGGTATCTAAAAAGTATGTACTAAAGGGTATAGCGTCGGAAAAGGGGGCGCGAAGAGTCCACCCTCTCTAGAATATGTATTTGGGTACAGCCCTTCGTCAGAATCAAGTAGGTGAAATCTCGAATTATATCATGATCCCCACCTCAGCATTCCGAAACCTACCAACGGTATCTAAAAAGTATGTATTAAAGGGTATAGCGTCGGAAAAGGGGGCGCGAATAGTCCATCCTCTCTCTCTCTCTCTCTCTCTCTCTCTCTCATGGAAAAAATTCACATTCCACTCAGATTGAAAAGGTCAGAAATTTTTAACTGGTATGTTAGAAAAGTAGCATGAAGCCCAAATCCTCCGAGTTTTTTTGCTCTAGAGGGAATTTACTCTTGTCAGTAGAAAGTTCAAGATTGACTGGCTCCCCTTCACTTTTCTCAGTGACGAGGCTTTTGCTAAATGGTTTGCACAGACATTGCATTTGCATAGGTATTCCTGTATTTTGCACTCGCCTCAAGAACCGAAATAGGCATATGCTGTGCTTTTTGTATAATTTGTTGCTGCATGACAGATCAAGTGTCAAACTCCTAAGGCAATACAAGAAAATCGGAATGACCCAGGGGAAACTTTGTCCGGGAAAACTTGCCTGAAGTTTTGTAGACAACAGTTCAAAGAAGTCTAGAAAATACGTTTTTTTATTTCAATAACGAAGCTTACGTCGTTGTAAGTTTCAATGACGGAACTTAAGAATTGTATACATAATCTACACCGTACTCAGCTAGAAAAAAATCATTAGTGCGAACAGTTTTCTCTCAGAAGAGGGATACAAAACATTCTATGACATTTGCATAGACGACAAGCATACGTGTGCACGCTGATTTGTGACAGTAAAAGGAATGAGATATTTCAAGGTTAAAAAAGTAGTCGGCCGAAGAAGCATGTATGGTGCCTCATTTCAGCATTTATCTCGCTTGGCACCAACTTTATATTTGCACTCAGGATTTAAACGCGGTTGCAGCTTCAAAATGGTGAATATCATGTTCAGTGTATCGAGCGTATTAATGTTTAATTCGTTAAATATTAGATGGAGTAAAATTATCAGTTAACCTGCAATGTAGGTTAACAAAATCAGAGATGGTATTCACAGATAGCATCACTGGTTTATTTTGTTTGTTTAAAAAATTGCCGATTAAAGGGACTGGGCTCCCAGAATCAGCTCAAGTCAAAACAATCATTAAGTATTAAAATGTGATGCCAAGCAATAAAACATCACAATATTCACTTTTGAATGAGAGATTGGAGTAACTGCATATTAAAATAAGTGAGTTCAAACAAAATGCAATAATACACTAAATACTGTCCCAGCGATGAGGAACCTTGGTATCGGCCTAAATTAATTTTCGACCAGGATCTATATATTCTGGTAATAGAGAGATGTCTGATAAGCTCTGGCACCCGAGCCCCAAATGGAGAAATTGAGAGTGACCGCAGACAAATAGCTCAGCGTGAGGGAATGCAGCCACAAACGCGTTAAAAGCAACAGGCGCCCGACAGAACAGTCCGCACAGGACCATGTTGATTTTCCAAATGGGACATGCAGAAGGGTATCGTCATGGCACGTTTGCAGCGAGGTGGTGTATTCGGTGGGAAGCTCCCGAACAGTACGGCGGTCAGTTATAGCTTGGGCAGCTTTGTGGATAGCGTGATGTCATATTGGCTGTCTGCAGCTGACCGGGCTCTCAATTTTGAGATTTTCCAAAATATCAGAGTAGGGCAGGGAGTGTGAATGAAGGGATGACATGTTTGAAAATCAAATCAGACGTTTTATGTTGCACCTTTTAGCCCGTCTGAATGCGTCTTGGCGGCACCTTCCTAGATGATACAGTAGCATTAAGAAATTTTTAGAATGCTTCCAAAATATACTGCCAGACTTGAGCCGAGTTCACATTGCTTTCTCGATCCCAGTCCCTCACTAGGAGACTTGTCGGAAGGAGCCTGATCGCTGAGCCGAGTGCCCTGTTTGCCTTGCTGACAGCAAGACTCATGTGGTCCTTAAACTTTAATTTTGAATGGAGCCACGCTCCGAGGTCTCGTATGGAATACAATTTTCAAGGGCATCGCTTAAAATTTTGTAGGTGGCTGGAACAGGGCTGCATTTTACTGTCATCGTGAATACCTACTTAACACTTTAACTTGCAGAGCTAAAAAATCAAAGGCTGTTATCGTTCAGTCAGAGTGTTAAGATCGGTCTGCTGCTGTTCAGTATCTAATGGTGTGGTAATTTATTGGTCAAATTCTAGATCGATACTGTAATGTAAATACATTTTTAATTTATCTGAAAGTGAAACATAAATTTATGAAAGTCACACATGATAACTTTGGTACATGAGCTCTCAGAGAGTCCTTCAAATCTCTCATACTAGATACTTAAAAAACTGTGAGGAGACGGAGACTCGGTGAACAAATATAGAAACCATGCAACTTAATGATGATTTTTCGATTCAACGGGTACATGTCTCGCTGTAGATATGTAGGGCGGTTGTTAGTACCATCAGCTGACAACTCAAGGGAACGATTAGATAGTGGGCCCATGCTGAAGGACAAGGAGTTGTCATTTTGCTCTTGCCAGGGCAGCCGAACCTCCTCCGTAACGGAAACCACTGTTTTTTCCTCCAACAGATAAACACTCATCACTCATGTCGTCCACTTGTACTTGCTCTTTTGTTTGGGTCTTTGAGGTTCACTGAGCTCAAGGACGTTGGGTGAAAGGGGAAATAACTATTTCTGTAAACAAATTATTTGTGGATCCATGGTGCAAAGGGCCACGTCTCCACCCGAATCATAACTGACGGAACTCAAAGAAAACCAATCGAGGAGGGAGTGTGTTGTTTTAAGTTAGCTATCTCCATGCAACACCATAAAGTGCCCACACTCAGTGCCTAACATCCCCCTTCCATGAGAGTCAGCAAGGTGCATTCTCAATGATGCTTGTGCTTCATTCCCTTCTCCACTCACTGCAAGAATATCGACCCAGTTCCCAAGCTTCAGTACTAAATCACACAGGGGGTGCGATCTAGGTGAACACGTGCCCAGTTGTACCTCAGTCTGGTGCTGTGGGTACATCTAGAACTACTCAATGACGTAGCGCATGTTCGCTCTGTGGGAGAAAGGGCAATCAGATCATGGGTACAGGGGATTACCCATCCGGAGAGCCCTCCTGGTGTTGAGTTCAGACCTGGAAGCGCCAAATGATTCGTGTTGGGGAGGGGGTGGGGTTACGAATGACCAAAAATGTGGCATACGTTAGTAACGGATCCAGGGGATGAAATCCAGTCAGTCACACAGTCATTCTTTATTGCGTCACCACTCGGCCTACAGTGCGGGTGAACTGGTGCGACCGCATGATTGTGACGGTCTTAGAACATATGTCTAAGTTTGAAAACCTAGAGGCAAAATCATTATTACTATTGACCAAATTTTCGACATTCTGTGCCAATCGACACGGTCATGAATTCTCCCAAATGTAGCCAAGTAGCATTTTCTGGCTGCGAACGTTTCTTCGGCCACCCCGAAAAATAGGAGGGATGCACCTTAGGACCCCCTTCACTGCGGATGTTATTTTCGTCTTTGAATAGCCCCCATTTTTTGTTTTCTCGGGGAAATACTTTTATGTATAAGGTATGTTATGCCATGATTTCATAGTTAAGGCTACTCAATGTCAAGATCACAAGTCAAGACCTTTTTTCAAGGTCGAATCCTCATTTCCCGCCCAGAGTCTACTATAGTGTCAGTTATGCTGAATATTACTGAGAATACGTCATACTGTTATGTCATGGGTCAGTGGGTTCACACATAGGCTTAGCAGCTGATGTGCCCTAAAACTCCAATAGGTCAGTGGCCTTGTATGACCTTGACCTAAAATTTCAGAGGACATTGTGAGAGACCTCTCATGTTTTACCTTAGTCTGCTTCCAGTGGACTCCCAGCTTTCCGCGCATAATCATGGCATATCCCAATAGATCCCCAACACGGCCCATATTTGACTTTTATGACCTCGATTGACCTTGAAGATATTATCCTAGTTAAAACAAATGGTTATAATGTAGATCACGATGACAGTCACAAACCCGTAAGCGGGCGCTTTTCTAACCCTCTTGGTTTCTGATATCTCGGGGGGCACCACGTTAGGATCAATTCTCCACTGCGTGTTGACGGCAGACCCCTCTCCACTGTGCGTTGACGACAGACCCCTCTCCACTGTGCGTTGACGTCAGACCCCTCTCCACTGCGCGTTGACGTCAGACCCCTCTCCACTGCGCGTTGGCGGCAGACCCCTCTCCACTGTGTGTTGGCAGCAGACCCCTCCCACTGTGCGTTGACGTCAGACCCCTCTCCACTGCGCGTTGACGGCAGACCCCTCTCCACTGCGTGTTGATGGCAGACCCATCTCCACTGCGTGTTGACGGCAGACCCCTCTCCACTGCGTGTTGACGGCAGACCCCTCTCCACTGCGCGTTGACAGCAGACCCCTCTCCACTGCGTGTTGATGGCAGACCCCTCTCCACTGCGCGTTGACGGCCGACCCCTCTCCGCTGCGTGTTGACGTCAGACCCCATTCCACTGCGCGTTGACGTCAGATTCCTCTCCACCACGCGTGTTAAGGGGCACGAGTGTGGAGTGTTCCAGCCGAACGCGAGCGCAGGCTGACTGTGTCACCTAGCCGCACTACTTAGAATGTTATCACTCAACATCAAAAGGTTAAAAGGCAAGAATTTCAACAAAACTTTCAGTCCTCCTTCCCACCTTTCACTCTCATGTGGATTTATGGATTTGTAGGTGTGCTCGGTATGAGCCTTGGCACATTTTCAGGTACCCATGTGGCATCAGCGCAAAGTGCAACATGCTTGTCACGTTTGCCTCTTAATGCATCCTTAGGTGAGGCCTTAGTTATGTCATAGGACAGCAGCAAACAGTCAGCTGAGTGCGGATCAGCGGCAACCAAATGTCAACTCCACCGGCCACGAACAAGACCAAAGATCAAGCAGCGCTGTTTGCAATGTCGAATGCGATTATAAGTTGCTCTCGAGAGCTGTCATTTCACGTGCTACGTGGGGGTCACGACCGCACCGCCGGCTGACAGCCGGTCTGTCTCAGTGCGGCGTCCTTGGCGCGGTGGAGACGATATCAGCGCACCGGCGACGATAGCGCCGTGCCGATCTGATAGCCAAATGCTGTGGAATGCGCAGCCATTGATCCGCCTTGAACGGTGTCGATCCGTTTATGACGTTTGCGACAAAAAAGTGGGCCGCTACCGACCTGATCCGCTCGAAACTGCCAGTATCCGGCGGTGCGTTTTAACACGGCTGCCCGGCACGCCGGTATGTCGTGGCGTTATTGTAACGCAGCTGCTGGGTATTTACCGGTTTGTTATAACATACCTATTGGTATATAGCTTGGTGTTATTATAACACGGCTGCCGAGATTTTTAGTTGCATTGTGACATTGTAACTGTCTGTGAACTATATCACGTAACTCGGGAGCAGGGGAATCTTCCACTGTGTTATAACTTGGGAGCAGAAGGGTCTTCCACTGCATTACAACTCGGGAGCAGGGTGATATTCCACTGTCTTATAACTCGGGTGCAAAGGAATCGTCCAGTGTGTCATAGCACGGGAACTGAGGAATAATCGTTAGTGTTCAATAAAAAATTGGACAGTAAATATGTGTTATTGGACGAGTCGAAGACGAATTCAAGAATATATATTTTACGCGCGTGTTCTATGATTATTTTATCGGTTTCCGGCCGCCAGAAAAATAAATGGTTGGTTGATAAAATAATAATTAGAAACAAAATAGTATTCATAAAATGTCTTAGCATGCTTTCAAAATTGCAACAAACCGACAAACCCGAGTCCAGAAGCGCTACTGAACAAAAACAAAAGGTTATTGAACAGTAAGTAACACTTATTGGATTCTAAAAACCTATCTCACTGCTTCAGCATGAAAAACAAGTAACGCCACTTCTTATTCGTCGACAATCGTTTAAGACGCGTTATATGTGTAGACCGGGGTCTTCGAATACGGCAGCTCTAAACTTGCAGTGTTGTATTGTTCCCCATACACACAGCCGACATCATATCCGGAAGGCACGGATGATTCCCGGAACTGGATAATAATGAGGATAAAGATGCCAAAGATGACAAGACGAAGCGACGACAAGACCAAGATGAAGATGTCAAGACGATGATATCAAGACCACGACATCAAGACGCGTCCGTTTAGAGATCAGACGTGATGCTGTTTACACAAGAACCAAGGCAGGAATGGCGCCGATCCCATTGTCTGGTTCGCGCCACAGCGCTGAGCGCGGGAACTGGCTCGGCCTCTCATTGGTTTGCGGACGCACATCACTAAGCCAGGAAAGTAATTAAAATCATACTAGAGATAAATTTAAGAGTGTTAAACTACAAGTAAATAACAGTACAAAATTCAACTTACATTTCTGATAAAGTACTACGCGCCGACAATGATTAAAAAGTCTAGGGGTAAACATAGCTCCGCACCGAGATGCAAGAATCTCCGCGAATGACAAGAGGTGCAAATTTTACACAGTCGAAGGCGATCCACAGCGCCTGCACTCCCTACATATGAGCATTTGATTCTCGGGCATCCGATAATTACCACTATCCGTTTGAATAGCTTTAAAACAAAATTCCCTGGACATCAAGATATTTTGAATCGTCGGCAGTGGGTTAACACTATGCTTTTGAATATTTTATATTCAACAAAAGTCCAGCCAACCAAAAGCACAAGCAAGACCACTTTCGGCGCTACAACAATGCGTAGCGAAAAAATAAATTATTTTAGGATGAAGCGGTCGCCAGTCCAACCCGAATCCACGAAGTCAAGCGAGCAAGCAAAGACAGCAGCAACACTCAAATCCTTGCCAGAAGTGAACTGTTAGACCCGCAATAGGAGGGATCTGGGTCCTACGCGACCCCACCTCCCTGCCCTCCATCCCTAGCCAGATAGACCTGATGTGGTGATGAAAATGTCACGACAGTGTTTCCAGCGCAGGGAGGTCTACAGTCTACATTCAGCGCCGAACAGCATTAGTTACAAAAACACCGGAGAAATGTATGTACTTTTAATTCATTAGTGTCAACCTTATTTTGTCTAAAAAATGACAGTAGAAAATTATGAACTTGATAGCTTTAGGCAAATTGTAAACAAACTGTTGTTTTTGCATTGGGGCAGTTTTGTCTGCAATGGCGGATCCCGATTTTCATTTTCGGGGAAATGGGGGGGGCACAGGGCCTTACCTCACCTTTAACTCGAATATCATCTACTGTGTGATTACTATGGGGGCTCAGGAATTTCGGAGACAGAAAACAAACAAGCCACTGCTTGTTTGGCTAAGTTGCAAAGCACTCCATATATGTGTGGTCATGGGACCTGAGATTGTTGGACCAGAGATTGCTACCGATTAACACTTTTACGTAATGAAAAGCTGATCAATCGGCCATGGGAAATCCATCGGCCATGGGCACTACTGGGTTAACTGTACTTACTACCTACGCCTCTTCTCCGAGTGGAGGAGCCGTAAGCTCTTGAGACCGTTGCCTACTTTTATGCTGTATGCTTAATCAACAATTTAATAGATTCGATTGGTGGAAATATTTGAGTCTGAGAATAAGAGTAATTAACCTCCAAGATACCTTTACTTAAAGGTACGTTCAGAGTTCCTCCACGCCCGAGTGACGTCACACGGGCGTGGATGAATTCCTTCACCATTGAGCCGGGTGTTAAAATGCTGCTAATGGCACTTCCCGGTTACGAATTTGTGAAATACACGATAATCAAGTTTATCCCAATTGGAATGAATAAGCATTTTATTTTTGATTGCGGGCCTCTTTTTTCAAAAATTGGGATATTTAATCATTTAATATTCCCATGTTATAAGCTACGAGGTATGACGTCACATCCAATGGTCTCGATTGCTGTTAGGGGCTGATTAACCTCTACACCAAACTAGACCACGCAAAGAAATGAAGGTAGAAACTTTATTACAACACAAAAGCTTTCAAGCCAGTTTAAGCGAAACTATTGCTTAAGGACTTGTGCGCTAATAAGTGTGTATTTCGTGAAAGGCCTTAGCGCGGCTACAATAGGTATACTTTGTAATTCATCGGTCAAAATTTTACAATCTGTATTAATACAAGAATAAATCTAGCCAATAATTTGGCCAATTTGTGCTTATGAAGTGTTGAAATGACTTCTTGCCTGACAATAGCTTTTCGTTAAACAAATAGAGTGAAAAGTATTTTCCGTAGCCGTGGCCAGCATCGGAGCCCAGCTTCTCTTTTAGTTTCCCACCTCAACCATTCAAGTTTGAAAGTATCAATGCTTGTATAATCGCTCACTCACTTTAGCACTTTATTTTTTTTTTTTCATTTTGTTTTAACGCTTGATAGTTTCATACATTTATGTTACCCATTCATGGATAAGAAACCAATCAACTAAAAAGGCGTATCAGACAAAGATTCAAAACACTCAACTTTGTTTTGCAGAAAAATGAATGGTACACATCAAGTAAGGAAAAATCTACCACACACGGCATCCCAATTTGTTTGGCCCCCAACAGGGATTTGAAATATATCCCTCACGGCCTACCTCCCCACCTTTCCAACCCTACCCAGACTGACCTGAAGAGCAAAGTATCACGACACTTGGATATTCCATCTAGTGAAGCCGGGCTCCGTTTTCAGCAGACATCGGCGTTGTTTGCGCAGGTAGCGTAAGTGCCGGCGCTTCCTGTCACCAGCCCCGTCTTCCGGACGGAGCTGGTGACGGTGGTTCGTGCGTACCTGGTTTGTACTTCCTGGCCGCGCGCCGCAGCAAGGACTGCTGCTTGCGCCACGCGGCTTGGGGAGCCGCCAGCACGAGGTCATGGGGACTATGTCCTCCGTGGCCACAGATATATGTTGGCCTGGCTCCTATGGAGCTTTAGAAGGCCCTCAGCTCAACCCCGGAGCTACTCTTTGATGTTAGGGGTCTGTGAGAGACTCAGGGGTTGGATTAAGTATGAATGCGTTGACAACAGTTAAACATCATGCAATTATGTATTTGACGTTTGAACCACATTTTCAGGGGTGAAGCCCCATGACCGGAAAAATAAACTATTGGACTGGTCAAGGAGACCTCATCCGACGACCCAACTTGCAGTAAGGGGTTGATGACGTGCATGATACGGCTACTAATAAATGAGGCTCCTTATAGGGTAAAATATATTCTCTAGATGTCAGTCACGAGGGCCAACGTGTTCGATATTTCAATAAATATTTCGAAACTGGGTCCATAAGACAGATCAGGAGCCCCAATCCGACAAAAAGTGACGGGTGGAGGCCAGGGCATTTTTTAAGGAAAAGTCAGTAGTGGGGGGGCATTTCTTGTGCTGGCCATTATAGTGCCTTCAAGGGGTCAAGACCCCATTTTGAGGGGGTTTAATAAAACTTAGACGCATTAGTGTTAAAGAATGTTTCTCAATTTTTTAGTTATTCCAAGTCTAGAGATTATAGGTGCTGCCCAGGGCTACCAGGTTTTTTAGCGGAAAAGGTCAAAGGGAGTTAGAAAAAGCGCCAAAGGGGGGCTAAATTTTATTTCCACTAAAATAGTCAAATAAACACCACAAAAGCCAGATTTGAGGCTAAAATGACCCATAGTGGTAGTCATAACACCACAGAAAAAGCAGCTTGTATCACTGTTTAAAACTAATCGTTAATAGTTCGATATTTACTTAACGCAATATTTTTAGCTCACTACCCATCTAATAGGAAGCCAGGGGTGCCCTTCCAACCCTGCGTGGCCATCGAATAATTCTATCCACATAACCAGAACATTTTTTGGGATCCTCATTACCCCCCCCACTTTTTTGACCAACAATTTTCTGACCTCAGTCAAAATGGGAGTAAACCAGAAATTTATATAACCAGCCGCTGCGGAAGGCAACGAGGAGCCCAAATTCGAAAAGTTGTTGGTACTAACGTGGAAAGTTTACTCTCAGCATCAGGTTGAAGTTTGAGAATGTATGCTACCACCACAATAACAAATAAAAAGGTTAAACACTTCATACCGCCACACCAGCAACCAGTCTTACGCACTTTGACCACACCGTGTCCCGTCTAATCCACGAACGAGCTCTTAGCGCTGACAACTGACTGCATGTGAAATGAGAGCATCATGCAATGTCACGGTACTGGCTGGGATGTGGGCTTCCGGTCGGATAGAACACGATGTTTGATGGGTTGTAGGCCAGCGTTCTTCTCCAGCGTTGTGATTAGTTGATGCTGAGGCTGCTTTGCCAGGATTTCCCGTCAGAGAGAGTAAGTCTACCCGTAAGTCTACTTCATCTTTGTCTTCGCAAGATGAAGTAGACAGCCACGGGTGGAAATTTTTTAACACAATTTTTGTGGATTGCCAATTTGGGACCAGAAATAGAAAAGTTCTAATTATCGGGTGGTGTTCTGTCTTATTTTTGTTAGAGCGAGTCTCCATTTGGTCAATTTTAAGTCATCTGTCTTTTTCACTGGGGGGCCAATTTCTGGGCACTGGGGGGCATTTCGGCCGACTTGGGGGGGGCAAATGGCCCCCCAGTTAACATGTTAAAAATGGCCTGGTGGATGCTCCAATTTGGGCAGGGAAGACCTTGGAACATTAATAAACTTCGAGCTTATATCTAAGGACTCTGGTGTGCATAAAAGTCCACTAACTAATACTTAGGCTGCTCGTAGGCCAGCGACGAGAGTTAACATTTCCCATATTTGAAGGTCAACCACTGAAGAGAGCGAGGAAGCTCCGCCCGACGAATGAAGTGGCCGCGGAGACTCTTTTAATAGCATCGGAGGCTCTTAGCATCACCAATACGTATGTAAATACGTTATCTAAATTTGGGTCCCTGATATATCTAAGGGGGTATCGAACGCCACAGAACGATCTACTGTGATTGTATTTAAACGCGCATGACGGGTCTGAGCCACTTCGATTGACGGGGCGGTACCGCCCCTAGATCTCGAGAACCACGGTGGTAGCGAAAACGGTAAACGGCGTTGGGTGCCCATCCACTTCTCCATCGAAAACATTTGAACCATTTTTGTGGTCACATTGGTCACGAGGTCAAACATGCTCGTCTAGGGATAACATGTAAAATTCATTTTTTCGGGCATTACATCTGAACAAGTAAAGATAGAGCAAAACGACTTGAACTATATGAATCCTCTTAGAAGCCGAATCGAATGATATATAATTTGACCTTGCTAGGTTAAATCAGGATTTGACCTGACCTGGTCGTTAGGGTCAAATTATATAAAATGCATATCATTAGAACCGCAAACCGGCGGTCTAATACAGCTAAAATAAATGCTCTATCACCATCCGTTACTGGTTATTCCGTAAAACCATTTTTCCCATGTATTTCCATGAAGGTCATGTCGTACCTGACCTTGGTCATCGATATAAAATACCGGAACATATTTTGAGAACTCGGGGGCCATTATTGATTAGTTTCATCGGATAGTTCACCCTGCTCCGACTTATGCTATCTTAACTTTTTTAGGTCGTCACTTGACCTGAATTGGTGACCTGACCTGATCCTAACCTAAATTTTCCGAAGTTGTAAAATGATAGGAAAGGTTGACGCTGCGCGCCGTCGTTTACTATTCATCCGGCTGCTGTTAAGACAAAACTAAGCATCTGGCCCGTCAGGGTGTAGAGGCCACAAAAAAGCTTAAAGACCACCTCCAGACCAGGTATAGGAAGCCCCATGGAATCTGGTCCCATGAAAATATATTCCTGGTAAAATTTCTGGCAGTGGTGCAATATGACCTGCGAAAATAAACAATGTCGTCAGCATTTGATTTCATCAAAGAAAAAAGCTAAGAAATCGCTGCTAAAATATAGGTCTTGTTCTTCAATAAAACAAAATACTCTGGTACAAAATAATCATAAATGCAGAATGCTCGATGTCCGAGCCAACACCAGAATGATTTACCAAAAGGAGTACAGAACGTGTACAGAAGCCTAGATGAGCAAAAAACAGGCCTGATTGATAAAACACCCGTCAGAGCAGATACGCTTTAGATGTGCGGGGTTTAAAGAATATAGGAAATGAGTGCTCGGAGGTGTAGCCTGGCTGACCTAAAAGAATACACTCGGTTTCCACGCGGCTGACCCGGGTTCAAGGCCCGGCAGATTCCCCGAACAAGGAGCAATCTGGCTCCCGAGAAACTCTTTATAACAGGGAATAAGATTGGTGAAACCATATGATCCTGACAGTTGGTGCGTCGATAAGCCCCCCCCAATAATGATTGAGAATATAACACAGTAATTACGAAACACAGAAAACGGTGGTTGATAAACCGAGTTACGCGACACAAATTTCTAAAAGCTCTTGACAAACTGAAAGCTATGAACCACTCATCGGAGGAGGTTATATTTTTTCAACACGCAAGTCAAGGGCCGAGCAACCAGCAAGAGTGCAGCACAAAAATGCAAGGCTGAGTCGGCACCACAAAATTGTTGGTGCCAGTGGACTGACCTGGGGCATAGACAGCCGCGATGCTTATAGGCGAGGAGGGAGGTCTTGAAAACAGCCAGGTGGTTCGCAGGATGGCCGACCTCACCTGCTGAGACAACGCAGAATACATAATAAAACTGCATGTTTGTTAGCATGTTCTAGAAGGTCCAATTATATGATGTAAATTATTTCGAAAACTGTGTCATGGTACATATAGGAACTTATTAAAATGTAAATGCCATTTTTCTGAAAGCGCTAAATATTTTTGAGAGTTCAGAATATCATCAGAAGTGTTTAAGAAGCCTCATAAATCATCCATCAGTGATGAAATTGCTTGCCATTGTTTCCAAGATCTTGGCATTCAGGGGTCATGGGGAATATCATGGGAGAATATCATGGGGTCATGGGAGATCAGGCATTCGGGAATATGGGATCTTGGCAGGGATGTGGATTTCTATTCTTTGGGGGTGCCTCAGCACCCCAATGATGTGCTGGGCACCCTCAGTGGTGATTTGGGCACCCCCACCAAAGGTGAAACAAAGTCCTTACAAGTGCGTAAATAGAGAAAATTTTCAACAAATACCTGTTCCACGTGTTATAGTGCGTTTTGCGTCTGACTTAATCTTAATATTTATCAAACAACAAAATCCTCAGACATAATGGGCAGTAAACATTGATGATGTTTCGAGTCCCGAATAAGATTTTGTGCTTTTCACCATCCAACAGGGAGCAAGAAGCACTTTCCTCTTCCGGTATATTATCTGGATGTGCTTCGGCAGCGCTCCCTATTAGTCATCACTCTCTATAACGCCTCCGAAGGTTAAGTTTTAATTCATGAGCGTCTCTCTCCTCCTTCACTCGGTTACCTACGGGCTGGGTCCTACTCATCTCCACTCAGCAGAAACCCATCGCAACACTCTTGACTTCAGCGAACTCGGCCACCGGCTAGCCTGTGCTGCTCGGCCACTCGGCCACCGGCTAGCCGCCGTCCCGCCTGTACCGGAGAGCAATCTAGGATGGTACGGCAAATAATTAAGCCAATAGAGAGCAAGGTATGGCTAGAAATGTTTGAAAAACAAATCGTTAGTACACCTCCTAGTTCATGGTTTGAAGCTCTTATCATTTTCATGAAGAAATTTCCGCTGAACTTCTCGCGATACAAGTGAACGCGCCTCCACCAATCAGCGGCCACCATCCGCTGGGAGCCGCGATTGCCTGCAGGCACAGAGGTTACAGAGGGCACGCTGGGCGCCGCTGACGCCGAGTTCAAGCCTCGTTGGGGAGGGGTCGCAGGCGGATTGTAATGCCAACATGTGTGGTGTTGAAAATGG
Organism: Lepas anatifera; assembly: GCA_034440635.1. Classification (NCBI taxonomy): domain Eukaryota; kingdom Metazoa; phylum Arthropoda; class Thecostraca; family Lepadidae; genus Lepas; species Lepas anatifera. The sequence continues at coordinate 1,894,549 of JAOTON010001109.1, forward strand.
AGGTCGTTGTGCCTGGTGTCAGACTGAGGGAGGGGGACCGGTGTAGGGGACATTCTGTGCACGTGGGTGGATATAAGGGCTAGGTGCTTGTGCAATGTGCAGTGCCGATACACTGGAAAACATGAGTGTGAGCTCATTAAATGAGTTCGGTATATGAGTATGCTTGGTGGACAAAACTGCAGGCACCAATCTCGAGTACATACATAGTATTTTTCGGTATCAGGGTAGATGAAGCAGCTTTTCAAGACTTTTTAAAATTGACACACTTATTAGTAATACAACACCTACAGTTTATGTGGCATACACGCTTATCTGACATTTCATGCGTATGCAACACTAGAAGTTTGAAATGCTAAAAGGACAATTTGAGGCGGAGAGATAGTAGTTCTGAACGTGTAAACAAGGAGGGTCCAAGGTAAGGCACAAGATGCCCGAGGGAATTAACTGATCAATTAATTGTCACTGGAAACGGTAGGTGAAGGGTCTCTAAATAAAGTAGTAGTGGGTTGTTACGTGAATTTTAATGAGCGGTACCATGCAGGGCCGTAATCTTATATCTCTTTTGGGCTGTTCCGGGGACCCGGGATGAAATACCGAGTTAGTGTTAAAATACAGTTTAAGTTTTATTGTTCATCATTTTCACGATTTAAAAAAACTGTGCGAGGGCTAAAACGAAGATAATAATATTCTATCTCCTTCCACATGGTGGTCATTAAGATTTACCTTCCTCAACTTTGGCACCTCCAATGATGTTCGGAAATCCGCACCCCTGGATCTTGGTATGCAGACTAGTTTTCTCAGGATTTCAGTGTATCGCAGATGCTGCAAATTTCTTCTCTTCGAGTACCGCACAACACAAACTCTAGTTTTCTTCATATCTTTATAGACTTTAAGTGAGAGGCTGTAAATGGCTCATGCAACTTGAGCGAGTAACGCACTTGTTTTCCTTGTATTGGAAAAACACTTATTTAATACTCCCGTGAAAGCTGCTCAGCCAATGACGGCGGAGCTCCATATTTACTTATAATTTGACAGCTATAGCCAATTTTAGCTCACCATCATTCCGGATACCAATGGTGACATACCTACTCATGATGCCATGACCCGCCTAGAAGGACTCGAAAAAAATGCAGCATGGATTGATAACCAGGCTATAGCCGGTTTCATCACGTCACCCGCGGTCAGTCACCTACTCCAATCTTTCGACAGGCTTCAGAGTTAAAATCCTCGCCGACTGCAGAATTTAATGCGGTATCTTGTTCATGCACAGAATTACCAACACGAGGACAGATTCCATCCTCCTGCTCGGGATCTTTCCTCTGCATATGACGCCCCGATATACTCGCGCAATGATAGGGACCTTGCTGCATACTAGTGCAATGATACGGACCTTGCTGCATGTGTCGTTGGGGAGACGGAATACAAATAAGCGTGGTATGATCTGTGGGGCACCCAGTGTCTTTGAGGCCTTCATAGCTGCATGTACCCACGCGTACCCTTTTGGGTGCACCACATGTGCAGTGCTGGGCTCCGACACGCGCGGATACTTGGCAGCTCCCTGAAGAGACAATTTAGGTGCCTTAGCATGTGTTGGATTTTTGGCTTGCGTATCTTCGTAAAACGTTCATCATTGATTTATTTCACAATGCACGTGCTTCGAATTTGTATTTTCATATGTTCTGGCGTTGTATGCTATGCTACATCGTAATTCTATGCTTGTATAATAAGTTCGATAGCCCTGTCTGGAGCCATAATTCGGGTCCATCCTGTCGCTCCTGAAATTATAATAAATAAATAAATCGCGTGGCTCACGACTTTATTGAATCAATCGCCATTCAGATCTCACCTACCGCTGGAACCCAGCCGATAGCCCCGGAAGAGAGACGGCGTCTGGCATGCCCTGTGTGTGCCCCTCGTGGCATGCTTCGTCTCGTCAGCCGCCACTCTCGGCATGTGCGGCATGTATTTATCATTTCTTGGGAGAGCACTTTATCTGCTTGCTTTCTTTAACCCTCACCCCACTTGGGGCATCGATGGCCCCCTTAGTTTTTTTCAGAATAACAGAAAAACGACGAGGTGCAGCACCCCAGTTGAGGGCCTACCTCTCACCACATCATTCCCTCACCATCCCTGAATTTATTTACCCAGGGCCACACTAGGTCAGGTCACCAGGTGAGGTCAAACAAGGTCACATCACTTCAACTTTTGAGCTCTATAAGAGCTAAATTTCTGGAGCGATTGGTTTGAAACATTCTACACTTACTGGCCTCTCCGGGGTCTACAAAACCATTTTTCCTATGGATTTCCGATGGAGATGTCATGGCTCGTACCTGAACTTACGTCGTAAATGTAAAAAATACCGAGATAGATTTTGCTGAACTCGGTAGACCCATTATGTGATATCAGTTTCAATAGGATGGGCTCACCCTGCTCTAACTTATGATATCTTAAACTTTTTCAGGTGAGTTTACTTGACCTGCACTGACGACCTGACCTGGGATGACCTAACCCTAAAATTTTGAGGAAAGTTGTGGAATGGGTCAAGGATAAGGTGTCTCAAGTACGGTGCCACTTGGCAGCGCCGTTTTTTCGTGCCACCGGAAAAGCCGGAGGGGGTGTTCAAACACCCACCCACAGCGGTGAGGGTTAACACCCGCACTGAAGAGAGATCTAGCACTAAAGCGCACTAGAGGGGGCCTGGTTGGCCCCCCTGAAATTGTGAAAACGCGTAGATATCAACAAAACACCCGTTTAGGACTGTTTGGAGGCTTTAGTAAAACATATTACAACAAACTGTCATTTACCTAGATCCAGGAGATTAATAGCGAAATATTGTGACGTACACACTAATTTTTAGGCCTAAACATAGAAAGTCGAACAATCATCATTAGACAGCCGTGCACAAGTGGCTTCTGGCTACCTGGAGGCCGGGTGGCGGCGACATCGAATATGAGGATCGCGATATGGCGGTGATAGAGGAATGGTTCATGTTAATGGAATACAGTAAGTGATGTTCATGCCATTAAGGCGCATTGACGTGGGGGGCAAGTACCCGCCCCTTCGGGTTTTTTGGAGATAGAATAAAAAAGCGACGCGTAGCACCGTCGTACTTGGCATAACTTTTTCGAATCATTTTTACAACCTAAGCCAACATTTTAAAGTTGAGTCATCTCAGATCAGGTCGCCAGTGCAAGTCAAGTGACCTCACCTAAAAAAAGATTAAATAGCATAAGACAGAACAGGGTGAACATAACCGATTGAAACTCATATTACATAATGTGCCCATCGAGTTATGCAAGACATATTCCGGTATCTTCATATCGATGACCTAAGGTCATGTACGAGCCATGACCTCTCCATCGGAAATACACGGGGAAAATAGTTTGAACTGAATCACTTTGTAATGGATGATTGTGGGGCATTTATTTTAACGAAATTAGATTTGCCTTGTCCTTTCAGTTCCTATGATATAAATTTTGACCTAATTTGACCTTGACCTAAGCTCAGGTCAGGTCAAATCCTAGATTTGGCCTGATTTTACCTAGAAAGGTCATCTTATATATCATTCGATTCGGCTTGCTGCAAGGATTCCAATGGTTTATATTGTTTTGCTCTATATTAGAGGTGGGACTTTCTAGGCCCGGGGCCCGGGGCAAGCCCGGCCCAGGCCCGGGGCTTGGGCCGGGCCTAGCCTGATTTAGGCCAATGCCGGGCTGATAACGGGCTTCACCCAGGCTCCTTACGGGCTTTAACTGAACTGGGACTTCAAGTCAATTTTCTGTGAGTTAAATAAGCCTTTTTTAGTCCAGACCTAATTTTTCCACTGAAATATAATCTTATTCATGCACCAGCAGCTTTTGAAAATGCATTTACAATTAATTTTGAGGCATGGACTTTTAGACATACATCAGGAATGTAAAGCATGAAGCTCTAGTTTCTATCTGTTACTCATGCCAGGTCAAAGCAAGTTACTTAAACCTGAATCAATATCTAAAATCAAATATTGAATAACGCCTACAGTTGCACACATCCATGCCGTACTGTCATATTATGAATATCCTGATTACTTCAAAATCTTCAAGTCATATATGGGTGAACAAAATATAAATTGTGATAGCCTATTTGTTACTTCCATATTGTCAGTATACCATTTCAAGGAAGTCATTTAACCAATTTGCTGCTAACATATTGATATTAACACCTAGCTCTAGCTAGAAAATTCTTTCGAAGCTTTCTGCTCCAGGTAAAAGGAATGTTATCTATGGAACCATTCCCATGCCCTCTATGAAAAATGGTGAAGTGAATATGTCAGGTACAAACTATCTAGTGGGGCCATAATTGTCAAACTGGCCTGCTAACTCTAGCTGCAGAACAAATGTTGATAAGTTTGACCCATCCCGCTTCATATTGCTCTTTCATTGCCCAAAGATGCAGAATCCACTCGAAAGGGCTGTATAAGCAGAAAATAGACACAAGAAAACATGTTTTTGATCAAGTACTTCAAAACATAAATTGTCAGTTGTGGGGAGATACTGGGGAGAGCGTCGCCTTAGAAGGAACCTTTGAAATTGCACCAAACATGAATATACTTGACATTATGTGTTGCATTTTCCTTGTGGAGATACTTCCCTGGCCTCTATGAAATACAACTCTATTATAAGCTTTGACATAACAGCACTTCCTCCCAAGATACCTTTACTTTACACTTCCTCCCACCACACTAAAAATGTACGAAACGTAGAAATACAGAACACAAAAACAGAATATCCGATTATGGCAATTCCGGCCTTGGCAGCTTGTAAAGCCTTGCAAGCCCGAAAAGCGTCATATATGAACAAGTGCGCAAAGTGGCCTTTCTCAGGAAAAAGAAATGCACCACACTTTGTGCTTATTTTTAAATCTGTGAAATTTTAAAATATATTTTCAAAGCCTTGAAATAATTTCGCTGAAATAAACTTACTATTCTTGTAAATTTTGGTGGAAAATGTTTTCTAAATGATTACTCTAATGCAGACAAGCACGGAGCTTCAGATACCTACTAAGCGCAAGCCCGTAAAATACAACAAACAAACAGAAATAGTGTTCAGCCCGTATGGTGATGCGGATGGGATTGAGTTCTTTTTGTGTCGATTTACTTTTGGTGGAGATTGGTGCAAAATTTTTATTCCATGTTTGGTGCGAACCTGTGAAAACTAGCTTTATGGCTGGTGGGTTGATAATTGTTATGGCTTGTTGATGGGCCTTGTTCATGTTGGCCTGTTGGCTTACCTACTTTGCGACCGGGCTGACCCAGCAGAACGATCTTTTGACTATCTTCCAGCTGTTTAGTGACTAAACTAAAGAAAATGTTCACATGTATCAATTGAGGGACAATGTGAAGGATTTTTTGGTTCATTCACAGCCATTCCGCCATGATATTCTGAAAGTTTTAGCTGAAACTTGTCACTGCTCTCTCCTCTATTCATAAACATTATTGGAACTCAATTGTGAGGCTCGTGCAGCATATAATGATTTATAAAGGTGCAAAGATGGAGGAAATGTCTGACATGGTGGGCTTATTTCATCCCAATTCTTTTGCTGCCATGTGCATACCTCTATCTAGAATGCCCATTTTATAAGGTGATGCTGGTCATTACCTGAGTAAGCTTGCATCATAAGCAGCCTGTTTTATACTGTGTGTTTTTCGTATCATTTTCTGCTGAATTATTAAGATAGCTGAGGCTACATGCACATTTTTAATATGGTTTTGGGTGAAACCAAAACTTTTACAGGATAATTGGCTTAAACATACATTTGAACAGCTTTAAAGCAAATAAATGTTGTATATAGTCGTTTATGTTTTTCTGATACCGGGCCTTCCCGGGCTTGTAATCCATTTCTTCCACAAACCGGGCTTGTGACGGGCTTCTAAAATCGCAGCAGACCGGGCCCGGGCCCGGGCCTGCAAAATTGCCCGAAACCCCACCTCTACTCTATATCTACTTTTTCAGATGAAATGACTGAAACCCTTCGTTTATATGTTATCCCTATGATGGCATGCCTTGACATTTAGTGACCTGAAATGTGACCTGAAAAATTATCTTCATGTTTTCTATAGAGATTTAAATGGGCTATCCAACGCCGTTTACCGTTTTTCGCTATATAGTATGGTTCTTGAGATCTTAAAGGGGGCAGGTACCCGCCCCTCCCGTCGAAGCAAAGGTGGCTCACGCCCATCAATGTGCGTGTTAAAATATACCTACCTACTCATTCAACTGCCTCGTGCACTCTGTGATTTACATTGGAACCTCTCTGTTTACACGGTCAGAGTTATTTATCCCTCCCATAATCATTCCTCAAATGAGCATCAAATAGCCTCAAGCCTCACATAATGATTTTATCATCGGAAACATCTAGTGGCGCTTACGCATGAAATGCCAGCTAAGTATGTATGTCACATGTATCATGTATTTCCAATAAGTGTGCGTCAATGGAAAGTCTTGAAAAACTGCATCCCGTACTTCCATGCCGAAAAATACTAAGGACTCGAAACCAGTGCCTGCAATTTTGACCTCCAAGCATATTTACATACCAAACTCATTTAACGAACTCATGTTTTTTCCACTGCTATCCACACCGCACACTGAACAGACACTTAACCCATATCTGCACCCACGTGCACAGACTGTCTCCAACATCTCCCCACTCCCTTAGTCCAACAGCAGGCACAACCACCACCATCCTCAACAGCACCCATTTAGGTTTTATAACCCGCCACGCGACCCCTCCCCACCGAGGCTTGAACTCGACGACAGCGGCGACCAGCGTGACCTCTCTAATATCTATGCCCGCAGGCAATCGCGGCAGCCAGCGAATGGCCGCCGCTGATTGGTGGAGCCACGCTCACTTGTATTGCGAGAAATTCAGCGGAAAATTATCCATGCAAATTATGGAGCTTGAACAACAAGCGAGGACAGTTATTGAAAGTATATTTTACAATCATTCCTAGCGATACTTTGCTCTCTATTGGCTTGATAATCTGCTCCACCATACTAGACTGCTTTTTGGTGCAGGCGAGACGGCGGCATGGTCAGCACAGGCTAGCCGGCGGCCGAGTTCGCTGAGGTCAGGAGTGCCGCGATGAGTTCCTGCTGAGTTAGGAGGAGTGGGGCCCGGCTCGAAGGTAAGCGAGGGAAGGAGGAGAGAGGCGTACATACAGAGAAGTAAAACTTAACCGTCTGACGAGTTATAGAGATTCAGGACTGATGGAAAGCGCTAGCGAAGTAAGTACATACATACAACTAGATAAAATAACAGAAGAGGGAAGTAAGTGATGCGATGCTCCGTGTTAGATGGTAAAAAGGCACGCAAATTTATTCGGAACTCAAAACGTTGTCTATGTTTTAGCTCACTGCACCTTTCTGATGTCATACCGTGAAAACTTAACGCTATGGTGAGACCCAAAAGTCATAACCGACGAAATGTTTTTCGCTAAGGAGGGCATTCGTAATCGATCAATCATGCTAACGTGGATTTCTTTTTTGATAAATTAGCAGCGCCCAAATCCGAAAACTCTCTCTCTCGCTCTCTCTCTCTCTCCTTTTCTCTCTCTCTCTCTCTCTCTCTCTCTCTCTCTCTCTCCTCACCACATACCGTACCACTTTTCACATAGTCCACGGGAAGTTGGCTTGGTGAGGCCGATGCAATGGTTTTTGTTTAAATTGGATAATCATGAGCCACAAAGCAAACAAACATCTGAAATTACAGAAATGTCAAATCCATGTCCTAACATGCTACTTACCTTGACTGCGTGTTGTGGCGCGCAGTGTGACGCACCTCACGAGGGCGTCACCGGAAGAGGAAGTTCGTTGCCCTGGCGGTAAGTTTTTCAAACAAATGTGAAACAGCTGATGAGTAGCCCAAACCTTGGTATAACCTACGAGAGTTACAAGACCACGCTTTCTCGATGAATTACAGCAAACTTGCGAGTAGTGTGAGGCTGCTACAGCTCCATCTGCCATTTCAGACAGAGGAGCTTCTTATGTCGTAGTATTGTTTATTGTCAGAAATTTCTGAGGTGTTGCCCTATCTCGATGAGTTCCAGCGTCATTTTTGGAGAAGGACGAAACACAAGGATTGCGTTATAAAAAGATCTGATGTTAACTGTTTCGAGTTAAACCCACACAAACTCAAGTTCCCAAATTATTCGGCATATTGATACATCAGGCTACAGCAGTGAGTTTCATCTGATTTTTCATCTGAGTTTCAGAAGGGATACACTGAAAAAACAACACTTTGAGCGTAGAATTTCATTCTGTCCAGTCCTTAAAGTACCCCATTTTTAAGCATTTGTTTAGAATTCCTAGTAAATCTATTCTTACAACTAGCTTAATTTCAGAATTAGAAGTGTAACACTATTAGCGTGTGGTAATTTAATATCTATGTGCTATTTTAGCACAGGGCAGTTCCATTCGTGCTGAGAATGCAAAGCGGCAAATTTATCAGTACATGTACTCTGCAGAGAATTTCTATGAAACTCGCAAACTGCCTCAAGAATAGTCTTACACTCCTGTGGTAAAACAATTCTGCCAATAGATTAAAACGAGATATTTGCTTATTTAACTACGCTTAATGAGTGTTTTCTTTCTTCTGATCTTCATTTAGTGTGTTTCTATTATATATGAAGGTATTTTTTACTACAGTTGACACGTAGGTAGAATCGTGCCATTTTGTTTTTGCTTCAGTTCTGAGCTTGAATCACCGCATTGCAGTTCTGCATTCCACAGAGTGTTGATCTTGACGCGTGGAGGTTAGTCTAGTCGTGGAGAAGAAACGAAGACTAAATCATTCTAGCTAAGTGCAACAAATAGCAAAGAGCTGTTGAATTTGCCTCAACGAACCTGAATGAATCGTTTATATACCTATCTTTGTCCGGCATCCAGTGCGTCGTCAAGGATTTTCTACAAGAGGCCCGGATCCACAGTGGTGAGCTAGTGGCAACCTAGATTTTCACTTGAATTAAGCATATCCAATAATATTCCAGCAAAGATATCGAATGTACCCGTTTCCGAACAGTAGAGGGATTTCAACCCCCCCAACCCCCAAAGTGATGCTTTTGTTAGCCACTCTCGGGACATAGATGAGTCATTCTAGGACAAATTTTCCAGGTAGGCACGAAAAAGTCCAACATGACCCACTCCTCAGATTTCCACCAAACTTGTACCCAAGGCTCTCTATACAAAATAACAATTTGGGCCCATTTTCAGGTCCAAAGGTCAAAGAGGTCACCAGATAAAGGTCATGAAATTTCCAAGGCTAATACAAACCTTGAATCAGAAATAAACTTATATCTTAAAAGTAGCTGATCTAAATTAATTTTCATGAATATCACTGGATAGAAGATACAACGGTTCAGATAAGAAAAAAATAAAAACTTTGACTTCAGGTCAGGTTTTGACCTCGTGACCTTCTGAACTCCTCTTTAAATCTAAAATTAAAAGAAATCTATATATTCCGATTTTTCGCTGGGTGCTCCTCAGGGTATAGGCTAACCAATGGTGGGTGACCTTTTTTTAAAGCAGATTTAGTAACAGGTCACAGAGGCCATTTCCTAGGTAAAGGTTATCGTTTTTGGCCATGAACGATTCTCCGCCCACCTCGGAAAAATAGGTGGGGACTGGCCTCCGAGACTCCCTCCAGTGCGCGTATTAAGAAAGCCGTGCAGCGCCTCAAAGAGGTGATTTGCGGCGATGAGTGGAAATGATGCAGTGGTAAGCGGACACTGAAAAAACAACACTTCAAGCGTAGAATTTCAATCTGTCTGCTCCTAAAATTACCCCATTATCAATAATTTGTTTAGAATTCTTGAAAAATATATTCCGACATCCAGCCTAATATTAGAAGAAAAGGTGTAATATTACACGCATGTGGTAAATTAATCACTATTTCATTTTAGCACAGTGCAGTTCCATTCGTACTGAAATTGCAAAGGTGTAAATGTATCACCTCAGAGCATTTCTATGGAACTCACAAACTGCCCCAAGAATAGTTTCACTCTCCTGTGGTGAAACCATCCTGCCAATAGATTAAAACAAGTTCTTGAATGATTTAACTACCCTAGATGAAATGTATTTATTCTTCTGATTTTCGTTTGGGCGTGTTTCTATGATGGAGGAAGGTATATTTTTACTACAGTTTACACGTGGGTGGAATCGCGCCATTTCCTTTCTGCTTCAGTTCTGAGCTTGAACTACCCACCGCAGTTCCGCATTCAGAGGATTGATCACGACTCGTACAGGTAGGGGAGAGTGAGGAGAACTGGGACACAGGAGAAGTGGGACACCCCCATTATTGAATCCACGAGTGAGCCAAAAATATAATTTTCAGCTGATTTCCGCACTATACGTGCCGCTGCACATCACTAGGGCGTCAACTTCCTTTTCCGGTGGGTGCTGAAAGTGGGAGGTGAGTGTTCCTTAAAAAGTTAATTTTTACGTTTTCTTGAGTGGATTTTCTGCTAAATATGCAACCGAAAAGTTCTTTATTTTGGTGCAATAAAGTCGGTGTCGCATTCTCCATCTATCTGTTCCAGCTTCCAACAACGAAAGGGGTTTTAATTTTGCTGACATTGCAACTCTGAAAAAATGGCGGGGTGGGGAGAACTGGGACAAGTTGTCCCACTTCTCCCCCTTACTGTCCAACCTATCCTTGTACTGTACTTGGATTGATTGTACCTACATATTTGTACTTTGATGGAAATATGATTGTGTCGTATTTTTACCTAGAGAGATCATGGTCATCAACTTGTTTTTTCTTCTCTCGTGGTTTATAAATCGAGGTCAGTATACAGATCATAAGTTCAATATGGTGGACTTATCGATGAAAAATGCGACATTTCACCAATGCCAACACCAGGGGTGAATCCAAGTGGGGGGGTGGGCGATAAGGCGATCGCCCCCGCCATAGGCGGATCCGGATTGCCGATCGGGAGGGCACCTTCCGGGGCCTCGGACCGGGCGCCACTTTGACCAGCAAAACCTATCGGTGGGCGCCAATCCTGTCGTGGGCGCCGACTTTCTATCCTGGGGGGTGGGAGCGACATTTCGGCACCATCGACCTTTCGGTGCCAGGTCGATCGGCACGCCCCCCCTGGATCCGCCTTGCCCCCGCCTTGGGCTCACCTTAAGCAATGAAAAGAAACGCCCCTCGCCACAGCCACTACTCCCCCCGCAAAGGGGCCCGGCGGCTGCGGCTGTATTCCAGCCCCGCAAATTGCCTTCGAAATGCCACCCAAATGTAACGTACCCGGGTCCCTTGTAGTCCACTTAGAGCCTCTGAGTCTGCGACTAGACCCCTCAGAATTTACCCCTGACCCACTGCCGAAGCCGAGCCCCTATTCTCAGCAATTGCAGAGCATTCCCCCTGTGTTTTACCCGGGCCCCCTGTGGCTGCAGCCGGGCCCCCGCCCCGCCATTGGCGTCGCTCTAGATGTTCGAGTGGGGGGGATGGTGATAAAACACTACCTACATCAGTTAGACCCTGCATATTCAATGCTATTTTTGGCCAAAAGAGCTGGCATCCTTCTCACTTTCCCTCCGAAAGAGGGGGCCCAGTCCTTCCCCAGGTCCCCAGTGGCAACGCCTGTGGCTATATATATATATATATATATATATATATATATATAGCCGCTTAAGGTCTACAGAGTTTCAAGTCTACAGAGCTTCGAGGTGGGGCAAGATCCACGGTGGGTGGGGGTAGGGCAGGGCTTGTGATAAAGGGTTTATGACCACTAAGATTAGGCTTTTTCAATGATATTACAAGCCAAAGGTGGGGAGCCGGTCTCCTCATCTTCGACAGCAGCGGAGAGGGGGTGGCGGGGTTAGCCCTATAGACCCACAGGGTAACTGTATCCGGACCATGGGCTCCGATTTTGGGCGAAAACCGGCTTCCTGTGGGCTCCAAAACCTTCCAGGAGCCACCAGATCCCATTGCGAGGAAACAAATCTCGTTTCTTAAGGCAAAGGTATGAAAACTACATTTCAAGGGGCGCCATCGACCTTTCAGGGGGATTCGTGATCCCCTCAAAAAGTGTGCAGCGCCTCAAAGAAGTTATCTTCGGTGATGGGTGGTGGTTGTCTGGTGTGAATGAATTATACAACAGGAAACGTTGGAAGGAGCAAAACCAGCGAATCCTATGGCATTGCGAAAGTTGTAAGCCTAAGCCATGTCTGTGCAAAGGCAAACGAAATTATTGTAGTGATTGGTAGTCAATTTCAATATGGTTCAAGATTAGAGTGCTATTTAGAGGTATTTAGATGATTGGAAGTGATTATAAGTACAAGTGATTTAAACTCTCCGTTGGAGTGTATGTTCATCAAAGTGTATATTAATCATTGTTATCAGAGTAAACTAACTTAAGTGCCTAATGAGAATGAACTGGGTTGCTTTTAATCCGTGTTTCTTTTCAGCAGCAATGGAATATTGAACGCAGGTTCATTCTGCACCTTACGAGGATTTTTCTACGCCGGGAATTTCACATTCTTAATCTATTTTTACTCCCCCAATTCTAGTTTACACTGTTCCGTTTTGTCTGATAATCTTTTTACTCCAGTGGTGTAGGAATATTTCCCTCAAAACACATGCATTTTTGCATTACACCGGTGTAAAATAGGTTGTGGAATAATGCCGGAAAGAGGAGTGGATTTTGGCACCGTAGAAGGGATCCCAAAAATGGTGTACTTTTTGTTAGCTGATATGTTCACGACCCACGGGTTGGGGTTTTATTATTCCTATTTCATGTCATTTTGCGTTGATATCGGGTGTAAAATTTTCACCGAAAGAAGAGTGGATTTTGGAACCGTAGATAAAATCCGATTTCTGGCGTATTTTTTTCAGTGTATGAAAAAGGAAAATTTGGGAAGTGTAAAACCAAGAAGCCTAAGACAAAAACCATAAACTTAGTGATGTTTGTGCAAAGAGGAACTAAATAAATGTAGTCATTGAAGGTCGATTTAAATACTGTTCCAGATAAGAGTGCAAATTAGATGTATTTAGATTATTAGAAGTGAGAAGGAAAACAAATCATTTGAACTCTCCGTTGCAGTGTATGTTTATCAGAGTGTATATTAATCAGCCTAATCAGAGTAAACTGACCTCAAACGCTCAATGAGAATAAACTGGGTCGTTTTTTTAATCGGTGTTTCTTTTCAGCAGCAATGTAATATTGAACGCGGGCTCATTTTGCACCTTGCAAAGATTTTTCTACGCCAGGAATTTCACATTTTAATCTATTTTTACTCCCTCACTTCTAGTTTACACCGTTCCGGTTTAGCTGACACTCTTTTTACACCAGTGGTATAATAATATTCCCTCAAAACACATGCATTTTTGCATTACAGCGGTGTAAAATGGGTTGTGGAATAATGCTGGAAAGAGGAGTTGATTTTGGCACCGTAGAAATAATCCTAAGAATGGGGTACTTTTTCGTAGTTGATATTTTCACACCCCACAGGTTGGGGTTTTATTATTCCTGTTTCATGGCATTTTACGCTTCTCAATCTAAAAACAAAAATATTGGGTGTAAAATATTCACGGAAAGAAGAGTGGACTTTGGCACCGTAGAAAAATCCAATTTCTGGCGTACTTTTTCAGCGTAGAAGGCAGACACCGCTGGTGCGAGGAAAATGTGGCGAGCTTAACTGCCAAGGAGGAAAATCAAATTTTGAAGCAAAAACGAAATATGTTATAAATATGCCTTATAACCAGATAGGACCGCTGGTCCGTGGGAAACTTGGACAGCCGAAACAAACTAGATGAAACGCAGCGAAAATGGGTTCTTGAATCTCTCAGATCTCAGTTCTTGGTTATGGGCGCCAACGGACTCTCAATGAACCGGGGCACATGCCTGGCGAAAGCTGGCCGGACCATCAGAGACTGACCTCTCTCTGTGTGTATGCTGGACACTCAGACACTCATATGCATTGAACAGTGAAAGCAGGCGTGTTTTGCTGGTCTGTGTGTGCCTGACTGACAGTGGGGTCACCAATAGGCACAGGCTGCGGCGGTGGAGGCATGCCCGGGTCCCCAGCTGATGGGAGTCGCTCGAGTGACCTTCCCGTATCTAGCAACTTGTATTCATAGCAAACTGTCTTGAAATATTCGAAGAACTATACAAGGAGTGGAATTGACAGACATACTGCAGAGCACCCAGTCTATAAAGTCTGATGTTTCACACACAGGAGGCTGTAGGACATTATTCTTTACCCGATGATTGCACATGTAGGGACAGCTTAGGCAGAGACCCAGATCGGGAAACAATGAGGGCTAGCTCATCTTATTTACAGACTCAGCTAGCTCTATTCACCTATGCCTGATGGCAGAGGATAAAATGGGCATGGTATGTCCCGGGTTAAGTTCCAGCACATTCCCTGTATTCACCTTGGTTTGCTCCCCACAGTCCCTAACGCTCAGAGCAAAGCTGGTGATGTCTCATAAAATGAAAAGTAGATATGTTTGTGACACCTGAATGATCTCTTTTCCCTCTTGAGTCACAGACAACCCAGCTGTCCTGGAGTATCATCCTGTGTCAATGACGGCCCAGTAGACCTGTTCTGTGGTCCTAGAGTATCATTCCTGAATCTGGACCCTCAGACACATCTCTGGTGAAATCTGGTCTTAGCATTCCTGTCAATGAAGTCTTAAGTCATTTCCTGTCTAATGAAGTTCCTGTCTTAGCATTCCTGTCAAGAAGACCAGGCCTGCGGTCCTGGAGTATCCCCCGAATCAATTACGGCCTAGAAGACGCAGCGTGCGGTCCTAAAGTATCACCCGAGTCAATGACGGCCTAAAAGACGCGGTCTATGTTCCTGAAGTATCACTTGAGTCAAAGACGGCCTAGAAATCTCGGCCTGTGGTCCTGAGCGAACGGTCTTAAAACAAGAAGACATGCCGAATAAGGTTACACTTTGAGTGAACTAGAGATGTCTGATTCGGCCTGGCCTGATACGTTTTAATACAGCGTTGGCGCTTAACCGGTCTCCATTAGATGGCTGAGCTGCTATATATACTGTTTTGTGATTGAGCAGGACGTGTTTCCCACAAGTATCACCAGTATTGGGTAGTGCACTCCTGCGGAATGCAGACAGACCTGCTGAGAGTCGGGCCGCCCATCCGGTGTGGCTGCGGCTGCAGCACCTGGGGTGCCTGTATCGGACAGGACGGCCACCTGGCTGGCGAAGCTGATCCCGAACAGCAGCACGCCACGGCCAGCCGGTGGGGAAGCTCAGGTGGCGCTGGTACCGCCCACTGGCCATGGCCAATGATCCTGATACAACTCCGCTTCTGGGAAGATTACAGCAGCTCAGATGGTGCGAGTTCCGTCAGGTAGTTTATCCGGAGCAGGCACGCTGGTAACGGGTCAGCTGCTTGTTCAAACTGATCAGGTAACCAAACGATCACATCGAGTGAAAGTGCTCTTATTAAGCACTTGCTAAGGATTTGAACCATTTGAGGCCTTTGGTTCAAGCTCCTCGACTATGATGTGTGCAAGCATCATTAAACAGTATTCAAGTGTCTGCCAATTCGAGCTTCAGCCATGACACCGGTTCCACTCTTCTTTTCAACCACGATACCGAAACAATTACAGCAAATAAACAGTTTCAACGTCTGCCAAGTCCAGCGCAAAAACCTCGTGATGCGGCGAAGTCCATTTTTGTGCTCAACACACTATTAGTCAGAGTGAGCACTGTTAGTTCCAACTTGTTTTGTATGCATTGTTGTATGTGGTCTCTACACTGCGAATGGTTTTGTCGCTTTCCAGCAATGAAACCATGTGCTCCTTATATATTATAGATGTATAATATATTATTGTATATATATACATATATATATGTTGTTTATTGTGATATTGTTCATATATATATATATATATATATATATATATATATATATATATATATATATATATATATATATATATGCGGATTCAGGGTATCCAGGGGGTCCAAGGGCTTCAGGGGCGGCAGCCATCCTCCCGCAGCAGAAAGATGGTGATCTTACCCTAGATACAAAATATGAACTACGCGTGTCTTCAACCCAAAGCACAAAATGATTCCTGGTAAAACGTTTTCATTTAATAAAAGGGTCACCCACCCAGTGGATATTCTGGATATGCCAATGGAACACACTGAGGATTCGATATTTCAAACTCTTAAATTGGCTTCAGTAGTAATTAGGTCCCATGTATGACCAGTTGTTGGCAATTACTACAAATGCAAAGGTATAAAAACTAAGCGTATTCACCCTGCATCACGGCGTGTTAGATCATGAGGTAACAATGCCGTGAGTGCAATCAGCATCTCAAGTAGCAAGATTATCTGATAGTGGTAGAGAGCAGATCAATCAGAAAGGGCTGCGGTGCAGGCAGGCGACTTGTTCGGTTTATAGCTAGAGGTTTATTGACGCACCAACTGTCGGGTTTATATGGTAGGTTTCCAGCTAGGAGAAAGCTCAAAACATATCCATGAGCAGCAGGTTTCACTTTGCTGCCTTCATTGCTCATATATTAAATAGTCATATGCATGCATATTGTATATACTCGTACTCAACAGCTTTCAGTCTGTAAGAGTATATTTGTATGGTTATGGAAGGGATAATAGAGCCTGAGGCAAATGTTGAATTATTTCATTCAAACCGTTTTAGGGGCACCGCTACCAAATTTTTGTAACCACTACAGCTATGTCTCCTACGCTGACTTGCAGAATCGACTACTACCACTAGCTCTACCTTTTTCAATATCGCGAAACCACTACCCTCTACTTGGCTACTCCGCTACAACTGCTTTTTATTATCAAGAGCCTATAAATTGAAACCCAAAATCGAGTTCATTGCTCATTTTAGATAACTGCAAAGAAGACTTCTGCTTGTTTGTATATAACCATAAGAAATGTTACTTCTTTTGTGGGATACCCAAACAAAATCACAAAAAGACATTGATTCTAGTTTCTTTCCTTCTCATGGATAAGACATTCTCTCAATCGCCAAAAAGAATAGGTTTTGGAGTGCTGATTCGAGGATCATGATTATAAGTTGGCACGGAATATACTGGCCTGTCTCCTCGAATCCTTCGAGGAGATTACTACTAACTCTAAAACTCTATTCCAATAAACTCTATTTCTTATTGAGTAGCAATTCCTCCTGTTTCCCTCCGACATAAGTGGAGTTATTTAATCATGAAGGTATCAAAATTGAATTCACTGCTGAGAAAAACAATAAGAGTCAAAACTTTCGGTTATATTACCATAGCCTTCGTCATCGTAAATTGAGTCGAGTAGAATAGTCCTGCATGCTTTTCTACCCGGCTCAAATTCACGCTGATGAAGGACAAAGCAATAGGAGCTTCGATTGGTATCATTTTCGTAGTAAAAAATCATTTTTATACCTTTATCATTAACGGAGATATTGAAAATTACCCTAATAAAAACTCTGTTTAACACTCAAAGGAGTTGCACCGCATGGATTTAGCATATATGACTGCTGCAAGCACTCTATGCTATCATTTTCCTCTTCTACGGAATTGTTTGATTCCTTTGGAATGAAAACTGATTTTCACACTTCTACCAAGAGAAAATTTGCATAGCGTCCTCCCTTTCCCATCTGTGCCCAAAAGGCGAACCCTTGTGTCCCAATGGAGGAGCCCCTCACTTCCTTCACCTGGCTCCCTCCATTTAGGACGCAGATTGCGCTCCATTCACACGGTCCTGGCCGATCGGCCGAACTGTTTTGCTTCGATTCCAGGGCGGGTGTTGGACTTTTTGTTACCATTCTATTAGAGTTCAGAGGGGGTGGGGGAGAGGCTGATCACATTTCTGTCAGCCGTTTTCATTTATCCTGGTCCTGGATGTTTTCACAAAATCACAGCTTCGCTGCAATGCCCCAAAACTTTTAACCAGACAGCTGAGTCTTTATCAGTGAGATGAGCCTCACCAGCAAGACAATTCGCTTATTCTGGCGCAGTAGCACAAGTTGAACTGAAATTCACAGCAGAATATCATACATTATCTGTTCTATCCAAAGTTCTGTCACGTTTACTCTATTACTTATGAGTTCACCTTCATCCTGGGCCTTTCTTGCCTCTGAACGTTTCACCTGCCGACCTCGGTTGGTCTCGGCTCGTCCCGGCTCGTCCCGGCTCGTCCAGGCTCGTCCAGGCTCGTCCTGGCTCGTCCGCTCGTCTCGGCTCGTCCTGGCTCGTCCCAGCTCGTCCTGGCTCGTCCCAGCTCGTCCCAGCTCGTCCTGGCTCGTCCCAGCTCGTCGCATCTCGTCCCGACTCGCCCTGGCTCGGGCGTCTCGTCCTGCCTCGTCGTGGCTCGACTCGGCTCGTCCCAGCTCGCCCTAGCTCGGACGTCTCGTCCTGATTCGTCCTGTCTCGTCTCGGTGCGTTCTGGCCCGTCCTGGCACGTTCTGGTCCATTCTGGCTCGTTCGGTCGTTGGTGGATGTCTCGTCCTGACCCGTCCTGGCATGTACTGGCTCGTCACAGCTCGTCCTGACTCGTCCTGGCTCGGGTGTCTCGTCCTGACTCGTCCTGGCACGTACTGGCTCGTCCTGACTCGTCATAGCTCGTCCTGGCCTGTCCCGCCTCGTCATGACTCATCCCGGCTCGTCCTGGCTTGTCCCGGCTCGTCTTGGCTCGTCCTGGCTCGTCTTGGCTCGTCCTGGCTTGTCTTGGGCGGTCGGCGGACGAAGGGAGTGAGCCGGCTGCAGCCACTGCAAATCATTGGCCACCACGCCGTCATCCGTCTCCAACAAGATAAATAGATGCGGTTGGCAGAGACAAGCATTCGCTCTCAGTCGGCCTGGCCCTGGCCTGCATGCTTTTTCTGGAGCCCCTGTCGTGATTCGCTTTTGTTGATGCCTTTGTTAACAACGGTGATAACAGCATGATATATGGAAGCCAGTTCGGCGTTTTGCACGCGTGCTTGCAGTGGAACTCGAGCTGCCTACCTGCGGTGACTGAAGATCGCAAGCCAGGGAGCCACAGTCATCAAGTCTTTGAACGGAAGTCTAACCTTGTGATACAGCACGTAACATCCATATGGAAAAATATAAGCGATAGGAAGTAATTTTTGGTGATTCTTTACTAATCTTTTAGTTCTTGGCAAGTGTTTATCGAACAAAGTTATATGTATGATTGCAATTCCGATCACCTAAAAAGTCCAGGGGCTTAAAGTTATGGGAGCGGACACTCATGGATCATGTTTCCTCAATGTACGGATATGAGCACATGCGTACATGATAGAGGCAACCACGGGGAGCGTGGGGTATATACTGGTGCAGTGGTAGCGCACTGGGCTTTCATGCCGCTAGTCCTGGTCCAAATCCTAGGCAGCAATACTAGCTAACGACTTCCTGATTACAAAAATACTGTTCTAACAGAGTGAGAGATGGCCATGACATATGTCTTCAGTAGTTAGTGCGTCGTGAATGCATCCCTCACATCCACACACAAAGAAAGTGCTCACCTCTATCACAGGAGCATCGAAATGCCTATCACAAGAAGGCTATCATTTATAATTATCATTAACGTTTATAGCGAGGGAGGCCTGAACGGAAGTGTAATGCCGCAAGTGTTACTCTGTTATGCCAAAAGGAAAGACGTATGAGGCGCTTGCAGCGCAGCAACAGCGTGCAACACTTGAAATTTGAGGAAGGTAATTGAGTGAAGCGACACATAGATACTTAAATTGAGGTATGTATATACTTGTCTGAGGTGTGTTTTGTGGAAATGACAGCTTTTTGACAGGCTTGGTGATTTCATGCACTTATAAATAATAAAAAATCAAGTGTTGGCTTTTCAGTAAGATCTTTTATTTCACCAATGACCCGTTTTATTCTTGGGAGATACTCATTCATTACTTACCTAATCATGATTCGAATGGCACAGGAAGTGTCCACCTCTATCACATGCACGTCCCTGATAACCCTGCATACATATGTAGCGAAAGGTGAGCCCGAGCATGCAGGCCCAGGGTCACAGGGATGGAGCTCTGCGGCGGCCGAACTCGTGATAGCATCTATTTACACAGACGGTAGTCTCACGCCGAAAAAAGCTGATGCTCTTTTAGATGCGGTTATTGGTGGGGTTCTGGGAGGGTTTTTGCCACGACTGCCGCTCTGTGAAGGGGTAAAAACCACGCCGTCCCACACCGTTTCTTCATTCTCCTCGTGTAAGTTAAATGAGGCGAGCAGAACTCAAAGAAAAGCAATTCGAGGCCCGCATCAATCTACTTCAAAGGGTTTAGAAATAGAGTTGCGGCCCAGCAGACACCTGTATCAGGACTACCGGGGCTCTGGTGGGGAATCCGGCGCCGGAACGGCCGCCATTTCTCAGAGGCGCCCGCTTCTCGGCCAATGCAGTGGAAACCGGCGGTAAAAACGCTGCAGGCCAGCGGTGCGCCGGACAGGCCGGCCTCACGATTGGACACGCCGTCTGGCCGGGCAGCCTCGATACTGTTCGCGCTGGTACATGAGAGCCGGCCGGTCCGGCTGATTTATTCCCGGGCCACAGTCTCGCCCTCGCCGACACTTCCTGTTGCCGTAAACGTGCGTGAAATAGTGTCGGCTCCGCCGGCCAGGGGGTGATTAAAGGGTGCCGGCCGCCACCAGGGGGGTCCGGTCGGCGCGGCCAGCCCCTAAATGACGGGTCACGTCACCTCCGCCCCAGAGAGGGCGCACGAGGCGACGACAGGGCGACAACTTGATCGGGGTGGGCGGGCCAGAGGAATGTGGCGGCCGCTGTTGTCACACTCTGCAGCCGTCCCAGCTGCCCCGCGGCGCCGCCCCCAACACCCCCGGTCACCCTGCGTGCACACTCGACGTCCCCCGGCGCCGCCTCTTGACACTCAGGCCCGCACAAAACAGTAATTGACCAATTATGTAAATGTAAATGCTGGTGGCGGTGTGCGGATCTGTGAGCACTGAGCATCCAGACAAGAACGCTGGTCTCCGCCGCTCTCGAGTGGCCAACAACGGTGGCTAATCGTGAGCGCGGCCATTCTTCGGTATTCAAATGGGCGGCGTCGAGGGCCTGCGGTAGGTACCGACCCGATCAATAAGGGGCCGTTCCGGAGCGTCGGCGCAGTTAGCAGCACAATGTCGTCGTTGACACTGCTGCTGACGAGGTCGGCCCGCCGCCGACACCTGAATATAGCCGGTCACCAGCATAACAAGCCACTTCTGGCCGTCGCTGCCCGTCTGGGCCGAATTCCTACCACGGAAAGCACGCGGGCCATTGTCCCGGTCGGGTTATGCGACACAAAAGGTGTCGGTTTAACCAGGCAGCGAGCAAAAGTGCTGAGTTTTAACGACTGTTACCGGGTGGGGAAAACCTTTTTCATTGCCCGTGTGAACAGTTTGGTAGAAAAGACGCATTTGAGCGCGAAATGTACATCTTCTTTGGAGCCGATGGAGCTCTAATGCTGTTGCGTCTACCTTGGCAGGATCGTGGATATTCTGAAACTGTTCAGTGATCTCTGGATAACTTTCAGGGTGGACACTCATGGGGCTTTATAGCAGATGGTGCTCCTTTAAGATGCTCTGCGCATATGTTTATATGTATCCATTACCTGAAGATGAATATTTAAAAAATGCAGTACAAAAGTATTCTCAGTTCGTCATGCAATGAACAGAAGTCTTGTA
This sequence comes from Lepas anatifera, assembly GCA_034440635.1. Taxonomy (NCBI): domain Eukaryota; kingdom Metazoa; phylum Arthropoda; class Thecostraca; family Lepadidae; genus Lepas; species Lepas anatifera. The sequence continues at coordinate 1,916,222 of JAOTON010001109.1, forward strand.
GAGTAGATACATTATTTAATGAACTCTTCAACTTATTCATTTACATTTAGGCTTTGGGTTTGACTCATGGAATTGGGCGGATGAATTGGTTCTATCTCAGCTCAAGTCTGAACTTAAAATAATTTAATTATAATTCAAAAGAAAGATGTTGTGAGCCTGAAACGGCTCGGACTTAGAATGAACTCAACCACTCTGGATTTCGCATGTGCCTAATATATATGCACTGTATTTTATTGCGTGGAGCACTCAGAGCATTGTGAAAAGCGAGCAACAAGGCCTGAAGTTTTTTCCCTATTTTACTACCTACAATGTCTGCGTAATCCCGTTTTAAGCAATAATTGAACATTTACACAAATTCTGGAGTTGAGTGAGGAATTGAAAAGGGCTTGCTGGGAAAACCCGGTTTTCATTTATTTTCCAGCAATTTGTGGCATGAACATCACAAACGACCGCAAAGCTATGCACAGAAAGTTTTTTTATACAATAAACTGTTCAAGTTGCACCTAAGACGTAGCAGCGTCTCTGCATCTCGTCATTATCGCGTATCTGCCCAAAACTTACGAAATGCATACCCAAGACCCTTGCCCCTAACGCCTCCCCCTCCCCCAACCCGAAGGGCGCGACGGCCCTGAGCAAAGGGAACAGGCTATCCTCTATATATTCAGATATCTAAAAAAATATGACATGTCAAGAATATCTCACATTTCCGTGCAGAAGTGTAGCCGCCCTGTTCAGCCTGTTCTTGTGGTACATATCATCATTTATTATCATGTATTACTCACACTTCCAAACTAATGAGGTGGCTTTCAACCCGCGCCCCACCGGGGTCCAGCGCCACCTTCGCCCCACCGGGGGCATCGATGGCCCCCATCTAACTCCGAAAGTATGGGCGTTAGCGCAAATCTGCAAAGTGCAATAGAAAACTCGCGTGAATTCAGTAAGAATTACTTCACATGTTTTAGTGCTCAGGTCAATGGTTTGACCTCCAGAGGTCAAATTAGGTCAAGATCGGCTATTTTCAAACATGCTATGCTTAAGCAAACTGGGCATAACTCTTATGCCATTAGAGCTATTGAGGTCTGGTAAAGTACATTTGATAGGAAATTGTCAGTACTTTTTCCGCTATGTGAAACGTAAAGACCTCACGCCAGTGGTTTGACCTCCAGAGGTCACCTCGTGACCTAAGATGACCTGAGGTCACGAAAGGTCAGAAAGTGACCTTGCCGTATATCAAATAAAAGCCAGTGACAAGACAAACACGATGGTGTTTGTTTCAGCGCTTTAACTTAATTAGGTCAAAATTTATTTTCAAAATACTGTTTTTGACCCCTGGTGACCTTGGATGACCTTGGAGAGGTCAAAGGGCAAATATGGCCCCTGGAATCCATCAAAGGGTGTCCAAGAACGCTTTTCTGATCAAGCTGAGCATTTTCAATCGCTTTTGTGACTTTTAGATCATAAGACAGCTTTTCCCCATGCTTTTTCAATGGGAGAGTTCACCTCGTGACCTGACCTCAGGGCACGAAATCGAAAAATCCCGGATATACGCCTTGTAGACCCCGGAGGGGCATAAAGTGTAGGAAGTTTCAAATCGATCGACTTTGAAATGTAGCTCTTACAGAGCTCTAAAGTTGAAGTGAGGTGACCTTGGTTGACCTCGCCTGGTGACCTGACCTTGGGTGACCCGGGGTAAAAAATTTCAGGAATGGTGGCAAAATAATGCAGTGAGAGGTAGAGCCCTCAACCGCGGTGCTGCGCCTCTTCGTTTTTCTGCTATCCCGGAAAAACCTTAGGGGCCATCGATGGCCCCGGTGGGGCGAGGGTTAAAGTGTCGTCGCGATGAGTATGAAGTGATTATAAGCTATGGAAGGAGATGGTAAGGATGAGGAAAGGTGAGGATAAAAGGATGGGATTCTACCTGGAGGGGTCGCTGCAGCCACAGGCGCATGCGCTCACAGCCTCCAGGTAGAGTAAGGATAAGCATTAGGACCGGTAAAAAAACACACACACAGACACAATCGCACCCACACTTTGAACATTGAAGCTAAAACAATCTGAGGGTGAAAATGTTTGATTCTTCGGCTTCGTATTCATTTTTCTTCGACCTTATAAATTTCGTTGTTTGTGCTCATCTTGTCTGTAACAGCGTTGACCTTCATGCTTCACTGATGTTCAATTGTTGCGAGTTTTTATTTTCTTTGATCTCCAGTGCTGATGTTTTCTTTCACAAAACTTGTTTTATATTGTTCTCTAGAATTAGTCATCTTGAAATATTTTAATGCTCCCGCCGTAGAAGTTTTTTTCTTGAAGGAGCTCACAAAAACTTGTGAAACGCTACACAAAATCAAGGAGAAAAATAAGCGACGAAAAGAGGATAGTAAGCCAAGAATGATGATTTATTTCTTATTCATCTTCTTCTAGCTTGCGCCAAAGACGGTCGAGGCGAATGAAAATTAGCACATAATGTAGCCAGAGGAATGTATCCTTCACGAATATGGTATTGTACATATATATATATATATATATATATATATATATATATATATATAATATACTGTTATGTAGAATATAATGTAACAAATATATCTATGATCATGATCATGCTAGGTCAAGATGTGTAAGCGATCTGACCAAAGGCCAGGACAAGGTAACCGTTTTCACTTATATATTCGTTATGCATAAACATCGACTGGCAATGGCAATGCAAATAACATGCAATCAAAATAAAAGTTCTGTCACTATTCCTTGCGAAGTCATTGACCCGAGTCTGAAAACCTGCTAAAGTAGCCACGGATGACCTATCAATAGCCATAGGTTGAAACTTTCAACTTCACCATGGAGAGCAACCGCAGGTACCACTATTTCCACAGGTCATTTTAAGCTGTTTGTACAGAAAGATAAGATATACGGTTATATATATATATATATATATATATATATATATATATATATATATATATATATATATCCCTCGCTCCACCGGGGCCTTCGATGCCCCTAAGGTTTTTTTCGAGAGAGCAGAAAAACGACGAGACGCAGCACCACGGTTGAGGGCTATATCTCTCACCTCATCATTTTCCCACCTTCCTGGAAATTTTTACCCCAGGTCACTCAAGGTCAGGTCACCAGGCGAGGTCAACCAAGGTCCCCTCACTTCAACTTTGAAGCTCTATAAGAGCTACATTTCTTAGTCGATCGATTTGAAACTTCCTACATTATGACCCTTCCAGGGTCTACAACGTGTATATCCGGGATTTTTTTCGATTTCGTGACCTGAGGTCAGGTCACGAGGTGACCTCTCCCATTGGAAAAGCATGGGGAAAAGCTTTCTTATGATCTAACAGTCACAAAAAGGATTGCAAATGCTCAGACTGCTCAGAACAGCGTTTTTGGACACCCTTTTACGGATCCCGGGGGTGATATTTTCCCTTTGGCTTTTCCAAGGTCATCCAAGGTCACCAAGGGTTAAAATCAGTATTTTGACAATAACGTTTGACCTAGTTAAGCTAGAGCGCTGAAACAAAAACCATCGTGTATGTTTTGTCACTGGCTTTCATTTCCTATACGACAAGCTCACTTCCTGACTTTTGGTGACCTCAGGTCATATTAGGTCACGAGGTGACCTCTGGAGGTCAAACCACTGGCGGGAGGTCTTTACGTTTCAGATAGCGGAAAAAGGACTGGCAATTTCTTATCAAATGTACTTTACCAAATCTCAATAGCTCTAATGGCATAAGAGTTGTGCCCAATTTTCTTAAGCATTGCACATTTGAGTGAAAATAGCCTATCGTGACCTTACTTGACCTCCGGAGGTCAAACCATTGACCTGAGCGCTTAAACATGCAAAATAATTTCTTACTGAATTCACGCGAGCTTTTTAATGCACTTTGTAGATTTGCGCTAACCCCCATATGTTCGGAGTTAAAGGGGGCCATCGACGGCCCCGGTGGGGTGAAGGTGGTGTCGAACCCCCGGTGGGATATATATATATATATATATATATATATATATATATATATATATATATATATATATATATATGTATATATATATATATATATATATTTTATCGTATATTCTATCTTTCTGTACAAACAGCTTAAAAAGGTCTCTGAAAATAGTGGTATCTGCGGTCGCTCTCCATGGTAAAGGAGTTTCACCTATGGCTAATGATAGGTCATCCGTGGCTACTTTAGCAAGTTGTCAGGCTCGGGTCAATGACTTCGCAAGGAAAAGTGGCAGAACTTTTATTTTGATTGCATTTTATTTGCATTTCCATTGCCAGTCGATGGTTATGCATAACGAATATATAAGTGAAAGCGGAAACCTTGGCCTGGCCTTCGGTCAGGTCGCTTACACATCTTGACCTAGCATGATCATTTTATACAGCACTCAATTTGCTGTAGCGAGAGGAATATAATGCTGCTAGAGCGTCAGCGCTAACTCCGTTGAGTCAAAAGCTAGAGAGCCAAACACTGGCATTAGTCTTTCACCTTGTTTGACCTGTCGTGGCCTCAATATTTACCTGAGCCAAAAACGGCTGAGGTAATTTGGTCATCATTTTCTTTTACATATCTACCACTATTTTCGTTAGAATAGCGTTTGCTCTCTTAGGGATACCATCGCTGCAACACTAATTCCTTCTTCAGACTTTCCGATGTTTTTACGTATACGTACAGAAATAGACTGAACAATGGCATGACTTGAAGCAAAAATTATCATTTATTGCCAAAACCAACCAAAGCTAGAGAGCCTTTGCACTGGAAAAGATGACATCTATAAAGAGAACATGAAATCTGCATAATGGGACTTGGACTGTGATAGCAGTCTTGTAGCCCGCAAATCAAATATTTCCTTTCTTCCAAAACACATCACTTCAGCAGCATAAAGCGTTTCCTGAGTCAAATTCTCTGCCGCTTCTTTCCCGACTGTGCAACATACGAAGTTAAATGGAGGAGGCTGGTGGGGACCCTTCGATGGATGACTAATTTTCACTCTGAATACGGCCCAATCTTCGCGATCTGAGTCTTGCGACAAGCTAAATACGCTGGCTATGAAGCCAATTGCTCCACAAGACTGCGGCTTTCCCAAAATAGCGGGACCCAGGACTCTCGATAGGGGGAGGGGCTTTGGGAAAAGTGACATTTGTGCCTGGAGGGGGCGCCATCTAGGCCAAGGGTGCTATTCATAAAGGTATGTCCTATCAAATTGCATAAAATTGCATCGTGTAGGGGGTGTTGAGAGGCGACCTTTCGGAGGGGTGGCGGGGTGGTCACATGGGTGCTGGTGCTGGTAGGAGGCTCTGGGTGGACGATGACGGGCAGGCACCAGCCCTACCCCCAGGACCCGCCCATGGTTTCTGGGACCCCCGCCTATGTCGGCACGTGAACTGGGATCCCACTTCTTCTCCCACTTTCACACCCCCGTGGACAGACCGTGGCCCCGCGCGGAACCATGGCTCTAGGCTGTTTGTGTCTGTGTTTCTACATTTCCTGCTCTTTCTTCCGATCTTCCCTCTTCCAAGATGCCTCATTCACTCTTTCACTTTCCCTTCACTCTGCATGCGAAAACGCCTTGTTTTACACGGACTGAATTTATTTTCATGATATATCTGTTAGTGCCAAAAATATATTACAGAAAAGCAATAACGCAATTATCCGCACACAGGTGCCGGGCATCATTTGTTACAAAAATGACTTTAAAAAACTATTTACAATTGGTCAAATACACACACTTGTTCGTACTAACGTGGACGCATGCGCGACAGCATACAAACTGACTAGTAGGGCACACTTGAACTCACAATGATGGAGTTGAGAGGGAATGTCGGCATCGGGAGTCTGTGTGCAGATATCAATTTTACAATACAACTCTGCTGGAAGGCAGCAAATAAATACTGATGATGTTCTCGTTAACGTACAGATGAGGACCATATAAATAGTTGAGTGGAAGATACTACTAGGCTTAGGCTGCACGACGCCGGAGTTCTACAGGATACCGTTTGGACTTCTACCAACAGAAGTCAGCCAAACGATCTCTTTGAGGCCGCTTAAAAGAGCGAGAGCGAATTCAAATTTGATCGTGAAAAAAACGCTAGCCCTAAAAGCGCTCACAACTCGGGTCCAACAAATCGGCGACAACATATCAAAGCTAGGCGTCAATACACAACCGCAGGCGGAGGTACCCCTGTAACAACACGGACAGCAGCTGGCTGTCGCGCGGCTCACATGCACTCAGTGGGAGATTCGCAACACGACCCGGCTGACGGGCAGGAAGGGCGGTCAGCTGAGGGCAGCAGCGGCCACTCAGCCCTCATCGTCTGATCACCGCGCAGACGAGAGGGCAGAGGTACCACCCACCAACATCGGCTCGGCTTCAGTAGCCGCCGCTGCTCGAGGCGGGCCACACCAAAATCTGCAGGGATAGGGAACCAGTGACGCGACTGGGGCGGGCCGGACCGAAAGCTTCAGTGGCAGAGGACCAGTGACGTCACGACCGCCAGCAGCCGGCGGTGTTCACACGGCAGAAGCGCGCGGCGCACAAATAGCGGGCGTTTTTGGCGGTCTGGGATAAGGCCGGTGCGGTGCGTTTGAGGTTGATAAGCGGGCTTAGAGGCGGCAGCAGCGCCTGCGGCACCAAACCGAATTGACACATCACAGCGGCTGCCGGGAGGCCTCCGGGGGCCGGAGGTGGGCGGGCTAATAACACACCGTGGAGGCGCCGATGACGCGCCCTGTTTACGCGCGGAAACTACGCGCCATTTGTAAGAGCGCGGTGTCGACAGCACTGTCTGGCGGCCGGCAATACACGTGACAATTACGAACGCGAGAGCCGGCTATTAAGCGGGGACAGCGCGTGCAGACGCTCTCCGCGACCGACCGGCACTAATGACAGGCGCGTGCAGTGGCCTTCCGACGCTGGTGACGACCGTGGCACCACCGTCGGCGGCGACGCGCCGTCTCCGGCTGAATGTTAGGCCAGCGTGAGAGCCGACACTGGCAGTGCAACGGCACACGGCAGACCTAACGAGGTGCCCTCCCACCGCCGCTGTCAGCCCGCCACCTTCGCCAGTTTAATCGGCCATTGTGGCACCAGAGCAGGAGTGTCCCGCGGTGAGTGCTGCAGATGGAAGACGCGCCACTATCGTCGCAGATGGGAAACCCGCCACTATCGCCGCAGATGGGAGACGCGCCACCGCGTCTGACGTGTTTGCGCTAATTGAACTGGTGCATCTGCCGCCGCCGTTTGTCACCGGGCGCGGAAGCCCGGCTAATTTGGTTTTGTTTTGATGGCCGCCGCTCGAAAGAGGTGGAAATTGATTGTCGGTGCGGACAGCTGGTGGGGTGCGCCACCCCCAGCCCCGCGCCAAATATTCACCGGCACTACCCATCAGATGCGCCGATAATGAAATTAAGAGCCCATTGAAGCGCAGGTCCGGCGGGTCCGGCGATCAAGTGTGACAACTAATGATTATTAACGAGGCTGCGGCCGGGCGGGGCGACGGAAAACACGCCAACGTGTTGAGCAAAACAGAACAGGAGTGAAACAGCGATGGCACACAAACACATCCATGCACAAACAGAGCGGCTGCCATCCGACGCCGCCGATTCCACCAGCTGTCGAACGCTATCCACGATCGCGCGCGGAGCTCACCATCCACAGCGTGACGCACACGCTGGCGCGCTCTCGCACGCGCGCACTCGCACTCGCAGAGCGTACACTCCGCACATAACAACGGGCGGCCGGTGGCACCAGTTCAGGGCCGTCCTGTGCGGCGCCAGCGGCAGCGCCGGCCGCGCTGCTGCTGCCGCCGGCCGTGCCGGTGCCGTCGGTTCCGACGTCGATGCCGACGGCTGGGTCGGTGGCGCGGCTGCTTCGCCACGGCGGCGGGGCGGGCTCGCGCCGGCTTCTCCCGGCGGCCCCACAGCGCCGCGCCACTCACCACTCGGTTAGCCGCCACACTGTCTTTAATCTGCTTGGAGAATGTGTGGCACTTGCTGCAGCCACGGCGCTGCTGTAGCATGGCGCGCCACTTTTTCTGGTGGCCACAGAAGCTCAGCACACGGTTCTGGCCGAGCGAGCAGCCCTCGTCGGCCTCGTAGAACACTTTGCCGGGGCACTTGGACGTGTGCACCCTCTCGAAGAAGTCGCACCGCAGTCCCGGCGTAGCTGTCGTGTTCTGCAAAACAAAGGACCAAACAATCAGCCGAGGCTGGCGAGAAGAACCTATTTGGGAAGATACATGTCAGTGGGACTGTCACCCCCTGCTGATTTTTTATCATTTATGCTGTTGTCTTATATAGCCGAACATTACCAGACTCTTTAACTCGAAAGTAAAATGTCACGCAAACAAGTATGGTCACGAAACACAAGTCACGCAAACAAGTCATGAAACACAAATGAGGAAATGTGGTCAAGGGAGGGAAATATGCTTGCCAATTAGGTGAAAAGAGATGAAAAAGTGACAAAAGGAGGCATCGGAGCCAGAAAGTAAGAAGAATAACCTAGGTGGTCACAGGAGTCGGGGAAAAACTGCTCGGTATTTGTAAATGAGAGTGAATTTTCTTTGTTTTATCCAAACACATCCCTTTTTAATGTCTCCTGTAGTTTGAATCACCTCATTCTCGTCGTGATCATCATGACAACACTCTAGAATCCACCTGTATAGCGCGGAAGTGGTTTTAATAACTTAACTGAGAGAGATTAAGACACACATACAGAAACGCAGCAAAAGAAACAGAGACATGCGTAAGTATTATATAGGGGCACAAGAAGAGACAAGCACATATACAAAGATACAGGAATAGAGCCAGGAACGCCTTATAAAAGCCCTTAAGTAAGTGAGTGGAGCCAGAGACAGAACCAGAGCCAGAGAGCAAAAGCGGGAGGGAGATATCGAGAAATATAGGCAAAAGGGGGAAGAAGACAAATGTGAAGGGACCCAAGATCGGTGCAAGAAATTCTCCACGGGACGGATAATGGTTGACTCATTGCCCTATCTCGGCGACTTTGGTTATTATACCTGGTAATGGTGGGGCGCGCAGGGCCTAACTATATCATCCTTAGCGGTGCCCGCGCCTGTCCGACTGGCGTGACGGTGGATTAAGGGACTGTTGTTGGGCCACAAGCGGATGTCAAATAAGCTTGAAGTGATCAATGATGGCATAAGCCTTACAGATATGGGGACTACAGTCAATAGAACGCTTTCCTAAAGGTATGAACTATCTGTGACCTTGCTGAAATATACACCAAGTGTTTATTGACCACAGGCATCTAAGACACACTCAAAGCAATACATACACAAAAATGTTTTCACAGCTGGAGCGTGTAAGATGGCTGGTCGGACTAGATTCCAGGAATTTTTGGGATCTCAGAAGAAAATAAAAAGTATGAGGTGAGCACCAGTTTGTATCAGGCACCTACAACAGTCGCATTTAAGTCGATTCTTTTAGTCAGAATCATTACTGAGCTTGTGGACAGCATGAGCTACACAGTTCTATTACGGCCGTACCAGCGTGTGCTGCATCTGTGATTGTGCCACTCAGCTGCCGGTGTGTAATCGCCGAAGACCCAAATGTTGATAGTGCGGAAAGGGCGGAGCATGGATCGGCAGTGAGCAGCACCAGCAGCGCGCGCCAGACGAAACGCGGCGCATTGGCGCCAGCGCTGGTCTGAGCAAACGGGCGCCGAGTGTTTGTACTGGTATTGTCCAAACAGGGTCGGCGCGCTGCCTCTCTGCACGGCAGCGGCCGCGCGCGGACACAGAGACGCGCCGGACGCCATTCAGCGGCGCGAGACTGCCGCGTCACTGCGCGGAGGTCACGCCGGCCGACCAGCAGCGGCACAGCAGTCCGGGCCGCGCCACATCCGAAATCCACCAAATCCGAGAGAAATCCGAACAGCATCGGGCTAACATCAGTGGCCCAGCAGTTACAGCGGAGTGAGAGATACCGGAACAGCAGTCTCGGTAAATCAATATCGGGACAGCAGTGACAGCCGGGAGACATCAACACAGCAGCCACAAGCTACAAGATCCGAACAGCAGCTTCAACTTCATGGCTGAGACCTTGAAAGGATAGCTGTGGCTGAGCCACATTTGACCAGCAACCTCGGTAAAGCGACATCGGAACACCAACGACAGCAGAGCGGCTGTGCCAGCTAGAGTGCAGCCACAGCGGTGTCCCAGCCAAGGGCCTGGGCGTTGTGTCCGGCAAGGGCCGGGTCATCTCGCGGCAGGGGGGAGCAGGTGAAAGGGCGTCACCATCCGGGACCACACGCGGCCAGCCGGGGTGACCATTCGTCATCATTGGCCACCGATATGTTTCCACGCACGCCCGAGCGTATCTAGAGAGCGCTATCCCAGACATTCTCATGCTAATGTCCCTATGCCGTGAATAATCTACCGGGTGGAGGCAACGTGACCGGTAACATTGTCTTCTGCAGAGTGCAAGACATGTAGGATCGGAGCTGCCCTAAAGTGGACGGTGGATCACCCCACGCGTTTGAGCTGGCATTGTCTCCAGATATCTTTCGGTTGCGTATCTCCTGTGCAACCTCATTTGGCTCAGTTACAACCGGTTGTGGTGTTACAATCCAGCAGGGTCAGTTTTTCCGGCGTGCATCATTTATGAACCGTTCAGAAGCAAGCATTATCGCCCGTGTATCGCCGCTGCTTGCGTCAAAACACACCTAATCACCATCAATAACAGCGGCCCGGTGTCGACACGGGCACCGGCACCCGGCCGCCAAAACAACGCAAAACAAAGCTGCCGCGCCCATCCACCGAACGCCATCATACAGAAGTCATCACACAGAAGCGATTATCCTGCCGTCATCGCGCCCCTTGGCGCCGGATACAACCGATCAGCCGGTGTCGGTGGGATCGACCGTGCTTGATTAGCGTGATTCGCCTCTCCGGCCGCAGCGCCTTCCCAATCATCGCCGGCGTCATCATAACATCTCAGCAGGAGTTGCAGGAAGGTTATGCGAACGTTCAACTAGGTATCCGAGACCGGACTTCGTGAACAAATAAGTGGCTGGACTCAACCGAAGATGATGTTTTTAGAGGCTCTCTATTTGCCTTGATCTTATGAATCAGAATCCAGCTTCAAGTAAGTAATTTTTAGCAGGTTTTAATCATGAATGCACTTTACGAGCCAGAAAAAATATGCACAACTGCACAAGCCTGGGCCACATTAGTCTTCAGGGGCAAGCAAGGTGGATGCAAAGCAGCCTCCAAAACTTTTTTTCGAAACGAGCCAAATGCGAAGGACGAGAGACATGCAGACAACGCCGTTGGTGGTGCTGGTCAGAAGGTGGGCGGGTGGTCGGAGCGGTGGGCAGCCGAGTGGAACGCAGAGGCGGAGCGCACGTACACCCGGAGAAGAGAGCACTGCGGCGCCACTCCAACCCTTCGAGCTGCACACACACACACACACAGACATACACACTCACTGAGCATGACGCCGAGGGTGGCAGGGCGGAAGCGAGGAGGTCAGTCTCTGGACAGTGTTGAGAAGTGTTTCACAATCATGGCGCTGGGCTCAGTGGTAACCACCAGTGATGTCAAGGACTCTGGAGCTGATCTCGATGAGAATCTACATGAGAAAATGCTGATGCAGCTGGTGCATGGGAGTTTTGATGAAGAGAGGAGGAGTAGCAGGAGGGGCAAAGGGCGGAGTCAGGTGAAGTGAGACAGTGGGAGAGGGGCAGAGCTGGAGCGTTCTCACGCTCGCTCGTCTTCTCATTAGCGGCAGTCTTTTCATACGACCTTGTGTAATGATCGGGCGCGGGCTGGGCGTCAGCAGAGCTGGTGTGGTCCCGTCACCTCTCTTCACCCGAGCGCGGGGTGGGCGGCCCGCCAGCGACGGCCGGCAGTCCCAGCTCCGGTGCAACTATCCCACCCACAGCAGCGCTGTCTCAGCCCTGGTGACGTTATTCTAGCTACAGCAGCGCTGTCCCAGCCTCAGCCTCCTATCGACACCAGCAGTGACCATGGCCGTCAGTGCTTTCGCAGACTCGGCAGCTGGCCCTGGCTGGCCACGCTGAGACTCTGCAAGCCTGTAAAAATGTCAGCCAGTGTGTCGCCTGACCGGGGAGTGGTAACTACCGGGAATGCCACTTCCCCTGTCGTGCACCTGTCCCACAGAGCAGCCGCGAATCTGCATATGCATTGTCCACCTTGGCTTCCATCAGTCCAGACCGTCACAGCTCTGCCAGACACCCGCAGGTATGGGGGGTGAGGCCGACCCGGAGGTAAAGTTTTGGGAGTGACAACTCCCCGGCTGTGTGTCATCGACTGAGATCAGGTCTGCAGCGGGAGCATCACTGCGCAAGGACGCGCTCGGACCACCCGGCACGAGCACCGGCACCTCTTCTGAACACTGAGACGGGACCTGCCGCCACGATCCAACCTTCCCCGCTGACGTGCCCCATTTGGTCCGCCACACCACACCGTCAGCCAACAAATTAGCGGCCAGACCACCGCTAAAACAGAGGGAAATTAGCTGGTATGAGGCCGCGGTCCAGCCCGTCGACTGACCCACACGCTGAGCCCGTCATTAAACATTGGCCACGGGCGGCGAGCGACCGACCCGCCATCTCGCAGTTTGCGGCTTTCCCGGCCGCGCCGCTCCGCTATTGAGAGATAGCTATTCCGGTGGCGTGGGAGGCGAGTGCGTTAGGTAAACGTGGGCACAGAGAGCCGCAGCGGCGCCTGTGCGGGAAACTGCGCGGGAGCTAGTCCGTCACAGAAGGCCGGTCTACACACATTCCAACATACAAACACCATTAGAGCACTGGGCAAACAGAGAGCGGGGGCATCAATCCAAGTGTGGCAGCTAATTCTGGGCACTGAGGGAAAATGGCATAGCTGGGAAGCTGTTGACTCGAGTACGCCACGTTTCAGGCCTGCATTTCAGTGTTCCTTATTCTGAGTACGGATCAAAATATCGGGGCAGACGATGCATTCGAAATACAGAATTTTAGTGTTCATTATTCTGAGTACGGATTCAAAGATTAAAGCAGATGATGAATTTGAAAGACACAAACATTGCTGATATATTTATGGAGACGAGGAAGACAACAGAAGCGTTTCAATCTAACGATGCTTAAATGACTGCTGAGATTGTACACTTTCGAGGCATTTTTCGTGTTAATATTTTGCATGGTTCTAAATAACCAGGTAACATGTCGTCACTCACTGGCCTCCCGTTTGGAGGCATTACAAGGAATAGGACTATTCAAGGATTTAAGGGAGAATTGTATTCAATGGAATTTCTGGGCAATGGACATGCACCATTCTACTGACACAGTCACTCGTCAGCAAAATTACAATAAGAAGCATTGCTGTATGACATGCACCCAATGTTTGAAAATTCGGAATCAAGTTCGAAGAAAAAGCGAACGTCACAAAAAGTGTTACACGTGTATTTTGCGGGCACTTACGGTGGTTCGAACTCGGCCGGATCTGTCGAAGCAGATGTACCGCTGCGACTTCTCGTTGTAGATGTTGATGGTGAAACTCTGACTAGAGTTCGTACTGGACTCAAGCCTCAGTAAACCTGCAGCAAAAGAGCGAGCATCTTGGTACACGTCGACAGAACGAGCGGTTCAATCATTTTTCACGAGGTATTGTTATTCAATATCACACGTGGCGAGCTATAAGACACTTATTTTTCAAATAATATAAGAAAGTACCTAACTTAAAGACAGTGAGAGAGTCTGGTCGAGCTTGATGTCGATGACAGCGCACTGTTTCTACTTTTACTACAAACACCAGCGTAAATGCCGGCCACAATGCGATTTGTGGAATCTGTACTAGAATAAGAAATCCCCCATTTCGATCAAACCGAAAAAACTGGTACAGGATCTCAAAGCCAGCGACTTTCCAAGCAGCACTCACGCTTCTGTCTATACATTGCCGCTGCGAGAAGCTATCACTCTTTATTTGAGAGGTGTGGGCAGATCCAGACAGTCAATCTCAGTCAGAGTGACGGCGGAGCAGATCCCGGCCCTGAGCAAGGGGACCGCCCGCCCTGGCGCCGTCAGCCGACTGGTAATTTCACGTCACGGCGCCCTCAGCTGACGTGCTGCGGCTCTGATGTGCGGCCGCGGCAAAAACTGACGCCGTGGCGCACCACGTCCGCCGCCGCTCATCAGCGTCTCGAAAACAAAGCGTCTGATCATCCGCGCCGGCGCCGCCCGTGCTGCCCGCCTCCGCACGGAAGCGCGCGCTGCGATCGCTACCCTCCGCGCCTAGGCTGTGCTTTAACTGGCTTTAAAACAAATATTCGTAAATGGGAGTGTTCGCAAATTTGATATCAATGGAAATGCATTATCCTGGCCTGATATTTCTAGTATTCAAGTCTTTCAGAACAGACTTAAACAGACTTTAACTATCAGACTCTCACAGACCTTCGGACTTTGAGATCAGAGTTTCAGACTTTAACGACAGAAACATTTTCTGTACGGAAGGTTAATTTGGATTCAATTTCAACTATATAGGACTGCCGAAACGATAAGTGCTGAAGGTCTACTGATGTTTCTAGATTTTTTTTGAGATACAGGTCGGTCCAATACCGACTGGGAGTTTCTTGGGGACTGTAGGTCTGTTTAGGACTAAAATGTTTAGTCCCTTGATGACTTTAGATCTATTGAGGACCAACTGTATGTGTGTTGACGACTGTGGGTCTGTTGCGGCTGTAGAACTGTAGGTCTGTTGAAGATTTTAGGACTGAGGCCTGTTGAGGACTGTAGGACTGTGGTCCTTTTGACGACTGTGGGTCGGTTGAAGACTAAGTCTGCTGACTGCGGGTCTGTTGAAGAGAGCGCGTGTGTAAAAGCGGATTGACCCCACAGAGGCAAATTATCAGCGGAGACTGCATCGCAGCAGTAGCAGCTAACAAGGGCCCGGCCGCCTGGTGATAGTGGAGACTGCAGGCCTTCACAGGACACTAGCACCAGTGTCGGCCACGTTAGCGCCGTCAGCGTGCACACGCGGCCTGTTGTGACAGCCATCAGCGCTGCCATTGTGCCCGTGTTCCCGCTCACAGCTCACACGGCAAGAACGCGCGCAAGAAGCCCCGGCAACCGGCACATCAAAGTGCAGCTCCGAGCACCAGCGCTCTTCGCCAAATACGCCGCCGGCAAGAACGGCCACCGGCTGAACGCAGCCTTTAGCCTGACCAGACCTCACCCGGACTGGATGGACATGCTGGTGGTTATCGGCACGGTAATCATACACTCAGCACCTCCAGTAGTCTTATCTTGATCAGTCATTGTTGGCGGTGAGATGGCATTCCTGCGCGCCGTCCGTGCGAGCGGCCGGGTCAAAGCTGAACGCTCCGGTCACACGCTGCCCGGCTCAACACATCGACGAGACAGGTGGAAGCATTTTTTGCACGTGTGCCGCCCCACGGCCCCGACAGCACGCGCACTCGGGCGGAATCTCCCGTCGTTTCACAGCGGCCGCCACTGCACAGAGAACGTTCCCTTAACGCAGGGCGGCACCTTCTGTCTAATGGTTCCCCCGGCTGGAAACTCCGTGCACCCCACTCCGAAAAAACGGTACCCGAGATAAACCCATGACGAGGCGTCCCGTCGGGCCTCCCGGTTCACAACAACAATTGCCACATTATACTTCCGTCATGAAAGTACAATGCGCGCGCTTCCCAGCATGGTCTTACACTCCGATTACCAAACCAATGACTTTGCATGCAAATAGCAGACCCCTGGCCGGAGCCAACTGATGCGCGAGCAAACGCATTCGATAGCCCACGTGGGAGTGATTCGATTAAGATAGGGGGCGCGCGTGCCGGCGCCGTCGATGCCGACACCTCAACCCGCCGCCAATATTCAGCACGCGTCGGCCTCCCGCGCTTCTCTCCATGAAGCGCCGATACGCTGGCTGCATGTCAGCGTTTTTGCCGGCAGTTCGGTGTCACCCCATCGGTGGGGTCACCGCGGGCGGTGCGGCCCCCACGGCGGCCTCTGCCGAGCTGGCGCCAGACGACCTCCCCCGGCCCGGGCAGGACGTGCCGGGCCGCCCCCGCACCGGTCGACACGCACGGGAGCGCCACAGCACACACGCGCCGTCGACTCTCCATCTCGCCACGCACACGCCGCCGACACAGTCGAGGACGTCTAAACACTGACGCCAGAGGTTATAGGTGTCGCGCGGAGCCGCCGCGCCCCGGGCCAGAGTGGCGGAGTGGCAGGCAAGCGGCGCCACCCACGAGTGCGCGCCAACCATCGCCGCCGGATCGGATTTCAAACGGTTGTCAATCGCTTCCAGCCGATTACAATCCCATCGCCGCTGAGGAGCCCGCCAACACGTGTAATACATGCAGGCTTATCGGATGCCATTGGCGTCCAACTATCGCCATCATTCTGGCGCACGACACTCCGCTGTCGCGGTGACGAACGTCCGAAAGGATGCAGCCCGTTACCACGCAGCAAGAGACACTACAGCAGGGCTGACTGGGCCAACCTCGCGGGGAGAAAGCGCCAATTATCGCTCCTTCACATTATAGAAGGCGATCCGTGCCCGGCGGCGGCGAAAGAGGCAGCGTTGATTGGCGGCGGCCGTATTGGCAGTCAAGGTCCCGTCACATCAGAGCAAACAGAGCCCACGGCCCAGCGTTGGCGTCAGTGGCAAAGTCCAACTTGTCAGACTGCGTAGTAGTCTGTTGACAGGTAACACCTACAACACGGGATTTCACACCCCGCGAATGGGACGGCAGGCACGCTCGCAACATGGCTGCTTCTTCCAGTCATCTACTCAGTCAATTCAGTCACCCGCCCAAACAAGCACTACCGCCTGATACCCAGCCTTTGCGGCTACACCTCTCTCTCTCTCTTCTCTCTCTTTTTCACGCGCGCTCATTTAGCCGTCGCTGCGTCCGCGGTCGGAATCCAGCCGCTCTCATGATTTAATCAAGGCCTATCTCACGGCCGCTAATCGTCCCCCTTCTTCATGCATTTGCATGAGAGAGCCAGTGTTTAAATTAGACAGAGGGCCATTTAGCGGCGGCGTCCAGCAGCCCTCACAGCTGGACCAGATATTAAAATAAATTAATAGCTATCATGAGGTGCTAAGATAAGGCAAGATAGCGGCTATCGTGGAGGGTATCTGTTCCACATACGGGAGGATATACCGCCGCAATCAGCTGTCTATCAAAGGAATCCCGCATGCTTAAAATCGTGAGGGCGTCTATGTTGCATAACAGATAAACAGGCCAGGAGATTCGGCCGCAATGCAGGAAGTTAAAATTCTGTCGCCGCACATCATTCTACAGAGTTGAAGCTTTTTCGCAGTCTTGCAGGTGATGATGATAGCATTGGCACAAGTTGTGTCAACATGCCAGCGCAAGGCTTTTCGCACTACCTCATCGCGTTGATACGCGGTCGCTACTTATAGGGCCGATAGCGCCGGCCGGAAATTCTTCGAATGGTACCCCGGCCGGCGCTTATCATAAAGGCGTTCAAAAGGAAAAAACTGCGCATGAAGTGTTGTCACAACTAAAAACCCTCGCTTGTACAATGTACACAGCAACATGTAAAAAACTCTGGAATGTAAAGTTACTTGAACAAGAAAAGAACCAAACAAAGACTCCTTGAAATCATAATATTGCTTATGACTATTCTATTAGAATGTGGGTATAATTTGTATATCAAACTGTTAACCACCCCTGGTCCCTTTATGAATGCAGTGTTAATATTTCCCAAGCAATAAAATATATGAGTTAAAACCAAACGATGTCAATGTTAAATGCAAACAACCAATGAAAACCTTTCAACAATTCATATAAACCTTTATGTCTGCATTCACATTATTGACACTTTGCAAGCCATACGGATACCTAGCACCTCCAATATTTCCCTGTCTCTTAAAAACACGAAACCACCAATAAAATGCATGAGCAGTGAGTTGACTTACTGTAGCTATCCTGGTTCTGGCACTTGGCCTCCACCCGCACCCGTCCGCGCTTGCCCTTGCGCAGCGAGACGTAGCTCTGGTGGCGGTAGTTGAAGAGCCGGACGTACGTCATTGTCTTGCCGTCAGGCGACGACTTGAGGCTGCGCGTGGCCCGTGAAGACGCGCCCAGCGGGTGGCCGCCGCGTTCGCTCAAGTGGGGGTGCATGTGCGTACACCGAAGCGGGGACAGCTGCGGCCAGAGAGAGCGTCAGTGTGGACAAAAACCAGGTCACGCCTCATCAAACACTCTAGAGCGATTCTGATCCCTCAAACAATCGACAGGGATTTAGTAGTGAATACTTGGACGGGCCACTTCTGATAAAGACGGAAGCATAGCACTTGCCTCTTACCACGCGCAATACACAGAAAAAATATAGAGTACAGACAGTTGTTAATACGGTCTGAATGCACATTTTCTGGCGACCATTCACAGACAAAGTGTGATAATATCAAGTTTCCGCCTCAGTAATTTGTTTAATGCCAAGAACAGGCTAGCGTGCACCGAGGCAGTTCGGATTAGGTCACGATATCACCAAATACTACATAGGCTGCAGCAGTACTTCAGCCGAGAGGGCTTTAACCCTCGCCCCACCGGGGGGCCATCGATGGCCCCTAAGATTTTCGGGATAGCAGAAAACGACGAGGCGCAGCACCGCGGTTGAGGGCTCTACCTCTCACTGCATCATTTTCCATCATCCTGAAATTTTTACCCCGGGTCACCCAAGGTCAGGTCACCAGACGAGGTCAACCAAGGTCACCTCGCTTACTTTAGAGCTCTGTAAGGCTACATTTCAAAGTCGATCGATTTGAAACTTCCACACTTCATGACCCCTCCAGGGTCTACAAGGTGTATATCCGGGATTTTCGATTTCGTGCCCTGAGGTCAGGTCACGAGGCGACCTCTCCCATTGGAAAAGCATGGGGAAAAGCTATTTCATGATATAAAAGCCACAAAAATGATTGCAAATACTCAGACTGCTCAGAACAACGTTTTTGGACACCCTTTCACGGATCCCAGGGGTCATATTTGCCCTTTGACTTTTCAAGGTCATCCAAGGTCACCGGAGGTCAAAACAGTATTTTGACAATAACTTTTGACCTAAATGAGCTAGAGCAATGAAACAAACACCATCGTGTTTGTCTTGTCACTGGCTTTCATTTGATATACGGCAAGGTCACTTTTGACCTTTCGTGACCTCAGGTCATATTAGGTCACGAGGTGACCTCTGGCGGTCAAACCACTAGCGGGAGGTCTTTACGTTCCACATAGCGGAAAAAGTACAGGCAATTTGCTATCAAATGTACTTTACCAGGCCTCAATAGCTCTAATGACATAAGAGTTATGCCCAGTTTGTTAATCATTGCATATTTGAGTGAAAATAGCCGATCTTGACCTAATTTGACCTCTGGAGGTCAAACCATTGACCTGAGCACTAAAACATGCGAAGTAATTTCTTACTGAATTCACGCGAGCTTTCTATTGCACTTTGAGATTTGCGCTAACGCCCATATTTTCGGAGTTAGAGGGGGGCCATCGATGGCCCCCGGTGGGGCGAAGGTGGCGCCGGACCCCCGGTGGGGGCGGCTAAGACAAACGTCAACTGACTAGGTCGCTGTCTACTCCGGATTTGTCGGTCCCCTGCAAGCGAGGCATAAACAGAAGCTCGGTCGTATTTTCCATAAAGTTGGACTATTACTTAACATGAAAATATTTATATTTAAGAAAATTTCAACAGCAGGAAGAGGCCAGATGATTAATACCGAAAAGCACGCAGCATGTATTATTGATTAAGGAAACTACTCTTATCCAGGCGCCCGAAACTCTACATAAGTCTTGCCATGACTTCCATGCTGGTGGGAACAAGCCAATCGGACAAAAGCTACAACAAACAGCAATATGATTGCAATCACTGTGGATATATTTCTCCATGAGCTGTGCGTAGAAAAGACAAAATAGGAATCAGAATAAATATCCCAAAATCGTGTTTAGTTGGACGCAGTGCAAATCATCTTGCTTCATTTTATGCAATTGGAAAAAGGTATCTGAAAAAATCAAACAAAAATGAGTCTTTCTTTTTCCCAGAAACTTTTCTGAAGCACAAAAGATGTATGTCTATCGAGACGTGATTAAGTGATAATGCTATCATATTGAAGCCATGAAATTTCTACAGTTTTCTATCAGCATCAAAAACAATTCGTTAAAGCAGATAATTAAATAAACAATTCCCTCCAAATGCGGAAATAGGCCGACATAAAGACACAACAGCACACTAGTCTATCATTGTTGGCACTGAGATGTCACCACTTACCATCGCCAGTAACGTTGCAACTAAAACGAATTGTGGCCCACGCCTGCAACAAAAGAAAAACAAGTTAAGTATCATAGAAGACGTCAGCATCTAAAGTGCACTGACAATCACAGGGATGCGAGTCACGCGAGGCCGCCCGGAATAGCCGCAGACAAGTCTACCGACATTAGGGCAGGTGTAGCAGCCTGGGCTGTGACAGTTTAGAACAATGCTGCCGCGCCGCCGCCGCCACAGCTGGCGGTATCGACTGCAGTTGCACGCCTGCAGAGTGCAGAGGCGCGGCCGTTGCACCACGGCGCGCTGCTGCACGCACACGCGCGCCGCTATCACGCAGAAGCCGGCCGCCGCCGCCGCCGCCGCCGCTGCCGCTGCGCCCAGCCCAGAGTCAATATTTGCACTGCTTTCACGCTGCGGCCGCCCACAGCGTGGCCCGGTACGTCAGAACAAGGCGCCTCCCACACTGGAGGCATGCACGGCTTCCCAGCGGTGACCCGACGGCGGGGCAGCCACCTTATCTGGCCCCGTGGCCGCAGTTTCAGCGCGCGTAACCCGAGCGGGCCCGACGGCGCCGCGGCGGCTGCCGCGTCGCGCGCAAAGTCCGGACAGGCCCGGTATCGCGCGCCGGCCCGCAGTCGATAGCGCTATCGAATTCGGCGGCTGCGGAGCTGCGCCGGTAGCAATGGTCCCCACTGCCCCCAAATCTCGCCCGAAAGAGCGCCAGCTGCGGCCAGCCGAGC
Source organism: Lepas anatifera (assembly GCA_034440635.1). Taxonomy (NCBI): domain Eukaryota; kingdom Metazoa; phylum Arthropoda; class Thecostraca; family Lepadidae; genus Lepas; species Lepas anatifera. The sequence goes on from JAOTON010001109.1 coordinate 1,937,245, forward strand.
CCTGAGCGGCGGCAGCCACGGCTGCCCCGCTGGTCCCCAGGCTGCTTCTGTCCCATGGAGCTGCCGCGCGCCCAAAGGCATTCAGCACCAACAAAATTGTATTCCAGTTTTACCGGAAATTTTACACACTGATGAGTTCAGGCCACGTCAGCATATTTTTTACATAGGGTTCTGGATGCGCCAATTGAGGAATCTGCCGTCAGTAGTGGAGAGATCTAGACTTGGGTTAAGCAGGCACAAAAGTCTGTCGTGAGTGGACTCGAACCCGCAACCCTATGCAGAGGAGCTGGGTTCGAGCTGAGCATACGTGCTAATCCATAACGCAACCCAGACCCTGAGACAACACCGCACCAGTAACGGGCCGTTCGGCGTCCGCAGTAGACGTCATCGCGTCAGAAGCGCAGGGTTTGGCGGCGGCGGCGATTTCCAGCGCGGCCGTAAATCAGTCACCCTCGACACCATAATCAGCCAAGTCGGCAATCAAACCTGCAGTCAGCTCCCAACTGCCGCCGGCGACCGCCGCGCTGGCCTGTGTCTGAGTCCCAGAACAGACCTGCCTCCGCCTGATCGTGTCCCAGAACAGACCTGCCCCTGCCTGTTCCAGAACAGACTTGCTCCTGCCTGATCGAGTCCCAGAACAGACCTGCCTCCGCCTGATCGTGTCTCAGAACAGACCTGCCTCCGCCTGATCGTGTCCCAGAACAGACCGGTCTCCGCCTGATCGAGTCTCAGAACAGACCTGCCTCCGCCTCATCGTGTCCCAGAACAGACCTGCTCCTATCTGATCCCAGTCCCAGGACAGACCTGCTTCTGACTCTTCCAGGACAGACGTGCCCTGCTGGTCCTAGGACAGCTTTTCCCTTACGAGCCCCAGATCAAACATGTCCCATATACCACAAGAGATGGGGTTCCAACATGCTCAGACGTCAGTTCTCCCACCCACACTAACGCTGGATCGCGTAGCGACGCCTTGTGGTTGAAATACAGCCATGCGACGCGTGGCGATCTCAGAGTACTAGTGTGGTTGACCGAACCGAGCCCAGAGCAGACGCTGAAATGACTGTTCAAGTGGCCAGCTGATGGTCCAATTGTGCCGAGATTGCATAACAGATTGTCTCAAGAGCCCGCCACTTTTTGAGACTACTGATATTGTGCTCTTATCGACAGTGGTCACAGTGCTATACAACTTTCCCTTCATTCTACGCAGCAGCAGGATCATGGGTATAGAGGAAATCGGATCATTAACTCCGGGCCTGTTGACCAATGGCCAGGCTCGGTTTCAGTTCCTGATCAGCTACCTCCCGCCGCTGGTGAGATGGCACCACCAGCGCGTACTGTTCGCAATGAGTGACCTGCCCTCTCTCAGCTGGAAACCAATGCATCACAATGGGCGGGGCACGCCGTGTTTGCTTTCGGGGAGGTTAACGACACACCTGAACATACCCAATACAACAAAATCCGTTTTTTTTTTTAAAATTGACTCGGATGTGACCCTGTTTAATATTTGTTAGGATTTTCCGGTCTCTAAAAGCCACCATTTTCGTTCCGGCTAGACTAGACTAGGTCAGCTAGCACTACCACTCGGAGGTCAACTCACGTAGCAGCAGGGTTTTCCACACCTGAGCAAGCATCCTAGGCGATTCCAGAGTGGTAGAGTCAGTAACCAAATCGAGCCGTTGTCGGTCATCCAAATCTCTCGCACAGTACAGGTTTTGAGCGGGATCTGCAGTTGGCTTGGAGCTGTCGCCAAGTGAGACCGGTACCTGCAGTAGGGACCGGCCTTGGTCGGCACGTGCTCCTCCTGCCGTCGCAGTAAGCCTGACTGATGTGAGCCGATGGCCTGGCGTCGGGGCGCCGTTTAGCGCGGAGACAAATCGCGGCAGTCGCGGCGGCGGCGCGGCGGCGGCCATCCATCGCGCCCGGCACCGTCCGACAGCCGCCTTTTTGCTGCCGCTATTGTTCGGATACAATTTGTACATTTTATAGGCGGACGTGAATAAGCGGAGTGCGCAGCGGGGCCCGCCCCGTGTTGTGGTGTGATTAATGCGGTGGTGCGGCCGGCCAGCAGCGTCGGCGTCAGAGGTACCAACGCACACCGTCCGACTGCCAGTACTCAGTCCCCAGGACCATCTCAGCATTCAGAGCAGGCTCAGCAGACGGCAGCACGGCCGAGCCGCCAACAATATCCCATGATCTTGCAAGCGTAATCGTGTTGTTAGCGGGCGATAACAGCGGTTGCGGTGGCGGTGGCGGTGGCTGGTTGGGCGGTTGCAGCTCTGCAGGTCGGCGTCGCACAGTCGGCAGCAGCTCCGGCGCGTGTGCTTCTGCATTCGAACAGTGCTGCTGGCCGGTCCGAGCGTAGCCGCCACCACGCGCCGTCCCCCCTGTTACGAGCCGTGAAACAGCGCGCTCATGTGTCGGCAACTGATACACCCCCCCAGCCACCTCCGCACACTGCCGTCAGCTGGCCGAGTCATGACTCAGCCCCACGCGCAGACGTAGTACGTCTAGAGTCATTCAGCGATATGTGGTATCTACTATGTTCCGAAACTTTTCCGACTCGGGTGTCGTAAAACACAGTGCGAGTCATTGTCTGATAAGAGGCGTGCACTGTTGCTAGCCTGACTCAGTGACTCGCACGTGCCGCTGAATACACCCCGCCACTGATAAGCAGCAGCTGACTCTGACTCTATCTCTGTTGACAAAGAGAGGCTCGAATTACGCCTATTTCTCGGAACAACAGGTAACGATTCAATCACTGTGAAATGCCGCCAAGACGAGCACTGGCATTTAACTTCATAAAAACATAAAACGAGGTATGGCGATTATCTCCTCCTATCTACGCGGCGCGAAATGAGCGTAGGGATAGATTTACGACGCGTCCAACAAAAGAGGACATGAAAATAAAAATAAAACGGCCAGAAGAGGCGGCGACAGCCATTTCCGAGCGGGCGCGTGGAGGTATTCAGTCGGGGCGAGAAGGCAGCCTCCATAAATCTCGGCGGCGTCACCTCACTGGGCTCAGAGAGGACCCAGTGATCTCCTGAGCACCACCAGCCGCCGGACGGAACGGTGGGTGACACAGGCGTGGCCGCACCCCGATGGCACCATCCCCATATTACCCCGCCTCACAGAAGGCAGCTGGGTCCCGTCACGGCGCCACCGCCCAGCTCGGACTTTACAAGCCCGTGAGGCAGTAGGGCTGGGGGACAGGCAGATCTGGGGCAGACCTGCGGAGACGCCGCCAGAGACCCCAGCACGTGACACGGTGGCCACTGGTGGAATGTGGCGCGTGCGCTGGGGTGACGGCTGTGGTCGCAGCCCACGTGCCGTGGCGCCGCCCTGCCCAGCTCCGTGACTAACGTGTGATCAGGCCGTACCGAGCTGGCCGCTCCCGCCCCGGCTACGGCCGTCAGTGGGTACTCGGCGTCAGACCAGAAACGCCAGGTCTGATACACCCAACTCACGCGTGTGGACGTCTCAGGCCGGCCATAAGGTGCAACACCGATACAGTTTTGGGGGATCTTGGGCTCTATAATGTGCTAGGCGGTCATCGCATGCGGTTTCGCATGACCTCGTTAGAAGGGAGCTCACGGGTGGTGAGGTCTGAATTTTATGTTCTAAACCAGTAACCCAGGACATATCGATAAATGTAGCATACCAAAAGAGGATAAAAAGACGAGGGAACTTTCCCAAAGCAGAGACGCACTGGGAGATACTGCGCCGATTAATCGATAAGAGTAACAAGTCAGAACCTTCATCCTTGCGGAGTGAGGAGCCACACATGGTACGCGGCTAACAGATTAAACAGGTCAAAGACGACACGTCATCTCTTTGGTTCCACCATTACCTGTAGGATTAGGTCCCGCCAGCGCAGCGTGCGTAAACCTGTCCTGTCATCCGCGTCTCGCTTTGGACGGCATCAGGCCAGTTCTGAGTTCGCGGTGCAAGTCGGTGCTGTGCTGCCAATTAACCCGAATACATGCGTAGACTCAGTGCGGTACCGACCGCGGGATCGCCCCAGTTGACTTATGTATCTGGGTGTCTGGTACGGTTCGTCACTCAGTCCTGGTTCTTCTCTAGAAGAAGGACCATGAGGTTAGTCCGTACTGTTTGAGAAAGCTTTCATTTAAAATTTGAAATGTCATCTTTTCATCGGATATCAGTGATTTGACTACGAATTATTTATTTTAGAAATTTCAGAAAATGAGTTATGAGTTTACGTGAATGTTTCATTCAAATCAAATTAATTTTCTTCTTACAACAGTGCGTTCCGCATCGCCACATTTCGACCAAGCCGCGCCATACTTCGCCTGGACGTTATGGTGCGTACCAAGGGCCTTGGTACCGAGACTGCTCATGTATGCCAGGTAGTTTTCATATATTAAGAGACTGCAGCGGGCTGGTGCCGACTGCAAGTGACGCGTTAGTACAGATGTCGGGTTGGAACCACGACTACGCGGACGCCGTTCGGCTCACCGCAGTCCACACTTACCTGGTCAGACTATCAGCGGGCAATAATCGCCAGAAGCCAGATACCCGCGCCCGTCTGGTGCTAACACATCAGATACCAGTGCCTACCGCCAGCTAAGAGGCACCCTGCTCTTCCACTATCAAGACAAAGGCCTAAAAGCTTTCTGATCCCTTTATACCCGCGGGTTTCCTTCCAATGACCGCGTGCTGACACGGCCGCATCCGCAACACAGCACTGCGCTTTGGCCCGTGGAACAGCCATACTGTTTAATTGCTCGGTGTGTTGGGATGAAAGGGTTCCCTGACTGGGGCGGCCAGTGATCTCACCGCTACTCACTCCGATAGTATCGACCAGAGGGCGCCCACGGCCACACCAGCTTCTGGAGCAGCTCCGGCCGCCAGCAGGCCAGGCACAGACAGGGCCTGGTAGAGAGCTAAGGAAGCGCGTGTCAACATGTTGGCCGCCACGACTGCATACCGTCGCACCGCTGTAAAAGTGCAAACGATCTCAGGCATGATGTCCGACATCAGAGCGGAGGACAGACGCGTACAGAATCCATTCTAGAGAGCCAGTGATGCGACCAAAACACTGGGCAATGGAATGTGTTTGTACTTGGTAAACAAGCACAGGATTTTCGATAATGCTGTCTAATTTCAGGGAGCTATTCAATAATCTCAAGAAGGGGAGGATGACAAACTACTGAAGTCTCATCCAGTTCTTTAAACTGATATATCAGTCATATATATATTTTTGATATATATATATATATATATATATATATATATATATATATATATATATATCATTAGAGCCGGAAAGATTCATCGTGTCGTGGTTAATGGGGACAGAGCAAATATAGCTGTGTCAGTCTTCTGCTGGCGTGGTAGGAATTACTGATCCAACAGTTTTCAGAAAATCCGCTAACATATGTAGATTTGGACGACATAATAAGCCTGTCACCACCATCTCGGTTGTAAAAAGTACCGGCGCCACCAAGCCTACGCCCCACGGCCGGCGCCACCCATTACAATAAACAATAGTGGAGGAGGCGAGGTCGGGTAATGTCAAAGGTTAATCTTCTCTCCACCATGCAGACAAGGTCGCCCTGAGCGGCACGACACTAACGTCGCCAGCCGGGGTCGACCCAGCAGTAGGTCTGTGCGTCTCCGTATCTCAAGCATACGGCACAACCGAGCGTTCACCCTGAGAGAGGAGCAGACTCTCTCAGAAACGACGAAGGCAACTGCATCGCATCGCTGGACATGCCGACGCTGGCGGGACCGGCGCCGTGCCTGCCACCGCACCCAGCGCCAGGAAGCAGCCAGAGCTCAGCGGCAACTTCAGAGGCCTGCTCTCGGCCTACTTCCGCATTGGCCATCACAGCAGGGCAGCCGGGGCGGGCAGCACCGCGGGCACTGGCGCCTGGGGCATCACCTCCAATCAGACGGGAGACGCTGACCGCCGCCGTGACAGCCGCGCCGCGCCAGCCGGCCGTTTTTGAGGCGGCGGCCGCTGACAGGCGGGCCGAGCCGCCGTCGGCGGGCGCGGCTGCAGAGTCTGAGATGACCCGGCGGCACACGTGGACCGGCAGGGGTCACGGCAGGGTCAGACGCCGCATCAGTCACCGCATTGTAGTGGCCCAGCACGAGGCGGCGACTCCACGGGCGGCCTCTTGCAGTGCTGGGGTTTATTGAATCCATTCGTTGCCGAATCGCGCCGCCAGACAGTCGAATTTCTGATCGGAGAGTTAGGAGAGGCCACCCGTCTAGCCCGGTCATCATGGCTCATCGGCATAACGTAACAACGCAACGGCCATCAGTGGAATGCCCAATGTGATGTAAGGCTTAGAGACTCACTGCAGATATTACTTAAGCACGCAGATGAAATATTCCGATATCTAAAGGTGTGGATTTTCGGGCATGCTTGAGGTAGGCCAAGTTGGAAAGTTCTCGTTTATAATTGTTGGGATTTAACAGCACACCTATTGCTCTCGCAATACTGTGCCGTCAGCTTCTGATCTGTTAAGAGAAATTTCAGAGATCAAAATATACTCATTCAGATAACCACATCACGATTCCAGTCTGGGACAATTTTCAATTGCTGCCATTAAAAGAAAATATAATGCCGCAGACGCTGCTTTTGCGCAACCAGAAACCTCCAATGCAATGCATAGCCATGCAAATATCCAAATGCTGTTTCGAAGCACTGGCGGAGGAGGCTCGAGTCCCCTAGTCCCCACCCCGAAATGAAGTCCTGGATCCGCCACTGGCGCCCACGGCACACGTCTGCACCGCACAAGCGGGCGAACAACCACGAGCCACCAATGCCCACGCAGCCGGCTTCGAGGAAACCCTGATTGCTATAGCCGGCAAACGAAAGCTCACTACTCATCAATTACACAGGATCACATGACCAATTGGCCAATGAGTCATTGGTAAGGGACGGTAATTAGAAGGAAACCTAGGCAGCGCCCGGAGTCGTGTCCAGCTAAATGAGATGGGCCGATGCACGGGCATGTTTATGGAGTAATTGCTGGTTCTTTGCTACCCCGCTTAACATGATGGTCATTTCCCGATAAGTTATGGGCGAATCATCATAAAAAGGGCTTGCTTCTCGCGACGTGGACACGTTGAGAGGCCGTTCACATCCATTATTGATTAACTCTCTCGAGCAGGGGGGCAGAGACCCCGCGTTGCCTAACCACAGTGCGATAGGCCAAAGGCCAACACTAACGTTAGGCACCGGTAACCACCAGGCATTGGCCAAAGGCCCGCGTCTGCAAGAATGATAATTAGGAGGGAAAATGCGCAAAAGGTCAGTCTAATTGTCAAGTTGAATGAGGTAGAAACATGAGCAAGGAATGCTTGGTATTTTTATCGATGCAGTTTAAGCTATGTGATCCTGCATAATTGATGATACTGAGATTTATTTGCCAATGAGGACATAAGGACATTTTCATTTTGAAACTCAAGCCTCAAAAAAGTCTGATAACAGTAGACAAAAGGTCATGTCACGAGACGTTTTGAACCTTTACAGATATGAATTGCCACAATGGGAACGGCAAGGCCGCTTTAGCCGCGATAGCTGGTATCACACCTACCTTGTCAAACACAATGAAAATGGCGCCTCTGAATTCACGTGGAGCGGAAAAACTACCTCCACCAAGGAAGGCATACGTCGCTGATCCACTGTGTCTCTTTTCCAAAAGCATCGCAACCGCCCTAAGAGACTCAAATCTTGGAGAGCTGAATAAGTCACTGTATGCAGCTCATCCCTCTGCCAACCCTCTCTTCACTCATCCACACACACAGAATCATCCACAGACAAACATAGTAACCTGACATTCCATCACACCAGGGAGCTTCTGTGCAGGTCGGCTGCAGGAGGCAAGCGGTCTCGGCACGCGCTGGCCTCAGGCCGCCGGCACTCCCTCTGCAAATGGTCTCATCAGCCGGTTGTAGTAATTGGTACCCAGCTGGAGCGCTGTGATCGGTATCGGTACCCGGCTGGATCGGTCTGCCGCCTCGGCTGAGATCGCATGTCTGAGCGGTGGTGACCAGCGCGCCGCCGCCGCTCAGGCTGCAGAGGCTGCATGGCCGGCACCGGAGCACGCGCTGCCATGAACATTTTCACACTTTACTGTTGAATACAAATTAACACACTTAAAAAGTAATCATATCAAGGGAATGAGGAAGTGAGTTAAAATTACTCATCCTTTGAAACGAAATTAATTTGAAATGTAGCCTGTGATGGGAGGGAGGAAATGTAATTCGAGCGAGAGAACCCAGAGTGGCACAGCTCACCGCAATGGCCTCGGACAGTCCTTGTCGCAGTGCAGCGCATTACCAGACTTTTCCACACCTGAATGCGCTAAGATGCTTAATGCAGTGGGTTTAAGCAGCCGTGGTGCGGTCCCGGCTCCTACCGGCCCCCAGCCGCGTCGGCTTGCGTGAGCGGGCCGGCTGTCGGTGCGTAAGCCGCGCTCAAAGCTACGCAAGCACAGTCGGGCCGCTGGGACCGGCCGCGTCCGCGCACCCTCCTCTCAAACGGTCGTCTTAAGCTTGAGGGAATGAGCAGGACACAGATCAGCCCGTAATATCTGTCTCCCTCGAGGACGTTAGTGGCATAAATTCAGCGGTGCCGACGTCTCAATACGGCATGGACACGACACCTTGAAGAAAGGGAGAAACCATCGAGTTCTGAATAGCCGTAGTTTCGAGAGGCCGCCCAATACCGACGCGCGCACTCTTAAACAATGGTGATATTTTATGGAGGGTATTGAGCTGGGGCCGGGCACAGCCAACAGGTATAGTCTCATCGCACCCCCACGCTCGTTAATGTGCACTTAAAACCAAAGAGGACCAGCGGCAGTCGCCATAATGGTGCCGGGCTGAGGCCGTGCGCTCTCCTAATGTCCTCCCAGGCGCGCACGTGCGGAGCGGCGCGTGGTGCCGGCGGCGGTAGTGGTGACCCCGCGACCCCAGTAGCCTCGCACTAGTGACACCGGGTCGCCAGACGCCCCAGGGTTAACACACACGCGCACGCGCGCTTCCCAGCTAAGCCGGGCGGTGAGGCTCACCACCACTGGCGCGGAGGGACGCGGTGGGGACCCGTCAGACTTATTGCTTCTCAAAGCGACAAGGCGGGTCCGGGAACGGGCTGGTAACCAAGTATGCGGATCGTTGGACTGTCAGGGGCGAACAGGAGCTCACCTGACGTGGACCGGTGGGGGGAGGGAGGGAGGAGGGCCCGGAACACGGCGCGCAGGCCGGGGGGAGCCGTCCTGTCGGCTTTGGGCCGCCCGGGTAAAACATAAGGCGATTGTCATTGCCCAGTCACCGCGCCTGCAGGTGAGAAAGGCACGGCGGGCCGCGGTAATCCCGCCGACCAGATGGAATCTACTCGGTGGCGCTATTTTACTTTGAAGATAAGCGTGTCTCCATTACTGTCGGCAGCGCAAAATTCCGGCTAAGCCGGTTACCGGCGCTGATATTTCGGCTTCGCCGCGAATGCCTCTTCAGATGTGCTGGACTGGACAGTAAAGGGTGAAAACCAACCAAGAGAAAAACGCTTAATTGGGAAGTTGCGGGTAGCCGGGTCGGCGGCTCAGGACAGCGCAGTTTCGGAGGGCGGCTGCCCGGGCTGCTCACGTGTCGGCCGCGTACCGTTATCGTACACGCTATCGCTCTCGAAAACAGCGCCGCCAGACAAGGCCGTGCAAGGCTGGCCGCACCGCGCCGCGCCGCGCGGCAGCCCCGCACCACCCGGCCTGCCCCAAATAGCTCAATTATACTAATTTATGACGGTGATTTATCTCATTGGCTTGAGTGGTTTTATGGCCGTTTTAGTGGCGGCTGGGTGTTGGAAGGCCCATCTGAGGGCACCTCGCCCTCAGATTTGCAGTGAGTGTTTTGCAGCCGGTTGCACGGCCAACAACCCACACGGCGCACACAGACAGGCCAAAGAGTACCACACACAAATGCATGCATACTATACAAAAATTCCGGCAAAAAAGTCACACTGACACGCCAGAGAGGCAAGGAATAGCCACGCGATAATGTATACATACTATACACAAATCTAGGCCGACAAATCATGAAGCTAGTTGAGCCGCAGAAGCAATTTACAGAATTACTTTTTCATATTGTCAAATTACACAGAAACAACCATCACGAATCCTAAAAAGCGCGAGATAGAAAACGACGAATGACCTACTTAGATATGTACATGGGGCGAGGTCCGGATACCCCTCATGAGGGCGTGCTGCCGGCTGTGGTGTGGACGATTAACAGCTGGCTCCCGCTGCGGCAGCTGCACATAGTAACCAGCAAACAGCGGCGCACCTCACCAGCGCTGCACTCTCGCTACCTCGGCACACTGGCTCTCGCCTCTCGCCTTTCTCTCGCTCGCTCTCTCACCGGCTCCGAGAGAGCACCTGGTAGTGCACCCGCTCACCACAGGCTTCGGCGCAAACTAGCGCCGCGCGCCAGAGTCACACGTCTAAATGATCGGGACGTCACGTGACCGGCGCGCGTCCAATCAGCGGCGGCGGCGAGGCCGCTGGGGTTTTTAGGGGACGGTGGCGGTGCCGGGCGGGCAGGGACGCTCAGCTACCTGCCCGCGGCTGCACCTGAGCCTGAGCCTGGCGGTTCAGCACGCGCGGGAGACTGCCAGGCCAGAGACAGCCTCACTCCTGGCACTCAGTCGGCAGATGTCGCCTTATACGATCCACCCGTAAATAAAGTTTACCGGTAACATAAAATGGACTGATCAAGTAAGAACAAAAATGGGCATGTCTAGGATATTTTCTCCCTCTTTCCGCTTATTTCGTCCTTGCTTTCTCCCTCTCCTTTTCTGTTGATTTTTGTTCTCTTTTTCTCGGGAACTTCTTATACATTCATTTTCTCAATGCTGTATCTCTCAGTACAAGCTAAGACCTAGCACTCTTGTACGAGGCGTAAAAGTACGTGAATTCGTGAACAGTTGTGCTGGAACTCGCGTTGCAAAGATGTTTCCCTCGCTAAACACACGAACAGACGAACCGAGCACCGCATGGTTCAGGAGGGGATTAATCCTCGCCTTGATCGGCTCTCTGTCATTACAAGACGATTACAAGGAAAACGTCGATGACAAGTGTGATACGACTACCGCAGACCGATCGCTCCGATAGACAGTCTGTCCATGCCATTTCGGTCACGACATTGTCCGTGACAGCTGACCTATCACAAAACACCGCCCTGAGCCTTCGTAAAAATGATCTACCACGCCATTGTTTCACACCTGCCAGTGTCTTCTGTCGAGATGCACGGCTAGTGGCCAGCTTTTGGATATGGCCGAGGCTCAGGCATGCAAGCTTAAGGGCCAGTGACGTGGATGCCCAGACTTCACTTTTTCATGGTCCTGTGTTCAGTGTTCAGTGTTCAGTGTTCATGGTGACTGTGTTCAGTGGCGGATACAAGGGGGACTAGGAGGTTCTAGCCCCCCCTCCCCGAAAAGTCAGTGACTATACAACTGTGCAGCCGGGGCCTGTTGGAAGGAGTGGTAGAAAAGTCCGAACCCCCTGGCCCCTTCCCGAAATGAAGCATTGACGCCACTGACTGTGTTAAATGCGGCTGCATAAGCATGTTCATGCTTGTAAAATTATTTCGTACCACCGCAAAGGGAAATATAAATTCCGCAAATTCATTTTAATTTCCTACAGGTTTCTTTTGGGGTAGTGAAGGGGAAGAAATGCTCCGCTTGACAGAATGTTTCATGAATACGGGGCAGACGATCACACATACAAATTCAAGAGTGTCATCTGTCAAATCATTCAGAGCCCACTGTGTCAAATCAAATACGCCTACTCTTGCGCTGTCATAAATTCCAGGTACGATTTCAGAAAACCTAGCGGGTTCCCGATTTGGAGAAATGGAAATGTGATGCAGACTGATGCCTTTTCAGATAAGCCATCCGCAGAGACCTGGTCTTGGTCCACAATTCATAATAAGATGCAGGGCTGCGGAGTCGCTCATTGCTTCGAGGACAGCTACGAGTGAAATTCCTGCGAGGAAAATGCTACCGGTTTTATTTTTTATACTAAATAAGGTATTTCCATACATACTTACAGGCCGAGATTAAAGCTTTAGGTATATTCTGTGAAAAGACTTATGGCTAAGACAAGATCCGATGTCAGAGAAGACGGAGCGTCAACACCGACACCGACTGTGTGAATTATTTCTGCCAGAAGCTCCCCAGACTAAGACCCAGACTTTTTCCGGATTCGGGTTGACCAGCGTTAGGTTCTTCTTTTCATGACCAGACTCGGCGTCAAAAAACAATTATTGTAATTTTTCGCCCGGGCTCGGTTTTGTGCTGTTGGCTGACTTTGCAGCTCTGATGAGCATACCTGTGCTTCCATTTCAGCCATACACGGCAAGGCACTATAGAGCAGCCTGAGAAGATTGCGTTTGTTTTGTGCCCTGTACAATACCTTGTAACTGACACTGACGAACCCGAACGGCGGTTTTTTCGGCTACCACCTGCACATAACTCTGACACACTCTAACGCCAAACGACGACCAGCTGTGTCGTCTTCACAGATTCTCCGGTTGGAAGAGAGTGCGACGTGATGTGCTGCTGACTAGGGTCCGCGCTCCCAGAGCAGAGAAAATCTCACCAGGTGTCTCCGACGGCGCCTATTCATGCACTTCATGGGCTTACCAGATATTCCACTGACTAACGCTTTCCCAATAAGTGCATCGTGTAAACTGTTTCGCCTAAGCTGAAGCCGCACGAGGGTGCCTATCGCGTGATCGCACCATTAAAATGATTGATTCTTCCTTGAAGGTTTCCGATACAGCTAGCTTCTAGCTTACCTGTATCCTGCACGCGGTAAGACCTGGATTAAGTCTCTCATCGAAAGCTTTTGATATAGCTAGGACTTCTCAGCTTGCCAGAAGCCAGCGCACAGTAAAGCCGACATTCTTCCGCTCGGGTGATCGGTCAGGGTGCTGCACGCAGCGTCGGCAGGGGCGTGATTCGATACCTCTGTCGTCAGAAAGGCGGGGAGGCCACCCACGCCAGCGCCGCCACTGCCGGTACCCGGCCATGATGACCGATCGGTGGCCACGTGCGCCGCCATTGTCTTCCGCTGCGGAATGCGCCACTCCACGCCGCCGGGAGGGGGCAGGTGCACGAGTGCAGCGGCTGCCGCGCAGCGCGATTTCACGGCAGAGGGGTGAGCCGCGACGCCGCCATGATACCCTGATCTGGCAGCCGGATGGTTTCCGGAATCCCGGCATCTATCGCATATGGGTGTATATCGATGCCGCGACTTGTCTGGAGTCGAGCTTGACTACCACGAATGGCGGAGACAGACAGCAAAATACATGCAAGAAGAAATGAGGAGAGCATAAAATAAATGATGCTTTTCCTATTCATCAAATCTTTTGAAAGAGTAGGATTGCACCCTTAACACACGCCCCACTGGGGTCCCTGGCATGACGCGCCCCGCTGAGGGGAGGGCGTTTTTCGCCCCCCCTCCGTACAAAGAAGGTTCCATATTCTTACAACAGGGCAATCTACGTTTCCCCCTCTAGATTTTTCCTCAGCGGAGCTAGAGAAAATCTATGCATCATTGGACTCCTCTTATCGTGGCAAATCGAATGAATAATATGACCTTGCTAGGTCAAATCGTGAAAATAACCTGACCTTGAGCTAGGTCAGGGTTACAGGGTAACCTGGTATGGTCATGTTGCATATCAATCAACTCCCCGTGACAATATAAGCACAATGCAAGCAAAATAGGAGCTTTATCTCAATTCAGTGATATTATAGTTATAGTTATAGTATATTTAATTCAGTTATATTCAGTTATATGCAAAACAATCACTCCATGCTCCTGTGACCTGACATGACCTTTAAGAGGTCAGATGGTCAAAAACTCAACTTTATGGTCAAGATTGTGGTAAGAATTCACGAAGTGAGGATTTTTAGCTTTATCTATCCGGTATTTACTGAAAACAAGCCCTATCCATTTTTCACCCTAGACTTATAATGGGGTGGCCAAAAAATTGACCCCACCTTAGGTTAACAATATAACAATTCCAAGATTGCAGATTTGTAGACTCTTACCACCTTATCATATTGTAAAAGTTTCAAACTGATCGGTTGGCAGATGTTCCTTAGGCGCCGCTTCAAACTCGTGATTTTAGGTTTCGAGGTCGGGTCACTTTACCTTAGATAGCTCCTTGACCTGACATGACCTGACCTAAAAAATTTGTCCATATGCGTAAAATCCATCAGGAATAAGGTACTGTACATTTCGTTGCTCTGCGTCTTTTCTTTTTTGCGTTATCTGGGGAAACCAGGAGGGGGTGAATTTCGCCCCCCAGCGGGGCGCGTGTTAACACTGGCGCAAAGGCATTTGTTGTTCGAGCATGACATGAAGGTTTAACTGCTAAGTGAATTTTTAATGTGTGTTCAAAATACATATGTAAAACAAAATACAATGTACCTAACTGGAAGTGAAGATACCACAAGACCTTGCCAACACCACGCTACCTACGCGATAGGTACTCTGTACGGTGTAATTTTGTTTGATATAATAAGAGGGTCAAGCTTCAATACCAAGTTTTCAGGCCGATATTCCACGTTTTGAAAATGCGTTATGAGTTTCTGTTAGTCATGTATTTCTGATGAAAGAGTTTTTGCCTCTTAGGGGAATATGTCAATATCCCAAGAAAATGTCTCAACCATTTTCGTACTTTATTTAGAATGATTTCATTTTTTTATAATATTTTATCAATAATAGAAAAGGAATGGTTAATGACCTATTTACCCATGAAAGGATGGGTATAAGGTAAAGATGAATTATGCTGAAAGCTAAATATATGTACAAATTTATTCGTTAAGTTTGTTCTGGAAAAACTCATCGCTGACTTCAAATTACCTAACAGTTGGTGCGGAGTTTTGCAATAGCTTCTAAGACAAGGACTCCTTGCAATATATTAAACCAAACATCTGCTCTAACGCTATTTGAATATGAGGCACGTTTGGACTCGATATGGCTGATTTCTAAAAGATATTGTTCCCAGCAATACCCCCAAAAAAATGCTGAGATCGGGGACGGGACAGTGTAACAAGGGGAGATTTATGAGCAAAATTTCAGTCTCAGCCTGAGGTCATCCGCAAGCAGCTGGTAAGCGGAAGGAGAGGTAGCTTCTGTTGCAGAGCTCTTCAATTCTCAGCTACAGGTCTCGGACTGAGACGGAGTCATGGTGAATGATCCTCATTCACAGATACTTGTATCCGAATCCAGGCCCGCAATCTTGCGCAAACAAACAGATATCTGCACTTCCCTTCCCGGAACAGTTGAACTTCAATGGTGGCTGTTCGGTTGCTATCGGGGTTAAATGCATTCACTTCTGTAAGCATGATTCAGTTACAAGAAACAGACTGCTTTACTGGAATTTCAAAACGAATTATTTATGGACAACACAAACCTTCAAATCTGGAAGCAACATTTGGTTTCCGCTTTAGAGCGTTCCGAAACAAAGTTATCGTTGTTTCTCACTACCCTGAGTTGAGCATCGCGTGTAATTACGATGCTCGCCGCATGTACCGTTATAACAGCGATGCCACTGTTAATATTTTCACGTGACATGTGTGGCCAGATAAAGAGAGATTCCTTCATGGTTTGAATTAAAGCTTTAATTACTTTACTAATATATTCAAACTGTGCGGAAATTTAAGACAACGAGTCTTGGTTAAAATGAAATATGCCAATAGTGGCTTCTCTCACGATCTACAAAACTACTATCTCAGTACAGAACCCATTATAAAAGTGCAACACTCCTTTTAAGTTCAGCCATCTGTTTCCGTTGTTGTCGGCATCTTTCCTAAGCTTCTTACACCTCAGGTCAATAACATTACCTGAAACACCCACCGCAATATCCAACCAATTGCTCTTTCATTTGCCGGAGACGTTTGCGCCCACAGACCACAGACCACTATTAGATGCTGCATGCGCCTGGGGAACAATTCAAGTTTTCAATATTACCTTACTTTACGCCTGGTCCCAGGACAGGGGTTCGAGTGAGCCCGACAGTCTGTTAAGCAAGGGAGGGTGTGCGCGCGCTGGAGAACAAAATGTATGGAGTTTGTATTCAGTCTCTCCGAAAGCCCTGTAACATCAATCAGAGAATTCACAGAATTTACCTTCAACCTCTTCCTAAAGTTTGCAATATCAATCAAAGAAGCCCCAACTAAGCTGCAGTAATTAGATTAGTGTTCTTCTGCTGATCTCTCTGGGTTATTCTTCTTATTTTCCATTATCTTTTAACCCTCGCCCCACCGGGGGCCATCGATGGCCCCCCTAAGGTTTTTCCGGGATAGCAGAAAAACGACGAGGCGCAGCACCGCGGTTGAGGGCTCTACCTCTCACTGCATCATTTTCCCATCATCCCTGAAATTTTTTACCCCGGGTCACCCAAGGTCAGGTCACCAGACGAGGTCAACCAAGGTCATCTCACTTCAATTTAGAGCTCTGTAAGAGCTACATTTCAAAGTCGATCGATTTTAAACTTCCTACACTTCATGACCCCTCCAGGGTCTACAAGGTGTATATCCGGGATTTTTCGATTTCGTGCCCTGAGGTCAGGTCACGAGGCGACCTCTCCCATTGGAAAAGCATGGGGAAAACCTGTTTCATGATATAAAAGCCACAAAAATGATTGAAAATACTCAGACTGCTCAGAACAGCGTTTTTGGACACCCTTTCACGGATCCCAGGGGTCATATTTACCCTTTGACTTTTCCAAGGTCATCCAAGGTCACCAGAGGTCAAAAACAGTATTTTGACAATAACTTTTGACCTAATTAAGCTAGAGCGGTGAAACAAACACCATCGTGTTTGTCTTGTCACTGGCTTTCATTTGATATGCGGCAAGGTCACTTTGTGACCTTTCGTGACCTCAGGTCATATTAGGTCACGAGGTGACCTCTGGAGTTCAAACCACTGGCAGGAGGTCTTTACGTTCCACATAGCGGAAAAAGTACTGGCAATTTGCTATCAAATGAACTTTACCAGGCCTCAGTAGCTCTAGTGACATAAGAGTTATGACCAGTTTGCTTAATCATTGCATATTTGAGTGAAAATAGCCGATCTTGACCTAATTTGACCTCTGGAGGTCAAACCATTGACCTGAGCACTAAAACATGCGAAGTAATTTCTTACTGAATTCACGCGAGCTTTCTATTGCACTTTGCAGATTTGCGCTAACGCCCATATTTTCGGAGTTAGAGGGGGGGCCATCGATGGCCCCCCGGTGGGGCGAAGGTGGCGCCGGACCCCCGGTGGGGCGCGGGTTAAGGAGAGTGGACCACTTTGAGCTGTTTTGGGGGCAATAACGCCTCAGGCCTCCGGATTCACCAAAAGATACATACACTTGTAATTTTAAACTTAATCTTAGATGCTCACTTCGTAAGGACTCTGCATACACACCCCGACAAACTTTCTTCACTCGATGCGAGATTCGTATTAGAATCTTATGGCGGGGGGCAGAAAGCGGGGACTGCACCGCTATTTGGGGTGCATTTCAGGGAACAGAGCAAAGGCTCCCTGGAGGAATCACGGAAAGAAATTAAAAGACAAAGAGCGGCCCAGCCCAGTTCCAGCCGATGTTTCTTGCCCGTGATCAGGTGGGATACTGCATTCGCCGCGTTGGTATACTTTGAAAAATATTATCCAATACAGCCCAAACAAAACTTTTGGGAACATCACATCCGTTCACTGTACAGGGAGTACAGCAAGAATATATCAACATGCGCAGTGGAGAGGGGTCTGGTGTCAACGAGCAGAGGAGGGGAAACTGCCTCCCCAGAGATCTCTAAATCCGAGAGGGTTAGGAAAGCGTCCACTTTGGGGTGTGTGGGGGTAATCGTGATCTACATAATAGCCAAGTTTCATTGACCTAGGTCAGTATCTTCAGGTCGAGCAAAGTAGTAATGATCAAATCTGAGTCGTGCTGGAGACCTATCGGAAAATGCCGTGATTATGCGGATAAAATAAAAAATACACCGAAAGCGGACCAAGGGCAAAGAAAAAGTTTCACAAAATTATCTCTGAAAGCCTGAGGTCAAGGTCATTCAAGGTTACTGACCTATGACGTAACAGTATAACATTTTCTTAGTACTTTACAATATAACTAGGACTTAAGCAGCCTTTGTACGCAAAATGAGGGCTTCACCTTAGAAGACACCTTTGACCTTTATCAGTCAACGCGCCACGCATTCTCTATAATGAAGCCCACTAGCGTTTTTCTCGTTGCGAACGGTTATCCGGCCACCTCGGAAAAAATAATTGGGGGGGAACTTTAGGACCCTCTCCACTGCGCGCGGAGCAGTACAAGCTGAATTGTGCGCTGGAAGTTGACAGCAATTACTGATCGAGAAATAAAAGATAAGAGCACAGACTGACCTGGGTAGGGAAGGGTAAGAGGACAGACTGGCTTGTGTAAGGAAGGATAAGGCACAGTATGGCCTGGGTAGAAGATAAGACCACAGGTTAAAATAGGCGCGGAAACGGTGAATAGGCGCAGAAAAGAGTCGTGGGACCAGTGCAGAGGCTGGGCAGGTGCAGTCCTGAGGTTCCGCCACGCTGTGGCCCTCCGCCGAGCCTGACAACAACCCTCAAACCAGCCCCACGGCAGCTTTCAGCACAGCCTGACAGCAGCCCACTGCCGAGCCCGACTGCAGCCCCCAGCCCAGTCTGACTACATCCCTCAGCTCAGCCTGACTAGAGTTCTCGGTCCAGCCTGACTATATACCCAAGTGCAGCCTGACTATATTCCTCAGTCCAGCCTGACTGCATCCCTCAGTCCAGTCCAACCACATCCCTCAGTCCAGCCCGACTATATCCCTTAGTCCAGCCCGATCCAACCCTCAGCCCAGTCTGACTATATACATCATTCCAGCCCGATCACAACCCTCAGTCCAGCCTGATCACAACTCTCAGTCCAGTCCGACTACATCCCTCAGCCCAGTCTGAATACACCAATCAGTCCAGCCTGACTAGATCCCTCAGCCCAGTCTGACTAGATCCCTCAGCCCAGTCTGATCACAACCCTCAGTCCAGTCCGACTACATCCCTCAGTCCAGTCTAACCACATCCCTCAGTCCAGTCTGATCACAACCCTCAGTCCAGTCTGATCACAACCCTCAGTCCAGTCTGATCACAACCCTCAGTCCATCCTGATTACAACCCTCAGTCCGGCCTGATCACAACCTCAGTCCGGCCTGATCACAACCCTCAGTCCAGCCCGACTGCAGCCCTGCTCATCCATCAGGCGGCTTCCAGCGGCCGAATACCCGCTGACGGCACGAGAAATAGGACTGTCTGAGTTGGAGAGTCGCGGCTGATGGACGCGCCCGCCACGACGGCGGCGGCGGCGGAGTCGAACGGAGTGGAGACGGACAGTGGTCGGAGAGAGGCTGTTCAGACGCTGGAACACTGGGATTGAAGTTAAATCTTTGAAGTCTCTGCGGTGCTTATGTACTTCAATAGTGAACTGCACCTAGCGAATTGGTAGAGATGTGAATAGGTTTTCCAAAAATATAGCTAGTACTGATTTGTATTTTTTCTAAGCCATTAAAAGCTCATTCTTTTATTTGCTGAGCAATGCTGATAGATCCATTCAAAGGAAATACACTTCTGGCAAGAATAAGAAAACTGGTTCTGAGTCCCTGTTATTCAGTTCTCTTGAGCTGCGTAGTGACCACCATATGGAGACTCCTGCCTGATGCTCTGCCCATTCCACGGCCCCACGGTTGCGCGGAGGACCCTGAGATGCAGCAGCCTCTGAGGTCCTCAGGCGGAGACGGACAGGAATGCGATTGTGCGCCTCCGACATTTATTCGCCGGTAAAGCGTGTCGTCGCGAACGGCGGAGCACGCCCGACGGACACAAGTCATTGCCTGCAGAAAGGTGGGAGAATGGACTGCTGTAGGTTCTCCGAAACGCAGCGCAGGCCGCCGGTTTATAGTCTATCATCGGCTTCAATGCGTGATTACCGATTCAGGCTCGATAATAGCCCTGTGTACAGGACATGGTGCCTGCACGGTGGAAGCCAGCTCCCCGAATACCGCTTTCTCAAACACCTACAGGGCGTTCACTTATGCTCAGGTAATCGCTGAACCATTATAACTGTACAAGAGAATATCACACAGATTGAGTCTTAAAAAACATCATTAATTTATCTAGCACAATAATAGATATGAGGTTTACAACAGCTTTTGAAAGTCATAAAAGACCCATGGCATTCACTCGCGTGGTAAGTGGACCGCAAAATATGCCGATGGTAAGTAGTCAAAACTGTAAGCTATTTGGGATAAGTCAGCAGACCGGTACTCCCCGTAGTTATCACAGGCATGTATGTGCATACATACTTCGGGTTTCAATCGTGACAACTAAATCCGGAATTATGATTATTTTTTCGGCAATCCTGCAGAATGCTGCACGAATCAACTGGCACCATCAACTCTCACGTTGATGGTAATGATAATGAGAGTTGGCTGAATCTCGTGAGGAGGTAAGACAAAATATCTGTGGCGACCTCAGAAAAGAAGCAGTATCCCTCCAAAACGATATTCCCGGGGAACCTTCCAAACATATTTCATTCTCCTCATGTTGTCATTTGTTGACAATGCGCATGAATAATTCTGCGAAAGTCACAAAAATAACCAAGGCTGAAACAAATGATTTGTTACCTGCCTTTAACATTTTTCCAGCCAAAAAATAGCCAGAGAAGGTACTTTCTTACCTAACGGCTATTTTCAGGTCTACTGGACATACCTAAATTTTAAGTACAAACACTATCTTTTTCCACTATTATTTTTTAAGATAAACAAATACAAATAGTCGGTTATATCACTCTGAACCTTAATATAATTTCTCGCAAATAAAATTCTGCATCCCTTGCAACACCGGTGCTAAAGCCAGTATTGCAAATTCACCAATTCATCACAATGCAACAATGGCCGCCGGAGATCTATCCATGGAATCGAGGCCAACAAGGATCTGTTACATGCTTAGACAAACTTTACAATAGAACAGGCCAGCATTCAAGAGCACTGAATTAACCCTCGCCCCATTTTGGGACGAGGGGGTGTTTGAGCACTCACCTCGGGGTTTGCGGACGCACAAAAAACGGTAGCGAGGTGCACTTCTGTACTTGATTCTTTTCATTCTCGGTCATTTGCAAAGCCTTTTCATGATGCCATCTGAATCACCTCAGGTCAGGTCACCAGGCCAGGTCAAGTGATATCGCCTCCAGAAATGTTTTCAGTAGTAACAGTGAGAATAAACTCAACCTATTGATCTGAGAGTTACATCTCACATTATGCCCACCGAGTACCACAATTTGAGGTAACTGTACGTGACATTCCCATTGGAAATGCATGGAAAACACCCTATATCCGAAAAATACCTAAATTCCTGTAGACGCGACTTATAATGACTCCTTCTCAAAGTCGTGGTTTCTAGGGCCATTCTCGAGAGTCAATGGATCAGAGGCACTCTGGGGCAGGGGTTCAACGGTATAAATAGATGATGGAATGCCAGGCTGCAACTTGGGTGTTTGTGTGTACGACGATCTACTAGAACCACTGCGAGGTGTTGTTGGCTTTTTTGGGCAGCCACAGAAGGAGCACTGTAAGCACAAACGCAGACTAAGGCTTCAGTGGGCAAAGTGGCTGGATCTATATCCAGCTTAAGAAAGCACTCAATGTGATCATGTACACAAGGAAAACTTCGACTCCCCTCATTGATAGTGAGAGTGTGCATGCTATCAGGCACGTGCCTGACTGACACTTTAACACGCACATTAACGGGGGTCTGAGCCACCTTCGCATTGACGGGGGGCGGGTACCCGCCCCCCTAAGATCTCGAGAACCACGGTACGTAGCGAAAAACGGTAAACGGCGTTGGGCTGCCCATCCACTTCTCCATCGAAAACATTTCTACCATTTTTTTGTCAGGTCACATTTAAGGTCACGAGAGGTCAAAACATGCCCGTCATAGGGATAACATGTAAATTCAGTGTTTCGGCCATTACATCTGAACAAGTAAAGATAGAGCAAAACGACTTGAACTATATGAATCCTCTTAGCAAGCCGAATCTAATGATATATAATTTGACCTTGCTAGGTCAAATCAAGGATTTGACCTGACCTGTGGTCAGGTCAGGGTCAAATTACATAAAATGCATATCATTAGAACCGCAAAGCCCTAGGCGAGGCTAATGCAGCTAAAATAAATGCTCTATCACCATCCGTTACTGAGTTATTCCGTAAAAACAATTTTTCCCATGTATTTCCAATGGAGAGGTCATGCCTCGTACCTGACCTTAGGTCATCGATATCAAAAATATCGGAACATATTTTAGAGAACTCGGTGGGGCCATTATGTGATATGAGTTTCAATCGGATAAGTTCACCCTGCTCCGACTTATGCTATCTTAAACTTTTTTTGAGGTCGGGTCACTTGACCTGTACTGGTGACCTGACCTGAGACGACCCTAACCTTAAAATGTTCACAGAAGTTGTAAAAATAATGAGGGAAAAGCTATACCAAGTACGGCGGCGCTACGCGCCACCGTTTTTCTACTATCTCCGAAAAACCTGAGGGGGGCGGGTACCCACCCCCGTCAATGTGCGTGTTAAGCGTCAGGATATGTGTATAATCTAGAGGAAGGAGAAGTGGGTACGCTTGACTTTACAAACAGTCCAAGACACGTGCGAACTCCTCTTCTCCATTGCACTACTGCTTCGGCGACTCCATCGTTACACGCACAGAACTCAGTGTTACATTGACATTTTAATCAGACAACTACTTCAGTACACTATCTATGTATGCACTATCTATTTGTTTGAGGCGGGTCGCGATTGTTTGGGTGAGATGTGTTCACATACAGATACCCTCAAGGCTTTTAGATAAGCTCATCCGTGTGAACAGTTTTGCAAAGATAAGCTCGCGTGTACGCAAATTTGTCCAGCGTCTGTTTCGGTCGAGATCCATTCAGGTGAGCCAACCCGAATCACTAACGGGAAAATTCCCTCCTTCCCCCAAAACTTTGTCCACGTACAAAACGAGACATTGACGGATATATGAGACCAAACAATCGCGCCGCTAATCGTGCTTACATTCTGATGACGTCACAAAGTTCCCGGTAACGTAACAACGGTTGACCAGTGACGTCAGTGAGATCCGCCCGGCGCCAACGCCGCCTCCGATACGAGACTACAGCCCGCACAACACTCGGGAGGGCTGAGAATCACACAACTAGCGGAATGTTTGTTTTTATCGTTTCGCGGGAATACGTGACAGCGTAACTTCAAAGTCTGCCGGTATTTCCTGCGGATCTTGCGGGATAGTCAAGTATTAACGGATCAACGGAAACAATTAAAATCAAGGCTGATTTTACTTCATGAAATGCTCTTTTTCGTTTATAATAGTTTATCTACAGCTGAGAATATGAGCTGCTTCACTGGAGGTCCTGACTGGCGCCAGTAAGGCATATAGACGCCGTCTGGAGAGGGGACCGGTGTGTTATATATCAGATTCTGAGGGAGCACGTGAGGGATACATGTCCATGGACGTCGAAAGCGGGGAAGCGGGATAATTCCCATCCAACTTGCTAGCCAAGACACGTGAACCCAGAGGTCAGAGAGTCAGAGAGTCAGAAAAGTCCCGATCTTGCCGACTTAGTTGGGGAAAATCTGGGAGAAGTGGAAGATGAGATATCGTCGGAGCTGAGACTGGTACCCACTGAGGTACAAACACTGTCTTTGATTATTACGATATAACAATCTGGCACCTAAACTACTCATCTGGAGTGGAAGACCAATCATTTTCTCTCTTGTAAGACTCAAAAATCCATTTGTGATCGGGGAAAATTCCATAACTAGGGTTAAAACTGATTTTTGTTGGGGAAAATAAATAGTATTTCTGACCTCTACGTCCACCCCCACAGGCCCTAGAAAAATTTTAACACTCTACAGGTGATATTAAATTGTTTTTTTTTGTTTATCAACGTGAAGGTATGGAAAAACAGCTCATTCCCGGACTGCTCTTAAGTTTTGCCTACGCACCTCTCATTCCCCGCCCCCCACAAACTTCCTTTACCGCCTGGCTAGTGTCCTGTCTAACCAGCGTACTTCCTTCTCCTCAGTAAAAAAATCCGCGGTAGCATCCCTGGTCATGTTCATAAAGATTAATATCTACCCAGGTTTGTGTCTGAGGTTTCCCTGACAAATCCAGGTTGATTTGTCTTCACATCATGATTACCACTCAAATTTCAGTCAATGTCCAAAATAATTTGGTTCACTATATAGCCTTAGCAGCTGACGTGCCCCAAAAGTCCAATCGTCGTTGATTTCCAAAATATACGAGCAAACTGACAACAACGGGAATCTAAATCCAGATCCAGGTCCACAGCTGTCCGAAGCCTTTGACAAGTTCAATCTACCGTCTGATCAAGCTCCTGCTCCTATATCCAGTGCATGGCACACTCTAGACACCAGTAGGGAGGGCACCACTTTGAGAGGGTACCACTACGGGCGTAGTTCTGGGGAAGGGGGCGGTAAAATGACGCCGCCGGATTCAGCGGGGCTGCGGTGCGAAGCCAACAGTTGGAGGCTGATGCCGGGCCAGTACGGAGGAGAGTGAGCGGGCGCGCGCAGCCAGGTAATGAGGCGGAGACCACTTCCACCTTGAGCGGGTGGTTAGGAGACCGCAGTGCGACCACCGGATACGGGGGCTGCCGGAAGTGGAGCACCTGAGTCGGCTGCCGTCTCCCTCAGACCACCGCCACCGGTGGCTCTGGCGGCGCCACCCTCCAGAGCGTACCTGGAGCGTTCACAGTTAATCAGCGTCGCCACCGGCTCTAAAGGAAGGAGACCAGCGAGCCCTCGACCTATCGCTGACAAGTAGCTATTCGAAATTTTTCTAGCACTCTTTTTTTAACTAATAACAGCCTTCAAGAACTCTTTAGATTTTATCTCTTCGTTACATTCCTCACCAGCAGGTTGCAGAATGTTACCATTTTCCACAATTTAACATAAATTCAGAAATAGTTTAGTGAAAAAGCGAAGTCGCATCCCTATTCTGGCGGTCTTGTCGAAGCTGTTTACATGAAGTTCATTGAGAATTGCTTCAGTATCCACAGATTGGTGGTAAGGCTGTTTTTGGAAAAGGGCTGAAAGGCTGATGACGCATTGATGGATAAATAAAACATGAAAACCCGGAATGGTTGACCAGGACAGAAAAGTGCAAGGCCAACTAGTTCACAGATATTATCATGGATACTTAAAATTCATATATGAGTCATACCGATATATTTGGATTGTTCGGGTTACCAGTGGGCCGGTAGTCTCATTGCAAGAATTTCAGACGGCATATATTAACGTCAGCTCCATTTCCTTGATTAGAAAACGACTCTCCCTTTCTGTCTGGCTTAGCTCCGATAAGGTTCCTTGTGCTTCTCTCGCAGCGAATGAGGTAATGCAACTAACCAAAGAGATTGGGCAGCTCCTGAACAACCAAAGCTGCAAGTCACACTCATGATTATCAGGTTCAGTAATACTGAATATCTCTAGATGTATCAACATTGGTGCGGGATACAGATATTTCCAGCTAGTATATATATGGTACGAATATCCAAGAATAGCAGCAGGGATACAAAATCAAGGCTGAGTGGCCAACGATCGCAGGCCCTCGGCCCATGGAGCCCCCTCTCAGTGCACCTCAGCAGGGCCAGGGCCAGCGCTATGTGTGTATCTGGCATGCGATTGTGCCAAAGCTGTTCCCACGTGGATTAGTTGAGCTAACTTTCCCACACAACCGTACACTGGCTAACACGTGGGGCGCACATGCAAACCGAGATCGGATTCAAACCAGTCGGAGCACAACAAACCCGCCGTCTTCTGACCTGAGGTTATAGTAAGCTTGCAGATTTTTATTGGGCACTTGTCGGATCTATTTACATTATACCGTGCTTGGCAGCTGGGATTATCGGGCGGGATTCGACAATTACAGGAACAGACTAAGGCCTGTTCTCAGACACGATTGCTGTGGATGATCTGCCGTCTCGTGACCCAGTCCGCCATTTTCCCACTTCATGAGCACAGGTGGACGCAAAGAGGGACAAGAGGCCATGGCCGCCAAAAATGGCGAAATTTCTGCCGATTTTCTTCAAAAACCTTATTTTTTACGATTTCCAGAGTTGCCCTCCAAATGGTGCTTCTGCGTCCGCCCCTGTTCATGAGTACAAATCTACGGACCATAGTTGTGTATATTTCAAGCCTGAACAGAAGGCTGCTGACAACTAACCAAGATTATGAAAATTAACATTCTCGGCTCACGTGTCCCATGTAGTAAAACAAGCCAACAGGGCACTAGGTCTCCTGATCCGATCTTTCCAAAATGCCTCAAAAACTGAAAAATTTGAAAAAAGATCTTTACTTACAGCATATTATGCCAACGTACGCTCTCATCTGGAGTGCTGCAGCGTGATCTGGGCAGGCGCGGCCAAATCTCACGGCGTGCGAGTTGATCGAGTGCAGCATAAGATCCTTCTATGGCTAAACCATCACACAATCAGACCATGTTTATCATTGTCCTATGACGCTCTCATGCATCATTTTGGCGTAACATCTCTTGGATCTCGAAGAATTCAACACGATCTGCTCTTTCTAAAAAGCATTTATTGTGGAAAAATAGACTCTGAAATTCTGTCAAGTAAATTTTCTCTACACGTGCCATCTCGATCAAATCGCACGCGTCATCTTTTCGCGGAGCGGCGCGGGCGCGTAAGCACTGTGGGCCAGGGGCTTTTTTGTCGGATCCCGTGGGCAATGAATGCCTTCTTATCATGTTCCAGTTCCGACCTATTTTTAGATTCTTTTAGCAGTTTTAAACTCAATGTTTTAAAATACATACGTTCACCCCGTGTACTTGCTGCGAGCTAGCGCTATCGCCGCAGCAGGTAATTTTTAGATCATGCATTTTGTCTAGCTTTTAATTCATGTTTTACCAGTATCATTTATCCTCGGGGAGGAACATACCAGCCTAGGATGATTCATTTTATTGTTCTCATGTGTGTTGCGTGTCATTTACTTGAAGCATATTGTGTTTATTTTTAGGCTCTGACTTCGCCTGTAAATGGATATCCATCTGTTGGCGATATTAATAGATAAATAAATAAATAAGGATTAAGTGAAAGAAGTAATGACAGCTTAACTTCTTGAAATAAGATTTTTGTCGGCAGAACTGATTCTGCCTTCCTGCTTGGGTACTTAACATGTGCTCAGCGTCGAACCAGGATGGTGCGCGATCAATTTCTGCATGCTCCTTTCAGACGAGTTGAGGCCACCAAGAATGGCCTGTTCTGTCGCCCAACTCATGTCTTCAACTGTCACATCAGCATGCACCCACGCGTGAGCACTTTTTATGTGTGCATTTTCATATTGTAGGTTTACTGTGGTTAAATGTGTCAGAGAACATCAAATTTAGTAGACCATGAGTCTATTTTTCTATTATGTTGTACTCTAGCAGTAGTTTAGTTGTAGTTTAGTAGTAGTAATAGTTGAGTTAGTAGTATATTTTTATTGCATAGCTTTCCTTTTATCGTTTATTGTTCTACTTCTAGAGTGAGCATGCTTCTATACACAAATATATTGGCATCGTATCATGTCTGATGTGTTCATCAATTTTATCCTGGTGGGTGTTGTTTATTTAAAAATGTACTGCAAATCTGCATGTTTTACTTGTTCTAGGGTACTTTGACTTGAGCTATAAGTGGGATGTATGTC
This sequence comes from Lepas anatifera, assembly GCA_034440635.1. Classification (NCBI taxonomy): domain Eukaryota; kingdom Metazoa; phylum Arthropoda; class Thecostraca; family Lepadidae; genus Lepas; species Lepas anatifera. The sequence goes on from JAOTON010001109.1 coordinate 1,965,068, forward strand.
CCGTTGCTCATTATACCTCAATAAATACAAATACAAATTACTATCTTCCCTTCAAATCAAATCGATCAAGTCCAAATCCCCTTATAATGATGTCACATTTCTTTTAGTTTCTTATTTTCAGACCCGCAGTATTATTAGAGAGATCATTTCCCATGCAATTTACCTAACCTATGCAATTTACCTGCAACCTACCTAGCCTTCCAGAGCTTTGCGTCTCTGAATTCATGTGGGCCGCGTTTGCACTTCGGCCGCTCGACCGGCTGCAGCGCTCACATGTCCCGAATCTGGCTGGATACCCAGATCCTATTCCTGGTGCATGTCCCGAATCTGGCTGGATACCCAGGTCCTATTTCTGGCGCATGTCACGAATCTGACTGGAAGTGGATACCGAGGTCCTATTCCTGGCGCATGTCCCGAATCTGGCTGGATACACAGGCCCTATTCCTGGTGCATGTCCCGAATCTGGCTGGATACCCAGATCCTATTCCTGGAGCATGTCACGAATCTGGCTGGATACCCAGATCCTATTCCTGGCGCATGTCCCGAATCTGGCTGGATACCCAGATCCTATTCCTGGAGCATGTCACGAATCTGGCTGGATACCCAGATCCTATTCCTGGCGCATGTCCCGAATCTGGCTGGATACCCAGATCCTATTCCTGGCGCATGTCCCGAATCTGACTGGAAGTGGATACCGAGGTCCTATTCCTGGCGCATGTCCCGAATCTGGCTGGATATCCAGATCCTCTTCCTGGCGCATGTCACGAATCTGGCTGGATACCCAGATCCTATTCCTGGCGCATGTCCCGAATCTGACTGGAGTGGATACCGAGGTCCTATTCCTGGCGCATGTCCCGAATCTGGCTGGATACCCAGGTCCTATTCCTGGAGCATGTCACGAATCTGGCTGGATACCCAGATCCTATTCCTGGAGCATTCCAGACATGCAGTCGGCAAAATTCGCAGCGTCGCCGGCGATGCCAATGCAGCTCCACCTGCGGGCTAATCGCAGGAAGACCACTACAAATCTGAAATCTCAGAGCCTACATTTTTAACGCGGTTTATTGATGCTATTGATTGATCGATTGTTATTGATTCTTGTTATTGATGCTATGATCATCTTGATGTCAGAATAACGGTCTCCGGACTGCGCCTTCAGTTTTCATCTCAGTTTGCACTCGGAGCATCGGAGCACCGTGAATACGTTGAAATACTAAAATACTAGGCCAGGCAAATACAACTGCACTGCTTCTTTCCTCAAGCAATCGCGACGTATTTGGTCTGAACATTTGCGGGCCTAATTAGTGATGTGGCGTTCGTGTAAGGATTGTCGAAATATAATTAACCTCTTGCCCAAGTAGGGATTATGCAGATGAAACAAATGTGGTACTTGTCTCTCCTATATGCTGTTGATGTAATAACCGTATACAGTACAATGAGATCAGGCATCATTTCAGGTGATCTAGTTCTCTCCAAATAGAACGCCGTGGCAGGAGGATTGGGATTTCAAACCAGCATCCTCGCCGCTAAGCAATGACCGTATCGAATGCGCAATGGAATGGTCGATTACATCTCCGTCGATAGCTTTATTTGACCAAAGCCAATCAAATCCGATAATCAGAATTCCCGAGCTGGTGCATCATAGATTGGAGCTTGTTGCCATGTAACTCGTGGCCAGATTGATACTTCGCATTAAACGCTTCACCAGCGGCTGATGCAACGGCTGCTTTCGTTATGAGCCTCGCGCATCAAACCAAACAGCAACCGATGCCGGCACGCATCTGGCGCGGTCTATTTTGATGCACCCGTTACTTGGGTACACGGAGCGGCGATACGAACCGGACGGCGGGCCGGCTCCCACGCAGATAGGGGGCGGCCCCTCCGGCAAGGGGGCGGCACCAGCACTGAAGCCGGAGTTCACCTACATCCGGATCCGGGATACATGCGACAAACACCACCGGCTTTCATTAGAGCGACTGGATTGACACAGGCGATAGGGAGCATCAGCAGCCGAGATACTGCAGCGGCACTGAGGTCAAATCCGAGCCTCGCCGGCTGGCAATGGTCAAACATGAGATTATAACGGGGAAAGGGGTCTGCTGCTTTCCAAACAGGTGTTCACAGGACACAAATACATTTAAGAGCCAACAATTATGTCAGGCGGAGCGTTGTTCACTGGAAACTCACATTCTTGGCGAACGGGTATTCACTGGATGCAAATACATTTAACACGCGCATTGACGGGGGGCGGGTACCCGCCCCCCTCGGGTTTTTCGGAGACAGCAGAAAAACGGCGGCGCGTAGCGCCGCCGTACTTGGTATACCTTTTCCCTCATCATTTTTACAACTTCTGTGAAAATTTTAAGGTTAGGTCATCTCAGGTCAGGTCACCAGTACAGGTCAAGTGACCCGACCTCAAAAAAAGTTTAAGATAGCATAAGTCGGAGCAGGGGTGAACTTATCCGATTGAAACTCACATCACATAGTGGCCCCACCGAGTTCTCTAAAGTATATTCCGGTATTTTTGATATCGATGACCTAAGGTCAGGTACGAGGCATGACCTCTCCATTGGAAATACATGGGAAAAATGTTTTTTACGGAATAACTCAGTAACGGATGGTGATAGAGCATTTATTTTAGCTGCATTAGACTCGCCTGGGCTTTGCGGTTCTAATGATATGCATTTTTATATAATTTGACCCTGACCTGACCTCAGGTCAGGTCAAATCCTTGATTTGACCTAGCAAGGTCAAATTATATATCATTCGATTCGGCTTGCTAAGAGGATTCATATAGTTCAAGTCGTTTTGCTCTATCTTTACTTGTTCAGATTTCATGGCCGAAAAACTGAATTTACATGTTATCCCTATGACGGGCATGTTTTGACCTCTCGTGACCTTAAATGTGACCTGACAAAAAAATGGTTCAAATATTTTCGATGGAGAAGTGGATGGGCAGCCCAACGCCGTTTACCGTTTTTCGCTACCTACCGTGGTTCTCGAGATCTTAGGGGGCGGGTACCCGCCCCCCGTCAATGCGAAGGTGGCTCAGACCCCCGTCAATGCGCGTGTTAAGCGCCATAAAAATACATCAGATTGAGCATTGCCCACTACAAACTCACCATCTCCAGTCCCTTTCCCCATGGGGGCGCACCATTATTTTTACTGGGGGAACTGACTCAACCCTAGCGACGACCTTTGGTTGGGAGGCGAAGCCAAAACTTAACACGCGCATTGACGGGGGGCGGGTACCAGCCCCCTCAGGTTTTCGGATATAGCATAAAAACGGCCGTAGCGCCGCCGTACTTGGCATACCTTTTCTCTCATCATTTTCACAGCTTGTGTCAAACTTTTAAGGTCAGGTCATCTCAGGTCAGGTCACCAGTACAGGTCAAGTGACCTGACCTCAAAAAAGTTTAAGATAGCGTAAGTCGGAATAGGATGAACTTATCGAATTGAAACTCATATCACATAATGGGCCTACCGAGTTCTCTAAAACATGTTCCGGTATTTTTGATATCGATGACCTAAGGTCAGGTACGAGACATGACCTCTCCATTGGAAATACATGGGAAAAATGGTTTTAACTAAATAACTTAGTGACGGATGCCGATAAAGCGTTTTTTAGCTGCATTAGATTTTCATTGTCTCTGCAGTTCTAATGATATGCATTTTATCTAATTTGACCTTGACCTGACCTCAGGTCAGGTCAAATCCTTGATTTAACCTAGCAAGGTCATATTATATATCATTTGATTTGGCTTGCTGCGAGGATTCATACAGTTCTAATTGTTTTGCTCTATCTTTACTTGTTCGGATGTAATGACCAAAAACCTTCAATTACATGTTATCCCTATGACGGCATGTTTTGACCTCTAGTGACCTTAAATGTGACCTGACAAAAAATAGTTCAAATATTTTCGATGGAGAAGTGGATGGGCTACCCTACGCCGTTTACCATTTTTTGCTACCTAGCGTTGTTCTCGAGATCTTAGGGGGGCAGGTACCCGCCACCTCCCATCAAAGCGAAGGTGGCTCAGACCCCCGTCAATGCGCGTGTTAACTCAGGCTATGCTAAGTTTTTATAGCAAAAACGACGGACACCGCTTAGGCTACTTCTGATATTTTCCATATCCTGAAATTTTTAGGTACCAGGTATAGACGAGGTCAAAAGGTCACCTATTCACTTTAGAGTTTAAGTAATTTAAGTCGATCATTTAAACTTTACACTTATACTGTTATGTATATCGGATTTTTGATTTGTGCCTGTATAGGGACTCATTAAAAGATAGGAAAGCCATTTATATATAAAGCCACAAAAATATTGAATAACTGCTAAAACTTTTTACACCTTAGATTTATATTTGCTTTACTTTTAAGTATAGGTACGTTAAAAAGTATTTTAAATAATTTACTAATTGAGTAGGTGAAAAAAACATGTTTTTTTTGTACTGCTTTATTTGATATAGAGTCACTTTTACCTTTTACCTATCATATTAGTACGGGTGACCTTTGTCAAACCACTGAGTCTATATGTTAATACAAAATTATGCAATTTCTATCAAATTTACTTTACGGTAATAGCTCTAATGACATAAGAGTTATGCCATTTGTTAATATTGCATATTTGAGTAAATAGGATCTTGACCTAATTTGACCTCTATCAAACATTGACCTGAGCACTAAACATGAAGTAATTTACTGAATTACGGAGTTTATTGACTTTATTTAACGCCCTATTTTCTTAGAGGGGGCCTAGCCCCGGTGGAAGGTGCGACCCCTGGCGCGGGTTAAAGGCCGTCCGAAAGTGCAGTATCAAGGTAATTCACCAGTAACCAGTTGAGACACATTTGTGTAGGTCCACGGCGATAGGCAGGAGAAAATATCAAAATAGCTGATTGAGTACCAGATTTTGGTGGGCGGATCGTCCCCCTGGTTTGTAAGTCGGGGTGACCCTTCCCTCCCCCGCCGCTTCCAGCGTTTATACCATCTTCCCCTGGACATGTTCTCTCCAAGGTTCCAGCACCCGCTGCACTCCAGGCACAGTCTCCCGGGGCAATCCTGACTTTTTCACAGCTCAGACGTCCAAATGTCCAACTTGGTTCTCAGGAATACCTCAAAATGTGATTGGATTAAACCCTGATCGGCCCGTGCTGACAAAAACTGATACGTTCTTGTATTTTCTCTACGGAAGTGCTTGCAATGGGATGGTGACGGGAGTAGCCTGATCCCATGCCGTCTATATAAAAATCCAGTACCGAAAAATTGTTTTTCTTTCTGCCCTCATTATGTGATATAAACTTCCAAGCAGTGAGCTAGTCCAGACTAACTTCTGGTGTGTTGAACATTTTTGAAACTACAGTCGCCAGATCTGGCGTCACCCAGTCGTCCTCTGGAGAGAAGATTATATAAGCAAATGAATCGCAGTCTCGCTTCCCCGCCGGTGACCTCAGCTGGAATGAAGCACATGCAGAGCTGGTGGCGCCCGGCGTGCCCTCCTCCGGGGCGGGGGCGGTCCTGGTCTGTCCCGCCGCTCGGGTGGAGCTGAGTCTACAGAGTCAGACAGGCTCCGGCTCAGGCCTGGCTGGCGCCAGCCAGCCCACAGCCAGCCGCCGCCCACTCTTCATCATACATGCCGCTCCAATAGATCACACTCCAGCGTGTCCCGACGGTGCGCCGTGTCAAGAACTCCTCCCGTGTACCCACAAGTAACAGTCGACTTTCTTGCATTCCTTATGCTCAACATGGGTGCGACACGGTATAGCCAAAGTTACATCATATAAGTATGATGCATTAATGCATAACGTAAATGTGCAGGCTGGAAGCTGTTTAATTGAGCCCATTTCTTTCGGGGCAGGGCCAATGAAAGCGAAGGCCAGGCAGATGAGTAAGCCGAACGTACTCAAAACTTTATGAAAATACAAGAGTTATTCAGTAAAGGCCCCTTTATATTAGCTTCAGGGGGTGACCTGAGCAGGGGCGCCCTGTTTTCTGACATCTTCAATGGCTTATCGCCCCTCCACAATGCCAGCTTCAGTCTCATGTTCGACCATTTGGTCACTCCTCTTCAGATAGCGGCCCCCCCTTTAGCCAAATTGGGTCCGCTACTTCTTGGGAAGAATTTTGAAACATCCAACCCGTAAGAGGGCCTTAAAATTGTGTCGGGATGGGCCCATCAGAGTACAGAAAAGGCGCCTCAAGTGATTCATCCCCCTCTCCCTCCACGCCCTTTATCGAAAATTTAGTTCGTTCATTGGACTGGGGAACACAGGATACAGCTAGGTGAGGGCATGTCACATGAGACCGATTTCAGGGCAGACAAAGGAGGATAAGGCACATGAAAGCGGTGCCGGGCAAAAGAGGAATATCTCAGGGCAGACGAGGATGGTACGACATATGATAGGAATTTCGGAGCGGATCAATGGGCCAGAGAAGGCCAAGGAAGTGAGCGGGCAGAGATAGGGGACAGGAAAGATAAGGGAGAGGGCACAGCAGGCGGGGAGCAGGAAATTTTAGCGGACTAAGAGAGCAATAATCGGGGGGCACGTGCCCTGTGCCCTGGCTGCCTTCCTGGTCGATGGTGATTTAAGGGCTATCCCATGGATCAGCAAACCTTTCACGTGATTCCAATCAGTCAGATACAAACGCTGTTTTATTGTGCCTGGTTCTTCATCTGCATCTGCCAAAATGGCATTTTCAGCGTCAAGATTAAGGAATATTTACGCAATTCAACGTTAGAAATGGTACTTCACTCACCGCATTATTCAATTGTTTCTATTCAAGCATTGGTGCCCGACCGCAATAAGAACGATAATAAGCCAGCGTGGAAACGTTCACTTATTATCGTATCTTAAACGTTATTAACGTTATCGCTTATCCAACGTTTGAAACTTGCACTCGGAGGGCAAACAACGGCGAGAAAACGGATAGGCGACGATGGTTTTCATCTCATTACCAGCCCTCAGAAGGCAGAGCGGCGACGCTAAGCAGCAGCGTCGACAGATGAGGCCATCAAAACCAATTATTACCTGATGCATGGGGGCGACGCGCCGGACTGTATGATTTAGATCCCAATGATAAATAGCGGCAGTAGATCTCTTGCGGAGCGGTGCCGCCTGGCGTCGCAGACTGGGGGTCCCCAGAAGCCGTCACCGGTCTGGAGGTCTTCAGCTGCGCCCGTCTGGATTCTTACAGCGATGGATTAGGTATTCTTTTATTTTCATTGTATTATGGCTACTCCCGACGTGCACACATTCCCAGTTAGAGGGAGTATCGCATGGCGAAGGAAGGAGAGATACTTGCATTCAAATCAACAGGTCTCCTGTGAAATGAGCTAGCCAACAATATTTAAATGCAAGCAAGCAGCTGTCTTGGGTGATGGGAATTTCCCAGTTTTGATAAAAAATATATGATCGTGCAAAACAGGTAAAAAACTGACTAATCCTACTTTATCTGTTTCATCTTCCGTACGTGCTCTTCAGAAAATGTACCGACAGAAAATCGTTTCCAATTTAGTTGGTTGCTACGTTAGTTGCTGCGCTAAAGTAGCGCTGTTGTGCTCCAGCGTGCTGTCGTGGGTAGCGCCGCTGTGCCGCGGCGGGTAGTGCTGTTGTGATGTCGCGGTTAGTGCTGCTGTGGTGTCGCGGGTAGTGCTGCTGTGCCGTGGCGGGTAGCGCCGCTGTGCTGTCGCGGGTAGTCGGGTAGCGCCGCTGTGCCGTCGCGGGTAGTGCTGCTGAGCCGTGGCGGGCAGCGCTGCTATGCTGTCGCAGGTAGCGCCGCTGTGCCGTGACGGGTAGTGCTGTTGTGATGTCACGGGTAGTGCCGCTGTGCCGTGGCGGGTAGTGCTGCTGTGCCGTGGTGGGTAGCGCCGCTGTGCCCGTGGCGGGTAGTGCTGCTGTGCCGTGGCGGGTAGTGCCGCTGTGCCGTGGCGGGTAGCGCCGCTGTGATGTCGCGGGTAGTGTCGCTGTGCCGTGGCGGGTAGTGCTGCTGTGCCGTGGCGGGTAGTGCTGCTGTGCCGTGGCGGGTAGTGCTGCGGGCCGACGCCGTCGGCAGGGGACGGCAGCGCGTGCCGACTGACGTGCCAGACTTGCCGTCATTACCCGCGATGGATGCCACGCCGCCGGCACAGAAAAGCCTCCTCCATCAACATTAGGAGACACATCTGTTTCTCTCTCCTGTCTACCTCATATTTTTCTCCCCCGTCTTCACATCTCTTCCCATGATATTATATCGAGGGCCCCCGGCTCATGTCCCTCAACAGGAAGCGTACTCCAGCTGTTCTCAGTCTTTTTAATCCCAATTTGGCGCTAAACCATTATGCCCTCAAGGACATTACAATGGAGTTTCAGTCATAGAAGCAAGGTTTCAAGAGCCCAGAGGCGGATCTAAGGGGTTTGCGAAGGCTGCGGCCCCTTTGTGCGCACCTTGAGCTCTGCGTAGTCTGCTGTGAGCGGAAACCTTTTCCAGGGATGAGCCGATGACGCCCGTGTCTATTTTCAGGCCTGATACCGCTCTCCATTGCCATAAATTTTATCAGATGGACACCTTATCCTTTCAATTCTTCTTACGAGTCCATCTTCATCCTCAGGTGGGTCATAATCTGTTGCCTGCGGCGTTGACCTCTGCGCCTAGTTGGTGCTCGCTCGTCTCGTCCGCAGCTCCGACGTTGCCACAATTCGGCCGTTGGCCAGCCCCAGCCTCGTCACCGTTCCGCCCGGCCCAGCCAACGCTGCTGCAACTATGCCTGGAATGTGCACTCTGCACCCTGTCAATCACCACGGCTCGTGCCACCCCCCCCCCCTCCCCCAGGCAGTCAGGTAGGTGACGTCACGGCAGAGTGAGCAGCATCGCCCGGGGGCAGGGGCAGGGGCAGGGGCTTTGACCGCTTCTGGTCGCACGGCCGACGGCCGAGCACGTTTTAAAGAGAAATAAATGTATAAGCCAAAAATGGTCGTGAATGAATGACAAAGATGGAAATTTCGCAGCTTTCAAGGTCGTTCTGAGCTTTTACGGGAGAAACGAAAACAATATAAAATCCACTAGCTACTTGATTTCATGAACATGAGATGAGTTGTGAAGTCTAGGATGACTTGCCAGCCGGATCGTGACAGAGCGCCTTCACTCCGGCTCTGGCAACAACCACGCCTTTGGAAAGATGGCATTGGTAAACCGACTCCTAATTTAGTTTTCAAAACGATATAACGAAAAATTTGGAGGTAAATATTAAACAAGTTTTGATGTCTTTCTAAGGTACGGCAAGCTAAGCATAGTAGTGTTGTTTATGAATTGGTAAAATTATGCACATAAGTCTTAGAAATAGTTCATGCGTGATGATTTCTCACCTTACATGAAACAATTCTACAGAAATGAGACGTTATCATTATCAGCATCATTATACCTTGCTTTTACCGACTTCAGACACTGCCCACCAAGTCCACAGACAAGTGAATGCGATCTGAACTAATATCAAGAACAACAAGTCGTCCCGTAGGAGTCACGTCAAGACATCAACTACAGGGTGACCAAAAACAGTCATCACTAAAATTAAAATAGCATCCAAAATTTTATTTCGATCATGACCAAACTTCATCACATTATGACAGGCTATGTGCTCAACATCCAGCAACTTTCAGTCTCTGGCTTAAAAACTCAACTTTTTATTGGCGCATCAATATGTGCTCCAAATGAGCCCCCACCGCTGCAGGCACAGTTGGATCCGGCGAAGTTCTCGATGACCCGCCCGTATTCCTCCTTTGGGATCGCTCTTACGGCTGCTGTGATGGCTGCCTTCAGGGCAGAAATGGTCTGTGAGATGTCTTCATACATCCTGTCCTTTCAGGTACCCCCACAAATAAAAATCTGGGGTTTCAAGTCCAGTGAATGCGGCGACCACTGGGGTCACACCTGCGGTTGATCAGTCGGTTAGGGAAACGCTGATGTAGCCATGCCAGTGATTCGTTTGACGCGTGGGGGTGGTGCCATCCTGTTGGAATCACTGAAGGGCCCTGGTGACCCCTCTCCGTCGACCAAGTGCTGTCCAAAACTCGCCAAGCACCTGGACATCCCGCTCGGTGTTGATTGTCCAGACCTGCCGGATCCAACTGTGCCTGCAGCGGCGGGGGCTCACTTGGAGCACATCTTGAGCGCCAATAAAAATCTGAGTTTTACGCCAGAGGCTTGAAAGTTGGTGGATATTGAGCACATAGTCTTGTCTAATGTGGATGAAGTTTGATCATGATCGAAATAAAACTTGACGTTATTTGACTTTTGGTGATGACTTTTTGGTCCTGTACGTACCTTTCAACCCTGCAATTTTCACCAGCTGCCATGGAAACTAGCAGACGGAGTTGCGGAAGGCTCATTTTCACCATGACTGGCGACACGCCCGGCTCCAAGACGGGCCGGCGCCAAACCATATTGACGGCAGTACGTCAGCGCATATAGTCGGCACACATGGGAGCTGCTCCCGCTTCCCTTGAATGCAAAGTGCTCGGCAAATGTTTGAGCTCAAAGTACAACCCGATTCACCATTTCCGACTGAAGAAGCAAATGAAGTGGTGAAACACAGCACGCTTTGTCTCGTTATCGCGTAGCGATCGGAATGCCGAGTGCTGGGAATTATACGGCGGTCTTCAATACCAGGCATGTATTCAAAAAGGTACGCGCAGCAGATCAATTCCAGGTTCGGTCATAGGGGCAAATCGACTTCCAAAAATGATAAACAAAAAACAAGATAGGTTTTCTGCTTTTCACACAACAAAATACAAGTTTTGAGCCAGTGCACAAATGTTATCATTGGATGATAACACCAGCTAGACAGTACAGCGCCAATCTGAACCCTCTCCATATGGGGGAAGGTTCGAACCCCGCCCCGTCCTCCATATTTGCGTAAATGAAGGAAAACGATTCGGTTTGGCCTAATGCTACCCGGGAAATATGAACCAAGTTTAGCCTCACACATCTTGACCAAATCTCAGGTCTGGATCATGCCAGGTCATGGAGGTCATTCCCATTCTTACTCTCAAAGGCTTTCACAAGATAGATGCCATCCTCCCTCCTGTAACTGACCTAGGAACAACAATCTGGCAATGATCGGGTCATAACTTTGGTGCCAGACTTCAATGCTCTTACCTTGATGACACTTGGCCTCTTGAGCATATGATATGGGCTAGTGATCTCAGGTGATCTTTAGTGAGCAGGGCGACCTCACGTCAATAAACTCGACTGTATCGTAGGTAAGCAAAAGGCCACACAAGGTTAGCAGCCACACGAAATATAAAAAGTTTAGTGACAGCACACGTAGCGCTGAGGGGGGAATTTGCCTCCCCTCCTAGTTTTCCCTCAATAACGCAGAAACGAAGAGACGCAAAACAACGAAACGTTCAGTGCCTGATCCCTGGTCAATTTCACGTATCTTAATTTTTTTAGGTTCGGTCGTGTCATGTCCAGGAGTCAAGCGACCCGACCTCAAAACCCAAAATCACGAGTTTGAAGTGGCTTCAAAGAAACATCTGCCCATCGAGCAGTGCCAAACCTTTGTAATATGGTGTGGTCATTGGGGTCTAAAAAGCTGCTATATTGGAATTCTAAAATTTATGACCTAAGATGAGGTAAATTTGTTGGTCACCCCAATTTAAGAATATGACAAAAATAAAACAGGCTCGTTTTTTAGTGAATACGCAATAGACCGAGTTAAAGGCCCTAATACCATGTATTCTTAGCACGTTCCTTTCAAGTTGAGGGTTTGATCTTCTGACCCCTCAATGGTCATGTCAGGTCACCTGAGTAGACTGTGGTTCTTTTGTTAATAACTTCGCACTAAATTTAGATAAATCTTTCATTTTGGTTCCATTGCGCTTATCTTTCCACGAGGAGTCGATTCATGTGCAGAATGGCTATACCAGTTCGCCTTGTAACACTTGCATGGCTTGAGGTCATGCCATTTTACCCAGTCACCTGTCCTAAGAATAATCATTATAATTACTTGTTGTCTCGTCAACAACTTTCAAACGCCGTCCATAATTTTATTTTAGCCCTTCTAAAAAATGAGATATGGGGAATGCCCCGCTCCAGGCGGGGCGCGTCATGCCAGGGACTCGCACGGGGCACGCGTTAAATGACCTATAGAATAGTAATCTAACACGCCTGTTTGTGAACACTGCTAGCATCATTTTCCGAACACATAGACGACCCTTGGCTGGCTTATTGACCTTTCAAGGTCAGTCAATATCAGCGACCTGCGATGACGTCATTTGACATGCGGCAGTATATGCAGCACATTCAAACGCGTCAGAAGCACTTTACTAGTGCTGTAGCTGCTCGCGTACTCGAAGAGGCCAAAACTCGCCAGACCAAACTGGGTTCAGAAGGTCGTCTGTTGACATGTAAATATTTCAACTTCACATTACAAAATTCAAACATTGAAAATGTATAAAAAAGGTAGCTCCTGTGATGTCTGCCTCGAAGGTTGAGCGCAAACGTGTGCCAGGAATGTGTTTTACGCAGTTTCGGCGTGTTTTATATATATATATATATATATATATATGTATATATATATATATATATATATATGAGATAATGATATATTATATATGTGTTATATACTAGAAGAGGTCACATATAAGACCTCTCAAGATCACCAGTTCTCTTGAGGTCAACAATGGTATACCATTAGATAGTTCAGCTCACAACCGACACGTTGCAACTTACCGCATCATTCTATCTGCCCTAGTTTTCACATTGCTAGGGGTCGAATCGACCCCCTCCGTAGGGCGAGGGCAAAAAATACATCCGACAGAGCCAGGATTAAAACATAGCTAGGGTTCATTTTTCTGGATGAAAAAAACATGTCAGCTTTGCCCTTCATCTTGACACCAGACCCATGTCAAACATTAAAGGAAGGCGTCATCTGTCGACTCAGTCACCGGAGTTACTACAGTCAGTGATAAAGACTTCACCATTGATTTGGTGGAAAGTGAGGTGGAATATATCAATTTATAGGCAGTATTCATCCAGCGTGACACATTGTACCTACAATTTGAAATAAAAATCTGAAAGGGAAGGCCTGCCTAAAATGGCAGGCACTCCTAAGAACCCACATCCAGGGGAAACCGCTCCAGTTTCGAGTAATCTAATAGCCGTTTACGTTTACCATCAAAACTAGCCGACATCCTCTAACACCTGCACGCGCCTAATCTGGCCTTAAAAGGCAGCAGGCATGGCACAGGTGTCATGTTTCCTGGCGACGACAGAGTTACACTCAGCCAATTGCAACTTGTCTGTCTGGCGCGGCAGGGCTGAACACGAGAGCACCGCACGATATCGACTGGATTCCTGGGAAACTGTTGGCTAACATCACACACGGCCACAGGGAGAACCAAACAAACAGCTTCGCCAGAAACTGGTCAGTACTGTCTGCCACCAAATATGTCTAGTGCATCAGCACCTAGCGTTTGTATGTCTCAAGGCTGTAAAGCGTGACCGATGCTTCGCGTTAAGAAGCGTGCAAGCTCTACTGCAAGTCAATACACGCGATGTTTTCTTGCGCTTTTTTCTCGAGGTTATGCATGTAGTTATGTAATGTGCTGTAATCAAAAGGCGCCGAAAGTTGCGTCAGAGGAAAACCACACTAGTGACCGTATGCACCGGATGGGGTGGGGTAAGGGACCTGTCGTTAATCTGAAACTACTCTGCACACTTTATTGTTTTTCCATTTGCTCGTTTTCAATAACGGCGCTTTATCGTATTTAGCTACGTTTTTTACGATTTTTCTTCTTTCTCGTTTATGTACTTTTTCAGTTTGGTTATTGTTTAATATCTCATCACGTCCTTTTCTTTACCTATTTGACAATGTAATAGAACATTAAAATGTTTATCGTTTCATGGAGCTAAAAGAATTGCAAAAGCAGTTTCACGGCGGGATGAGCCTGTCCATAGGCCATGGGCGAATTACGGAAGAAAACCAGAAAAGCAGGTGCCTTCCATGCGTCTCACCTTCATTTCCAAAAAGGGGGTGCCTGGTCAAGCGACGGCCTTGGAACATTCTCAAAGCATACGCCCAGCGAAAAACGAGACGAAAAATCAGGAATTATTTAATCAGACGAAGGGAAAACAATTTTGGACAGCACAACCCTTGTGCCAAATTTTAGCACCGGGGCACCAATATTCCCATCCTAGGGGAAGGTGGGTGGGACGCAATCCGTTCCAGATAGCACCGGGGCACCAATACCTCATCCTAGGGGAAGGTGGTGACGCAACCGTTCCAGATAGCACCGGGGCACCAATACCTCACCCTAGGGGAAGGTGGGTGGGACGCAATCCGTTCCAGAGAGATACCAATGACGTCTCAGGGGGCGCTGAGGCTGTTTGTGGCACACGCGCCCCCTGAAGATCCCCCTGGATTCGCCTATGCTCAAAGAGAAAAGTAGGAATGTCCCAGTTGTAGGTGGATTCAGGGGCATGAGCCCAGAGGTCAAAATCTCGCCAACTCGCCCACGCTCGTGGGTAGCCAAATGAGGTTCAAGGAACAGAACTTAGGTGCCAATCACGGAGATTTGACAGAGATCAAGAATTGCACTTACCAGCACAAAACAAGTATTTCCACGATCTTACCGCCACGTAAAAAGAACTATCCATAATATGCAATGCTACCTTGACTGATATTAGGTAACATTATAACTTTAGTGACAGACGATACAAATTAGTGACAAATAATATATCCTTACTCACTCGCGTTATTTCACAGCTAGTTAGAGATGGGTAGGTAACCACATCGGGAACGAAATTGACCCATATAAAGCCATGAGAAAAGTTACTCTAAATTGCGATGAAATGAAACAGTAATATTCATTATTTTATATGAATTTGACCATTTATTTTGAATAAAAGACAAAATTTAAAATCTATATCAGGATTTATAGTGAAATTACTCTGCATAGGATAGTAAATCCACTGCTTACGTTGTACTTGAGGACTCGTTTTGCGGAATTAGAGACGGTCTGGTAGCCAGGCCGCCAACGAAAATTACGATTAGGGACCACCAGGTAGCCACTTGGGTAACCACAAGTTTTGCGTTTCTGGCGCGGGAGTAGCGAGAAGAAAGCAGTCAGATATACGTGTTGTTGAAGCTGCTGTTTGGGTATCTTACTATGAGGCTGTAGATTTTGACTTAAATCAAAATAGGAGGTTTTGTTGCTAGTGGTAAACCCACTACCAATTCTTATATATTATGCCGCAGCCAGAGAAACGCAGGGCAAAGTGAACTCTGTCAGATCTCAAAGCCCAGAGAGTAGTGTGATTTGAGGGTGTCAATAAGAGCACACATTTTAATCATGTGCATGCGAGATATCAAAACTGTAGACCTTGGAGATGAGAGTTGCAGTTTTGGCTTTGCACCTAGAAAATTAGATGCTGTTTGGTGCCCATGAAGTCAGGTGAACTGCGGTAGGTTTCTTTGGTGCCTACCTGCAGTTTTGGTGTCAATTTTATCAAATCAAACTTAACAAAATTGTAATGATTCCACAAAGTTTCCATTCAGAGGTGAATGTGGTGCTGCTTGATCTGCTTCAATATTTCTAGAATTTGCTGGATGATGGTTTTGGTATTAGGAGGTACTTGTCCTCTGGCTGAGTACCTATATTTGGTTGCATGCATTGGAGATATTTAAATTATATGTATTCTTTTAACAGAGTGTTAATTGAATGTATCCTTCAGTAGCGTAAGTCTCAGCATGGTGACTGCTACAGCCAAATGGTGGTTGTCTGCTATCTTAGCAATGATGATCTAAGCAATGATTGATCGTAGCAAGCAGTTGCGTAAGGGTACTAGACTCTGACGGCACATATCAATATTATTTTTCATGTAATTTTGAATTAGGTACTTGATAAAATTTTTGACTGATTAATATGTCAGCTAATGGACGCATGCTTGTATTACAGCACACACAACTTGTAATCACTGCATATATACTTAACCTTTTGCTGTTTGGTACTAAGAGTATGCTATGTGTAATTCATTAGTCTCCAGATCACTATAAATTTAATTACTTTCTAATTCCACTTTTTGAGAATACTTTTTCACCACTAAGACGTTATTCTGGTAGCCATTTAAAGCCTCAGTTCATGCAAAGTTAATTTCGCTTCAGGTAGCCATGTTGGTCGCATCAAGGGATGTGGGTAGCCAACCTGACATGTTCTTGACCTCTGCATGAGCCCACCCCGATTCAGAACTCTACGCTCCATGAAAAACCCCCAGGGAACTCCTCAAACGCCGTATCTCACCCCCACCCCACACTCTCTGGGCGTCACCTAATAGAAAGTGCCCTTAAGAAATGGCTCCTTTTGGTGCAAATGGCTCCCTCCTTCAGCCTACAATAGAAAATCTTTGATCTTCCCATGATCCATAAGCCATTTCCCTCTGAAATGGCTCATGTGCTCGTTAAAATATCATTCTCCAGGATGCAATAATTCGGGCACGCGTGATATGAGGACATCCTCCATATACAATAGGTGTTATAGGTTGGTCTGCTTGCAATAGCCTGGGTGTAACAGCTCCCCAAGATACGTTTACTTTTAGACAGCTCCCGTACATTTTACTTATAAAATGTCACCTTTAGGTATTCCTAATGAATGAACTCAAGTTCAAAATGACCTTAATCTTTCATCAGACGACCCTACACCACCAACTACCGTAAACACGCGCGGTAATTGGTAATGGCGCGAGTAATGACGGCAACAGTTGTGCCACACACGTAATCAATGATGAAAACTCAAAAAAACGGAACTAATTTCAAATTTCGAAACCTCATATCTTTCCTTTGTCACTTTCAGAGAACGATTTTTCCACTTTCCGTTTTAAATGAAGCTTTTTTGCTTTTAACTACGTTTTTCTTGTTTTCCCTTTTCGTTTTCGGTGCAACATAATCAGCCCAATGTATTTCGAAGGCGTCAACTTGTTCTGTTCTTGTTAACAAAAAACAAAAACGTATTAAAAATAAAAAACCGTACCAAAAAATTGCAGTGTAGCCTGTACATTGCCTTTCGTTAATTTCGTTGAATGATTTCAACCTTATTGGGAAAAAAGTCAACGACAGGTTTGGCAGCCACTGTATAATGGAAATTAAAAAAGAGTCAAAATCCGGAGCTTCCAGTTTTAGAGAGAGTACTTGCTTATCAGTGGGAGCCTGAACATTTCCTGGCCCCCTTACCATGTCGTTTTTCCGGTGGCAACGCTTATGGTATTATGATAGTGGCCACTTAGTCCGTCGTGTCACATTACTGCGGTCTGTTGCAGCAGGCTCTAGTGCTGTTTACACGGTACCATCTTTAAAAAGGCACGCCACAACAAGGCACAGGCAGGCACATGTACCAGCAATGTCAGGGATGAATCGTTGTTGGTAGGTGGTAAGGTAGGGCGAAGAACTGTAACTTCCTTCTGACAACAGCATATGTTCTTTGAAGCACGAAGTTCAGGGTAGTCTCAATACCCTACTGGAATTCTCGCTGAACGCGCTTGGTTTGGTGAAGTTTAAGGCGTCTAAGCCAGCGCACGTCCAGAGAGGAACCCAGTCGGGTATTGAGACAGCGCTGGATTTGGGGTTTCTGAACAACGAAAATTGTTGACAGAAAAAAGTTACCGTTTTTCGCGCTGTAGTCCTATCTTACTACTTAACCCACAAAATACATCCCGAGCATCGCTTGCACGTTTTACTCTTACATTCTTTGCACAGAAATGCACAGTGAGACACATGTGTCAGGCTGTGCCATGCCGTACAGTGCCTTTTAAATTACCGAGTAAACTGCACTTCTGGTCCCCTTTCGCCAGAAGATCCCTGTCACTTTGACCTTAAACAAGTGGTCATCATTTCTGGAACTGAGCATGTATCTTGGAACGAAAATGTCAATAACATTCCAGCCCTAGCACGAAAGGCGCCTGTCTCCCTTTCCAGACCCGTAAGTTATACTTTCTGCCTCCTGATAACTAGCTATGGAGGCTGATGCAACATTATAATCAGGGGACTCTCAGTGCATGATATCACCTCTGACCGGGTACACAATGATGGTTTTGGCATCTGCAATAATACATGAAGCCTGGCAACTATACATACTCCAAGAGGCAGATCCGGCTGTGACGAAGGGATGAGGGTGACGTACAAGTCACCCCTGTCCTCGAAACAGTGTTGCCACGTGGACCTCTCTCCTCTCTCTCTCAGTATTTAAAGCCAGTCGGTCGTATGCATACGAGAGAAGGCACATCGTGAGCGATCGCTCCCAGCTCTTGGATGATCTTACAACAGTTTAATTTTAATCAGCGGCGGTAGCGTGCTGGAAGGGGCCTCCTCCCACCATAATCACCCATTCTTCCAGCGGCGTCGGTGCACGCGGAGCGGCACCTGGCACGGACTGGACTGTGGACACTGAGCTGCCGACTGCACCGCCAACACTGTCGCGGACTGCACCAGCAGCGGCATCGACTGCTGCATCGACAGCTCTGCCACCGGCAGACTGCATCAATAGTAAACCACCGGCAGACTGCGTCGACAATCCTGTCACTGGCAGGAGTGACAGTCTGTTAAGGGGTACAGCAATAGTAAACCACTGGCAGACTGCGTCGACAATCCTGTCACTGGCAGGAGTGACAATTCTGTTACCAGGGGACTACCTCAACAGTGTTATCCACCGCATAGCAAGCCACTGGCAGACCACGTCGACAATCCTGACACTGGCAGGAGTGACAGCTCTGTTACCAGCGGACTGCATCAACAGCGCTGTCATCGGCGGACCGCATCAGCACTGTCACTGGCAGACTGCGCTGGTGGAGCTGTTAGGGGCTGGTCACATGTGACGTCAGCGACCAAAGAGGAGGGGTCTGACATTTTCTTATTTTTTCTGGTGAAGGGGGAGGATCTAGCTTTTTTCTGACGATTTCTGATGGGGGAGGGACAAATCTCGGTTGTCGTGGAATTGTTTTATTGAGCAGGAACTGTACAAGCCCAGGATAGAATGTGCTAAGAATATGCTTAAAACTGTGCTAGCCAACTACTTCCATACAATTTTAACACACAAAACAGCCGTAGGTGTCTTTCGAAATTGGCTGATGTCTTTTTCGAAACGAAACGAGGAACCGCAGGCTTTAAGAGAGGATAATTTTAGTTTCCTCATGCACTTAAGAATGTGTGTATTGGGGTTTATAGGGCGCTTTCAGCATCTAGGCTATATCGCGCACTTAAGAATAATTTTCAAAGCAACATGTTTACCTTTATCTGCTATTCTTGTTAATGTAGTTTTTGTGGTGAAGTAGGAGACTGTTACGATTGCAGGGCACATAAATTAAAACGTAAACAATGCCTTATGCAAACTTATGTAAAGCAATCTTAGATGCCGCGATCGCACAGGGACCTCTTGCGATTTCACAAAGCTAACCGATGATTTCAGTGTTGTGTGATGGTCTCGTGGCGCGTTAAATCTTCTACAGCCCTCTGATTTCTGGCATTCAATCTCGACTGGCCTCCGGCTTTGAGGGTAGAGGGAACGGTCTGTGGTTTAGGGAGATTTTGGGTGTGACCCATGCGTTGGTGCTAGTGGGCGTTGGAAATGGAAGGTCTTAACCGTCTGGTCCAGAGCAGAATACGGTGCGGGTGTTCGGGTCGTCAGAGCCTGAGCTCGGCTGATGGCTGTTTATACTGGGGGCTGTGGCGCGGCAGAGCTCACCTAGCAAAGTCACACCGTGTCCACTGCTACCAGCTGCCCGTACCGCCCGAGCATTGTAGTTCTGCAGTGTCTCTGCGTGATTGCTCATGTCGACCCCCATGGCTGTCGAGGTGGAGAGGTGGGGTCTGGGAATTTCTGACGATTGTTGATGAAGGGGGAGGGATGCAGTCATTTTCTGACGATTTCTGACAAAGGGGGAAGGGGTCCGAACACCCTCAAATTTAACTGACGTCATATGTGAACAGCCCCTGAGTGACATACTGCATCAACGGCAAAATTACTGACCGAACGTATCCAAAATAATGTCATTGGCGGCCTGCATCGACAACATTGTCCTTGGTCGACTGCATCCGCCAATACCTGGAGGCAGCGGTGTCTGCACGCAGCTCAAGCAGTGCGACCCTCCAGGCAGTATCCCACCTTCCTTTACTCTCATCCTTCCGAATCCCTATTGCCATTTTAAAAAGTTTGTATTACTTAATGGGCACCATATGTGTGAATGTGTTCGCAACATACACATATAGAAATAAAACGCAACTGGGGGACTGCTTTGGCAGCAACGTTTCCAATGGACTGCATCAATAGAAATTGTATCGGCAGACTGCATCAGCAGTGGTACCAGTGGTGGACTACATAAAAGATAATGCAACTGGCGGACTGCATTAAACACATTGTCATTGGCAAATCATTTGCAATGACACTAGTCGCCTGCATTGGCAGCACCGTTACAACCGAACTGCATCAACTGTATGTAATGTCACTGGTGGACTGCATCGCCCGCACCGTTGCTAGCAGTCGGAGCACTGCGTCCGGGCCGTGTTTGATTACAGCGGCTGCTGATTACCACTTAACATGCACACTTCCTGGTGGGTGTGACGATAAACCGACACGGAGGCTACCTCATCACTGTCGAGAGAGAGAGAGAGAGAGAGAGAGAGAAGAGAGAGAGATGGAGAGAGAGAGAGAGAGAGAGATGGAGAGAGGGGGGAGGGGGGGGAGCTAAGGGATGATGATAGAGGGGGAGGGGGGGGGGGGCGGGGAGAGAGAGAGAGAGAGGAGAGAGATGAGGTGGGGAGAGAGAGAGAGAGAGAGAGAGAGATAGAGAGAGGGAGAGAGAGGAGGAGGAGGGAGCTGGCGAGGGAGAGAGAAGAGAGAGAGAGAGGAGATGGAGAGAAAGAGAGGAATAGAAAACTGAGACACTTTCTTTCTCGTCTGGAAACGAAACATATATTCTTGTTTGCTTGTATTTTTGTAACACCTTCATTAATGAGCAGCAGCAAGTTGTCACCTGATAACAGTACTCGGCAACTAAACGTTCAGCATTCAAATTGGCTTGGCTAGGTAGATAAACAAGAATAAAAAGCGCAGTCTCTCTCCCAGAAAACGTGTGATATACTTCACGTAGTGTGTGCTATTCAGCAACGACAAGAAATTCACACAAAATAGCCTGATGTCATGTCGGGTGACATAACCCTGCGTTTCCAGGCCCCCAGGGAAACCGGCCTTGCCTCTTGGAGCTCTGACAATTTAAACAACAAAGCTAGCATTTCCTGGCGGTCACCAGTATGTCTGGCTGTCTGCGTGCTGTTGGGAGTGGCCTGTGTGCTAGCACGAGCGATGGACCATGAAGCTGATCTGAGGGGCTCCTGGTGCTGATATGAATGGCCAAACTTTAACCTTTAGAGGGATCTTTAGATTGCTGGTCTCAAATGCCTACGAATGTTTGGGCTGAGGGGCATTTTGGATATTGGCCTAAAGAGTTTGAATTTGTTCTTATAAATCAGATGCAGATCCAGGATTTCAGTTAGGGGCGCGCCTTTGGTTAGGGGGAGTACTCAAGGGCGCTTTCAGCCGAGCGCGCCCAGTTGGCCCAAAGGGGGCTGCCATCCTGAATCTGCGCTTGTAGTTGTGTAACCCTAACAACTTTTGGGCAGGACCACAGAAAACCATGTAGATATAAGCAAAAACCAGAGGAGATATTTTGGGTACTGAAGTGGCACATGGCTCAGAAGCTCCTCAAAATCTATCGGCCGCTTTTCAGGAAATCCTGTGATTGCCGGTGCTTGCCCTCGCAGAGGCACCCGGGTGTTGACGGGAGGTCAGACGGCGAGTGCCCTCAGTATCGAGAGTCCTTGGGGTGGGGTCATCAGTGTCAGGACTCCTGGGGGTGGGGGCCTCAATATCGGGAGGTCAGTGGTGTATATCAAAGCCAACAAAGACACGGTGGTGTTAGTGTGAGAAGCTGCGCCGCAGAGGCGGGCTCAGGACGACTGCCACCACCACCGACCCCGGATTAAGCCCTGTCCGTGCCAGTGCCAGAGGGGCAGTTTTGACGCCGACGCAGCTGAAGCAGCAGGACAGCTGTGTCCGACCAGCTGGGGCCACTCATCGCGCTGCAGTCGGCGCGCCCACCCGATCCCTGCGCTGATTGAGCAATCGGCGTTTTATGCGGCTAATGGCGGGGGCGTCAACAATTGGTGTGGGCCGTCACAACACGGGCCACTGAGTGGGTGCCGACGGACCGGCCCTCCCTCCCCTGCACCGCAGATGGGGGAAGGGGGGATGAAACAGCAGGCAGCGGGCCTCACTCGGAGCCGCGCGTCGGACGTCTCCACCACATACGGTGCGGTCATGCAATAGGCGTTAAGTCGTTTGGCGTCGTTTAAAGGCGCTTGCCGATTTGACCACTATGTCACGGTTGTTTGTCCTTCCCTGCGAAGCCACGCACGGTTGAAGTGTCACCGGCTCAGCACTGTTGAGCTTGAACCGGCGGACTTTACCGCCGCTGCACCAGATTCTGCCGTTTTCACTCAGCAATCTGCTGAAATGCTTGTCAGTCCGAGGCAAAACACCCAACAATGACCAAACCATACAGCTGCTTCTCCGTGTTCATGCTGGAGTCCAATGATTGCAGACATCAAAGTCTGACATGACCTAGTACGTCATGTATCGCGTTTCAGCTTTGGAATATTTGGCATACAAGCACTGGCATTAAAGGATTAAAACCCCCCTCTTTTTTTTCTCTATATATATATATATATATATATATATATATATATATATATATATATATATATCGTGGGATGGTCCCACGCTTTTTGTCTTTATGTTTACCTTCACTTAGCCTTTTTGGGCTTTTTAGGGTTTAGACGCCTTAGTTTCTGGACTTTGGCTCTTTAGGCTGCAAGTCTCTTAGCGCTTTTACTGTTACCTGTTTTATTATCTTTTTAGGGTCCTTGGTCATTCCCACAACATTCTATATATACATATTGATAGTATAATAAAATCATAGGTATACAGTCTTATTTATATAATTGTAAATTTAGAAGTATATTAGGTAACTATACAGACTCACATCAGAGGGTGTCACCGAACCGTTGCAAGTTTGCAATAATCTCGGAAGCGGAAAAGATCCGTCCGCATTGTATGACCGAAGCTGTACTGAATATAAAAAGCCAGTACATGGTGAAACATGGGAACACGCGAACAAGGTGAAACAAACCATTTACACAGTACTTCTTATCATCATCATCATCATCATCAAACATGTTTCATTTCATTTCACATACAGGCATAGGACAGAGGCGAAGGATGTATATATTTTTTGGAGGGGGGCTTATCCATGCACCAACTGCCAGGGTCCTATGGCGTCGCCAACTCTTTCCCTGTTGGAAGGGTTTCTCGGGAGCCAGCTTGCCCCTTGTTCAGGGAAGCCGCCGGGACTTGAACTCGGGTCGGCTGAATGGAAGCCAGCTACGCTGACCACCCCACTACCGCGCCCCGAAGAGAACAGGAAGAGAGGCGAAGGAAGAGAACAGCAAAAAAGACATGCGAAAAGCAAGCAAAAGGAGCAACAGAATAGAAAAAATTTCATAGGCATACAGTGCCGATGGAATGTTACTTCAAAAAGAAGTAGGCGAGCAATGATAAGGTAGGTAGATTGAACAAAATATAAAACCTCCAGTAAAGAAGCAGTAACAATGGAACAAAACCATAAAACAGAAAACTTCGACCCGAAACAGAAAACTTCAAAAAGGTCTCGGGGAATCCAAAAAAGGATACAGGTGTAGTGCAACTCGTACGTGAGAGTATCAGTGTTTTGCACTGGCATCTTAGTTGAAATAAATGTAATCTATGATACAAATCAAAAATACAGTGAATGACAGATGTCCTCCCATATATCCTACCACGCTCGGTGTAGTCTATTCACCCTACTCACAAATGGCTCTCAGAGAGCAACAAGGAACAAAACAATGATGTAACCTCCCCCTTCATCCAGCCAAGACTGAACAACTCTAAGTACAAGTGTGGTATAACAGACACTGATCAGTTTTCTGAGCTGAATCTACTTCCTCGGCGTCGACATCTGCGCATCCACCGGCGGAGTGGGTGTCGCCTCAGTTCTCGCTGCACGCCGGCGTCGCTCGGCCGGCCGACGCGCCGTCGGTGGTCCCGCAGTCGCCGCGGACGCCCACTCAACCCTAATTTAAGCACCGTCTCAGGTGTCGGCGAGTTTGTAGCGGCGTCTGCGGCGCCGCCGGCACCGCGCTATGGTGTGATTGTTTGACTGCTATGGCGGCGGCACACGCTCAACTGATCTGGTAATGATGCCTGCTTGCCCGTTTTTAACTCAGCCAACGTGTACATGAAACGATGTTGAGACGTGTGGTTAGCCGGATAACGGGGCCTTATCATGCAATCCGAGGTCACTCATCAGAGCTATTGTGGAGTAATATGTGTGCAAGGTTAAGGGGAAGATATTGCTTATTATCTCCAGTGAGCGGCTGTGGGAGCATTATGCAGATTGAGAGAGATTTGAATTTAAACTAATGGTACCGTGAGAGAACAAACAGAAGGAACAACTGGCAGTGGAGAGAAAGGAGGAAATTGGCAAGCTCACTCGAGAGGTCAACAAAAACATTCAGAGTGAGAAGATAGCAGGATACACGTAACACGACGGACACAATGGCGCCCATAACTTACCCCACAATTTTCAGAGTTCAATACGGCGAAACTGAAAGAAGCATTTCCTGTTGTACGCATATCTTTCGCAATGAGACTCGATCAGAACTTGCGGTATTCTTATTCCGATAACCCATGAAGTGCATGAAGGACTTGCGGCCGAACTTTGGCTCCATTCTAGATTTCCTATCAGCTGTTGACCACCAGTCGTGGCGCAGCATTAGAGCAAAAGTCCCCCAGAGAATGCCCGTCGCCAGTCTCACGTCACAAACTCACCTCTCGTCGGCTGAAAGTGACGTCCGACCATGTGTTTTACGCATTTCCGGCTGTGAGAGGGCTGACAGTAAACAACAACACGGTGCCCTGCCCGCCCAGAAGGATTGACCACCACGCCCATGTCGTCGTCATGTCCGATCCGAGTGAACCGAGCCGCTGCACGGGTTCGGGCGAAAACGCGTGCAGCACTTCAGCGGCGGCCCCGAGTGCCGCGATAAGTGACCGCTGCTCGGTACCCGCTCACCGTCAAGTCACGCTGTGTGCACGTCAGACCTTTCCACCTAACGGCTCCCTCACCGGCGGCTACGGCCGATGTAAAGGGAGGCGAGACAAATACACCAAACGGCCGATTTCTGCATTTAAGTTTTTTCTCAAATGTGGCCATTCTCCCGATTCTTAAGCCAAACTGCTTGAATCCACTGCTGCGGTCACTCGTGAGTCAAAATATTTTTACTTGTCGATGAAATCGATAGAATGTCAAACTCCTTTTCCCTGTATCTAACTGCGGGATGCGTAGCTCAGTGGCTGGCGTTAAAGTCTTCTGAGCCATATGTTTCGGGATCAAGTCCCGGCGGAACCTTTCAACAAGTTGATCTGATCCTCAAGACCCTCCAAACAGGGCGAGAGCTACATAGAGTCGCCGTATGACATTGGTAGTTGGTGTGTCAATAGACCCAACAATTAACTATTACCTGTATCTAACTTCAATTTCCGCTACATTCAGTGACTCATTATTTTATCTGACTTGTTTAGCTAGAGATAGTAAGTTTACTTTGATTCTACACACACAAGATGAGCTAAGACAATCTTGGCTCAAGTGAATGGGTTAATGAGTCACAATCAACCCTAAATCAGAGTAGTCACCAATCAAAACTGTGGCCAAGTAGCGTTGAATGAGCTGCGGGAGGCCTTCACCATCGCTGCCACGGGAAATTGTCGCCAGAATCTTTACAAATGTCATAAACACCTGTTCTCCCCACCAAACCGGTTTCAGTTTCATGAGCGACTTGTCGACCATTCTTGTGGAGGTAAAACATGGAGGAAAAGATGAGGCAGCCCGATATGTGTACCGAGAAGAGCACAGCAGTTCGGCGCCTTTCATCTACGGCCCGGGCAGTGGTGACGTGAGGCGATGTGACACATATGATCGTTTGGCGGTAACTTGTCTGATCAGATATGTCCCGCGCACGCGACCCGCCGCCCCAGCAGAAGCCGGCGCCGGTGTGCAGGGGCCGATCGCCCCGCCGGCGCGGCGCCGCCGCCGACCGAGACCACGCGCCCCCGCGCCATGGCTCCGACGTCCACGCGGGGAAACACAAATGCGGTCATACAGTGGAGCTGGCATGTGGATACTATTATCCGATTAAGCTGATAGCGCTTATTTTGAATCTGCAGTCACCTTTTCCGCTACGAGGCTACAACTCCAGTTTTTCCGTATTTAACTCCAAATATCGGTTTTGAGGCAAAATTTTCTCCGAAAACTAGGCTGATAGCCCCGAGTAGGTTACATCACATTCGAAAAATCTTAGCTTGTGAATAATAACAAATTTACTGTTGCTGCTTGACGCCATGAGTCAGAGTAAGCCCGAAAAGCGTAGGATTTCATTGTCACTTGCAAAGAAACTACAAAGTTTTTTTGCGTTGATTTTCTCGCCGAAATGGAATTTTACCTAATTGAAA
The DNA here is from genome assembly GCA_034440635.1 of Lepas anatifera. Lineage (NCBI taxonomy): Eukaryota > Metazoa > Arthropoda > Thecostraca > Lepadidae > Lepas > Lepas anatifera. The sequence continues at coordinate 1,991,692 of JAOTON010001109.1, forward strand.
AATTAGTTACACAGACATGCAGCCTATCCATACCTGCATCTTTTGATAACCATTTTTTATTTTCCTCCAGCTGGTTCGATGGAATGGCTTTCACCAGGGGCGCCGCCACGGATTTTCGAGGGGGACGCATCCGGGCTGGTGCTGACCGGGGGAGGCGAATTTTAATATATTCGGTACTTGACAGCATTAATAACTATTGACCCAAAATTTGGGGGACGTCCCCCTGGTCGGCAACAGGGGGACGCGTCCCCCCGCTTTGGCGCCCATGGCTTTCACACACCTGCAAAATGTAAGAGCACTCCCAGCCGTTATAGCTCTCGTTATAAATACCATTTGATTGACTTGGAAACAAGTGTGACACCGAGATTCCAGGCTAATTTTGACTTGGCATGGGCTTGCAACACCACCATACTTAGTATAGTTATTTCCTGGTCAATCTTGCATATTCTCTGCAAATTTCAAGGTAATATTCTACCAGGTCAGGTCACCAGGCCAGTTCAAGAGATCTGAGGTGTTTTGAATGCCAAAAAAATCCACATTGGCAGCAGTGATAGTATGTTTAGTCTATTGATCTCAGATTCATAGCACATAATATGACCATCGAGCACCACAATGTCTGGATTATTTTAAATCGATAACCTGGGGTCATGCACGGGCCATAGCCTCCCCATTGTAAGCCTATGGAAAATATTTTAGATGCGCGTTTCTTAGTACGTACGACTAACATCAACTTACAAATTCCAACAGCATGTTTTCGCGGCTGATTGAAGGTTGAAATAAATATTTGATGTGGCCTTTGGCAGGTCATCTGATATCGAGTAAACCGTTTTCGATATTTTACCCAACACCTTTTGAGTAAAAAAAACAAGAGCCTCCATAAGTGACCGCGTATCAAACCCATTGTATGGGTGCCGTGTTGCCGGGGTGTAGAAACAAGTCAATGTGGTTGCTGGGTTGGGCTACACATTTGCATTACTCTATGGTTTATGACTGTGACAAAATAGGGATTTTGGTTCAATGGCCCAAGCTAAAAATACACTTCTTAAAATAAAAAAATTAAACGTGCAACTAGCATTTCAGCTTAGAAGCTGTTTTCGTCAATTACACGGCGTGTCATTAGTGAGTTGTACTATGTTCTATGTACTATGTTCCGCGTCTTCCCAGCTTTAATATTTTTCTAGTTCGAGGACATCTTTTTGCCCCACCCCCACTGGGGCGAATGTGGCTCATACCCGCCACCGGGGTAAAGTTTCCCAAATACGCAATACGTAAAAATCTCCCAAAGATAAGCCAGATAATCAAACCCAAGGGTTATAGCATTCCCTAAAGCTTACGTAATATAAGCCAGTTAGGCCATCGAGAGAATTTAAGTTTCAGGTCAACCAGGCTATCTGAAAGAAACAATCGGACAGCGAACCAGGTGCATCAGCACAACACGAGGAGTGCCTCGCCGCGGATCCGTACTGAGGCTGGTAGGAGGCGGCTGTGTTTCATAGGTGTATCCCTGCTGAACAGAACGGAACTGGTGCCTGCTTCACCACAGATTAAGGCGCAACTCAAGGAAATTTTACCAGACATTTCTGATCATTGATTGGGGCCGATTAAAGGGAACGCAATATTTAGGCTCGGTTGAAGTTTTTTTAGATTTTCTTGTCTTTATGCGTTCCTTTATCGGTCTCCTTTTGATAACTGGCTTTTTGCTTTTAAATCTTAAAGTTTCTCAACACTGCAAACTTTATGAGTAGCCGTGTGCGCGCGTATGTCGATTTTAAGCTGTTTGTTTACTTTGTAATAACTGACGTGAATGTGTGAAAAACCATGCCTATTGTGGACTATATTCGAATAAATCTGTATCTGTATCTAATGGTTTAAGTTGCGTGAGATCAATGAAAGAACCTCAAGCAGACCTAAAACACTGTGGTACACACACAGTTATCCAGTTGAGATGAGTCCTGAATCTCGGGATCACTTCTCAAGCAGCCTCGCCGTCAAATACCGCCTTATGACGGATGGGCGTAATTTGTCGTTTAAAGAAGCTGATTTCGCCCTTGCCAGCTCCAAGAGAAATGGTCAGAAAATTAAAAATGGGCATGAATCGATAGAACCTAAATCATATAGACACACATTTGTGTGGTCTAAAATTATATTTACAGTGCATTACGGGCACAAAATAACACTGTAATCACGCTCAAAGGCTAAAATTGATGTAGGTTTTCATGCTCGTTCTAACTTGTGCAGTTACTTATCGACCCAGCATCGCTAAGTTAGACAATATTCGAGACCTGGCAGCCTAGTGGAGGCGACACGGTATATTTCGGCCGCCTTGCAAACTTGACTCCGCAGCTGTAGTCCAAAAACTGATTTCTGGAAGGAAACTCAGAATTGTTCCAAACGCCAAAATTGCACCCAGACAATGAACAGAATTGAGACTCTAGATAATCGTAAACAACTCAAGTCAGACGCGAACGTTCCCTACGGTATTCACTTGGGCCGTTGATGAAAAATGAATGGTTCGCAATTTAAGCTATGCGCCGAAGTACATAAAAACCGGCATGAATCAAAGAAGATTACTATCTCATCACATATAAATCATATCTCGCGACCAGACACCACTGCAGACTTTTCTGGTACCATCAATGCTGTGGAAGCTCGGGTCTGTCCTCGAGCAGTCTTCAAGTAGGTATCTAAACTCACGATATGCTGATTACTGTCCCCCTCAAGCACCAGCTCGCGTGCATGCGCTTATCCTCTCCGAATACGACAGTTCACAGAAGGTTTGTGACGCAGCGGGCGGCTCGCTAACAGAGGGGCCGCACAGGCTAACGCTGCCCCCGCCGCGGAAACCACATCCGCTCCAGCTGAGCTGTTGTTCTCCCATGGAACAAATATCACCAGCTACAAATCACTTGATTCAGCACAGAGTCTCTCTTCAAACGTCGGGGTCGACATTTGAATGTCGCCAGGCGATAAAGATGGAAATTACATCAGAACCCGTCAGTTCGGTGACATGCCCGTGTTTGGAAGCCGGCCTGGATGGTCCGTTGTTGCTGGCTGCAGTATAAATCACAATGTCATATCTCGGCAGACCAGTGCATTCTGGGCCTACTGCCAACTGTTATTACAGTCCCGAAACAACAACCCTGCACCGTTTGAAAGCTACAGGTGCTTTACATTCCAATGCTTCACATTCCTTCTCCATTCGTCCGGCGTGAATCCATGGTCCCACTAAATAGATCGGAGTTTTTGGAGATGATTGCGCCCTCACGCTGAGGCCTCCGAGTATCCTTTTCCTGAAGGAATCTTGACATTCACCACACAGATGCATGACGAAACAAACTACGAATAAAATTATCATAAGAGCAGGAAGAATCCCGCCGACTTACAAACGAGCACCGGTGGACACAATGCAGCATTTGACCGTACCAGTGCCAGGGAATACCAAGTGACCGGGTAAAATACGTCCATTTCCATGCTAGTATGTTCACATTTCTGAATTCTAACCAATGCACTGCATCACGCCACCTTTTTGCCTAGTCTACCATCTGCTCACTTACAAGCCAATCAGTGGTGCAGGTAACTAGGACTATGTAGAAGTGTCAGCCTTTCTTCTCCTGTAGGTTTTATGCGAAACTCACTTGTTCAACACCGTGCATTTTACAACTGTCATCAAATCTGGAATACATCCTAATAAATACTACCATCACTTAAGCCTAAATATCACAAAAGAAGCACAAAGATAAACGACTAGGCTTAAACGTTTTTTTAAAGTAAACTAACTGGTCGCAAACCATTTCATATTTGTCATACCCAGGCATTGGTAGGATTGGATTGTAGGATAGGACTGGATTGAAAAATCCTGGATTTTTTTATAGAATTTGAGGATTGGACTAAGATTTTCAATTTTTATGCAGAGGATTTTGCATTGGATTTAAATCATCTTTAGGCAGACGATTGCGGATTTGGATTAAAATCATTTTGAGGATTGCACTTTTTAAGTATAATGGTTAATAATTACACCTTTTGTACTTTTGTATTTTGTCATGTACGAATTAAGTAGCCAAACGCTAACAATTGTTCTACAGAGGTGGGCACCGCCAGGGACGTTTGGAACTATGTTCAAGGGGGCAGGGACGGATTCAGCTTAACGGACTTGGGCAATGTCCCCACGTCCGTGAAATTGGGGGGCGACAGCTCTCCCCACAGCCCACCGGTTTCCACGTGCTTGGCACCGATACAAAATGTGTTGAAATCGTTACTTCCACTATCTCGGTTACCTGAAATCGATAGCCCCACAAGCGCTACTTTTTGAAAATTGCACAACCCCTCACTGCTACCACTACTTTTAAAAGAAAGGGCTACTAAATGCAACACAATTGTTGTTATTGCTCTTTTAAGATATGTTTCAAGGAAAGCTACTGTTTTTGGAAATTGTATGCAGCATTAGCCATTTTATTATGAAATTTGGAAATCAAATCACAAAACTGTAATCCAATCTGCTCCTGTTTTTCTCGAGGAGAAATAATTTCTCTCAATTTCTATGTCCCAATTTACTTAGATGGCAGGATAAGTATCGCCGCCGGCAAACAAGTAAGGGGGCCAACCAATTTTCAGCTTGCCGCTGACTAGAAAATGTCCACGCTAGGGCACAAAATGCATCGGATTGGAGCTTCCTGTTGCCTTCTGCACTGGCTGGTTATAAAATAAACCGGTTTCCTCCCAATTGGACTGAGATCGGGAATTTCTTATTAATGTGGGGGAGGGGCAGCCCCTCTGGCCAAATTTGTTTTTTCGATCTATCACAGCAATAGAGTAAAATCACGTTGCTTAAAACCACACCAAACTTTTCACTAAAAACCGAACTTCACACCGACTTCCAGCAGTTAAAAAATATCAGCATACCTATATTGAGGATTGCGGATCATATTTGAAATATTTTCATAGATTTGAATTTAGGATTGGATTTAAATCCATATTTTTCAGAGGATTGTGTGTTTGGATTTAGATCCTTTTCGCAGAATTTTACTGATGCCTGGTAACACCTTTAAAGGGAATGTGGCACCTTCACAGCGTGATTTTAACTGAGATAGCCAAGTTGTAAAGCAGGTCGGAAAACCCGGTACTCCATATTTCATTTGTCTTGGAACTCGATATTTCCGCAGAAAAAAGCTAAAACCTACCTGACACCAGCCCCCTCAGCCCCCGTCACCGGCGGCCATTGTTGTGAGCTACTAGTGTGACGACATATGCTGACGTCGCGATAAGCATCAGCCAATCGAAGCCCTTGAAGCGTTTCAAGTATGGTAGTGGTTGCCAGATCTGACATCATCCACAGGCTGATATTTATTTCTTTTCTAGAGGAGTATTTTTAAAAACTAAATATTGAGCTTATTGTACATTTTCAGAGAAATCATGAGTGGTTTCATTATTCTTTACTAAAAGTACGCCTAATTACACTAAATTCAGGATTCGACCAAGGTGCCACATTCCCTTTAACAATTCAGCGTTTGAAGATAAGTAAAAACATGATTTGATGGCTTAAAATATGTTTTGGCGTATTCCCGACTATAAAGTAAAATAATAATCGTCTAAGATTCATTAAAATAAAAAAGGCAAGAAAGGCCGAAAGAGTTGATTGTTATATTATTTTGTCAGCGTTTTTGTCATCAAAAATAACAATTTTGCTCTATCTGACGAATACACGATGTCGAAACATTACATATATAATTAAAACCTTTCGGCCCTTTGCGATAATGTTCTATTGTTATCAGCATCAGGCGGTTATTATTTTACCTTGTAGAGTAAAGGCAATTAAAAGAACAAAGAAGACGCAGTTGCTACATGACTGACCCACAACATCTACCATTTCAGATTTTTTTTTAATTCAGCCTTACCAAATTACAAATCGTGAGGGCCGCACTGGGTCGGGGTAAGGAGTGAAGCCTGTCCTAGCTCCCCTGCGGCAGGCGAAAAACCGTGCATCTGGGTTGTATTGAATCCACTACCATATGAAGAAGGCACTAGGGCCTATTTTTGTGACGCGCCGTAACCATCAATACCATCTCAAGCGAAGAACCCTGTGCACTACACTTACACCTTAACATATACTGATATTTTATGCAGCAGTCTCATGTATCTCATTCTCAAATGAGTGTGCTACATACAGCATTCACTCAAGTATTTGCATACCTTGAAGACAATTTCACTGCTTTGCTTAAGCGAGTAGAACTGTACCCTGCTTGAACAACGCTGATGAGCTCTACAAGGAATATTTATGCTCGCATTCCACATTCGTGTGAGCGCCGGTGGCCAGCAGCAGTCTGCAGGGTGGGCTGTCTGGTGGCCGGCGGCGTCTTCACACGCCACGTCTATAGACCAGCGGCCTCCGACAAGGCTGCTGAGGCCGCGTCCTCCGCGCCTCTTCAACTCGGCCGGCTGTAAAGGAGCATTTGCCATGCAGCGGGCAGTGTCGTACACGGATAAAGAAGTCACGCGACCGCTGCGAAGGGTAGCCAATCGCCGTGTCCCGCTGCGGATTACATAATTAGCCGGCGGATTTTGGGAGGAGAGCGGTGTTATCCCGATTGATTGTCCAACTGATCAGCTATTGATTATATCGCCGGCTCGGTTTTTAACGGCTGCTGATCACCAACAGGCCCGGCGTCTGAGAATAAAGCACGGACGACTCATTTCGCTGGCTAAGCTATTTTTATACACAGAAGAGACCATGGCTAGAAGAGTAGACGACACTTGGGCGCGGATTAGCTGGCAGATGAGAGCCGCAGGGGTGAGCTGGTGTTACTTCATGTACTAACTTTGTGAGAGTCCCGCTGTCCCGGTCTCCGGCCCTTCTGCTTGACTCCGGGGAGCACGAGTTTGAAATCGGTCCCAATGATGAGTGTGTTGGCCGGCAGCGTGGGTGGCAGGATCGTCCGCAGCGCGACAGACTTCCCCGCAGCCTCTGCTGCCTGCAGAACGGTTCCAGCAGCATTTGACGACAGAAGCGGCAGGCTACAGAGCTGTCCAGGCACGCAGCGGAGCGGGTGTAGAGTGTCGAGCCCAGTCTGGACCGCGGACCCCTCCACCCACACTCACAGCGAGCGGAGAAACTCAACCGGCGATCAGGCATTTGTCGCTGCAGATAGGGTGTGGATTACATCTACTCCGAGGGTCCCTCCATCAGATCAGGTTTCAAAAACCGCGCTCCATCTGTCCAAACGACATTGCGTAAATGGCGACCTCAGAAGTGAGGAGTGAAAGTGACACCGCAATTAACAGTATCGTAAATGAAATTTCCAGTGAGATCCTCAGCAAGAAGCTTGCATAATGCATATACCGATCGGCTGACTGTATTGGCCTAACCACCAGGCAACTGCTACTGGAAGCAGGCGTCAACATTTCACAGGACTGCAGAGTCTGTTTCAGTGAGAAGAATGCACACAATCCAAAGCCGGATTACCTGGGTTTAACAGCGCACTAGCCATGAATGACATTTACCGTCCGAATGCGGTTGGCTGAGGGTGTGCAATACTAAACATTTCAAAGGTTCTCGAGGACGACTCTAAATGTGGTAAGTTCAGATTACACTGGAATTTCGCAACTTATACACCGTTATCCTAAACAGAAGCACGTTAAATACAGAATGAAATGAAATTTCCCAGATTAGTGCGTCGTTTTCAAAATCCCATAGTTTCAAGGCAAGTCTGAGCGGGAGGGTTAGTGCAAGCTGAGAGGTCAGGTGCCCATTTGATGCGAGAGATTTGTCTTTGCTACTGTACCTGCTACCGAGCTGCCGTGATGCCTCAGCCCGAATGTGCCGCAGAAGCGGGTCTCATTGGTTCTGGATTGTGGCCCGTGTCCCGGGCTCTCTTGGTGATACCCCTGAATACGGTGCAGCCTAGGCAACGTACTCTGCAGCTTACTGGACTGCGATTCCGGACAATGTGACGGCATTTCTTCTCTTCCAGTCCACGCGCTAAATGTATTCCGTCACGTCGTGTGACACTCGTGGGATGCGCGCCATTTGTACCGTGTCATAAAACAATGCAACAAATAATGGCAAAAACACAATTTTAGAGGAAAAATGGTGCTTAAACAACTCCATTCTAATCGTATCATATGTACTGTAAAGCCAGCTGCGCATACACTCCCTTACCGGAACGATCATAGCCATCGCCATCATGGGATTATGGCCCGGATTTTTTTAATGCCCAGGTTCCGGGGAATATAAGGGATGTTCAGTGGGAATTTTCCAACAGTGGGCTGTGCCGTCACGTTCCTCGAACTCCCCGTCCCGGAAGTTTCGGAGAACGCAGCCCTAATCCTGCGATCCCTGCCACACGGTGCGATCTTGTGAAGCCATATAAACCAGCTATTTGGGGTGTCGTCAGAAGGCACAACCACCCCCTTCCCTCCTGCAGTGATGCTGCTTTAACTGAAGCAGAATGTAAGCTGCTATCGTCACTGGCGTTGATGCGGACACTGTTTGAGAACAGTCCACGAGAAAAAGCCCGTCTCGTGAGGCGGGCGCCGCGGCCGTGCGTGCGTCCCGGCGGATGATCCCTGCGATGTCACCGCAGCTGCCTCGGAGATGTCGCTCTGACAAGAGACCTCCCACGGCGGCGGCGGTGGCGGCGCGACACTGCAGCCGCCCGGCTCCAGGTCACTCCAGGCCGGCTCTAGACAGCCCCAGCCGTGATAGTGTTGCAACGATTGAGACACGTCTCCGCCGCTTTTCAGCTGCTTTTGTGTTGGGAGTTTTAGGCTGCATCAGCAGCGTGGTACAGTGGTTTTTGGTATGTTTGTTACTATGAACTGCACAGGAAAGGCTTAAATAAAGGCAAAACGATCTCGATCTCAGAGACCGGAGTCGACACGGGAAAAATTCAAACGGCACTGGAAGTGCATTGCCGTGTTTTGTTCTCAAGCCGAGCTTGCACCGTACCCGTTGACCCATGACGTCACAGTGGTCCAAAATGGGTCAAATTTAGACAAATTTATAGTCTTTTATAACTCGGGAACCATTATACCTAGAACGAAGCCAAAGCCATAAAGGTGCTTGTAGTTGTAGTTGTACCCAAGAATTCGAACGATATTCAAAATGGCCTTAAAGGGTCACGCTCTGACCCCAATCTCGGGTCAAGGTCAGACAATGACTTTTCAGAATCATGTTGCATACGCTTCGAATCCTTGGTCATGATCGTCACTATTATTTCAAATTTATTGCAAAATTTTTTCTTGTTCAAAAGTTATAAGCATGAACTATTTAAAAAACCGTAACCTTTGGTGACCTTGCTATTGACCTGACGCCAAAATGAATAGCAGTATGCATATTTTTACTTTCAAGAGCTTTTGAAGGATGTTTAGAAATTTGATCTAGATTTTCTAGAATTCGAGTTACACCCTGGTTTTGTCAGCCTTATTTAAGAATCACCTTATATTGGTTTAGAAATGACGATATAACCCATTAAAGTGACCTGACCTGATGCCAATTTTCGTCATAAGTTGTCAAATTTATCACCCTAAAAGTAAGCAAAGTTGCGCGTCTTTCAATAAAATAGGCTTGAAACCATTCGCGAAAATCCGAGGGGGCCCGATCGGACACCCCTGCCTAAGCGTGAAGGGTTAAAGGCAATTTGTTTTATTTTTGAAGTATGAAACATATAAATATATGCTATTATGTATAAATATATGCCACTAAGTAGAGGCTTCACAAAACAGACTGCAACGTTCCACTGATTTGAATTAAAACTAAGAAATGCGATCCATCGTGTGATTCTTTATCCATTATTACATTACTTGCGTGTTTATTATTATGCAACTTGTAACTTGTATTGTCAAAATATCATGAATATGTCTTACGTAAGACGAAACATTGATATATGTCTTTTTATTATATGTTACGCCAATATGACGAGAATGACCGAAGCCTAATACGAAAACTCGAGTCGACCACGAGGAAACTAATCAACGCCAAAGAAGCTGTAATATTCAACGAAGCTTGTATTAAGAAATGACTCCTTCCGAAATATTCGAACAGTAATATACTATATATATATATATATTATATATATATATATATATATATATATATATATATATGTGTGCAATCATTTCCTTGGATATACTTCTCCCCTATTGCCTCGGATAATCGTATCAGCCTCTGGTTATGCATTAACAATATGCACTCGGACATGTCGGGGGCCTTTATTGGTATATATATATATATATGGATATATATATCGGATATATATATACAGAAGCTTGAGAGGAAAATTCGGTTTCCTGAGTGGTGTGGTCGTTAGCATACCGGGCTGGAAATTCGAATCCCCTAGCTTAGGAGCAATTTTCCAAAGCTGCAACACTATAATAGCTGCTTCACTCTCGCCCCACCGGGGGCATCGATGGCTCCCCTAAGGTTTTCCGGGATAGCAGAAAAACGACGAGGCGCAGCACCACGGTTGAAGGCTCCATCCATAACCCCATCATTGTCTCACCATCCCTAAACATTTTTACCCCGGGTCACACAAGGTCAGGTCACCAGGCGAGATCAACCAGGGTCACCTCACTTTAACTTTTGAGCTCTATAATAGCTTAATTTCTTGGCCGATCAGTTTCAAACTGCCCATACTTTATGACCTCTCCAGGGTCTACAAAATGTATATCCCGGATTTTTTCAATTCGTGACCTGGGGTCAGGTCAAGAGGTGATCTCTCCCATTGGAAAAGCATGAGGAAAAGCTTCCTTATGATCTAAAAGTCACAAAAGTGACGTCAGGTGATATTAGGTCACGAGGTGACAATCTGGAGGTCAAACCAACGGCGGAAGATCATTATGCTGCACATAGCGGAAAAAGGTCTGGCGTTTTCCTAACAAACGTACTTTACCAGATCTCAATAGTTTTAACGGCATAAGAGTTATGCTCAGTTTGCTTAAGCATTGCATATTTTAGTGAAAATAGCCTATCGTGACTAACTTGACCTCTGGATCTGGATTGATTGATTGATTTTGTTGGTTGATCTGAGATTGATCTGAACGCTAAACATGTAAATAATTTAGTACTGAATTCACACAAGCTTTCTAATGCACTTTGCAGATTTACGCTAAACCCCATATTTTCGGAGTTAGAAGGGGGCCATCGATTGCCACGGTGGGGCGAAGGTTGCACCGGACCTCCGGTGGGGCACGGGTTAACTGATATGTCATTGCTGTACGTGCTCAGATACCTAATTGGTATGTAAATTTCCAGCAAAGAATTTCCATCAATTAAATTTTATATATGATTATTATATGATTATGATAATAATATAGATTATTAATGATTATATATATATATATATATATATATATATATATATATATATATAATCATTAATCTACATATATAACACATGATTGCATTTTGATTTTGCCGTCTGCTTGTTGATGGGCTAACAAAGAAGTAACTGTAAGCTCTGGGCCAAATCAGCAGTACTTCACAAAATATCAGATCAAAGACCTGAACCTGTTGCCAGGTGAGCGGTAGCAGTGTGTGGTGCACATGCCCTGCCGGCCCTGGCACCAAGCCACTCGAGCGTCATCGACCACTTTTTCCTCATAGTTGGTATTTACTCATCTCCCAACTTGTTACCTTCCGCTGCGGTAAACCTCTTGAATATGAACATTTCTCTATCTAGCCCAGAAAAGAAGACGAGAGAGAGAGAGAGAGAGAGAGAGAGAGAGAGAAAGAGAGAGAGGGGGGAGAGGTGTGGCGGCGACCGTTTTTACCCAGGCGTGGGGCGTATTTATGGAGTATGATTCGCATAATTAGCGGCGAGGGACAGGGACATTATACGCGATACATCAGTGGCACGGCAGCGGCCAGGCGCACGTCCCGGCGGGAGGCGCCACCTCGGCCGCCGCCAGCCTGCACCCCCGCATGTGGAACGGTCCGGGAGAAGGCAGGCAGGCACCGTGGGGGTCGACCCTGCCAGCCGGCCCGCTCTGCAGGTCTGGATGCCAGCCGGAATGAAGCGAATGCTGATGACTGAGTCGTCTAACGGGTTACTTCAGCAAACACCACTGAAACCTAATGCCAGCTGCCGGCGAGAGCCTGAGCAAGACCGATCACCAGCACGAAACGTAAGCTGCCGGCTAAATGTCTCAGAATGTATGAGATGCAGCTTCATGATACTATTACGGAAATATTTTGGTATCTAACATCATTTGGGCCACCTGCACGCCACACTACATGGGGCATCAGGGAAGAAAGGGGGAAGGTAAGTCTTTCCTCCCTCAACTTAGGGGGCCGGGTGACCTAGTGGTATCATTGCCCGTCTTCATATCGGACAGCATGGATCAACATGGGTTTAATACCCACGGCGGGAAACCGCCTTCCGTGACCGATCTGACGCGGTGGAAAGGATCCTAAAACACTCATGCCAATACTCCCTGTAATTGGGCAAGTGTGCCTGTCGGGAGTGGCCCTAATAAAAATAACTTCAAGCGGAGAGAACTCCCCTCCCACACACACCACTTTCATGGAGGCAATGAAAGTACAAGCGGAGGCCACTGACAAAATACTGAGGGAGGCCTTTGATTGACTTGGAAGGCTCCCACGATGCCCTAGGGGACACACAAGATGGCTTTAGTCCGACAAAAAAATCCACAAAGCAGCACATTAGGCATTCATGTTTTAGATGCATGTGGTGCAAGCCATAATATTTAATGTTAAATTAGAAAGTCAACCCTGAACTTTCCCAAAGTGCATGCAAGGCTCAGAGCAGCACGTAACGGGTCCGTAGCCATCTGACCTATGTCGGGCTATATACTGAGCATCGGCGGGTCTCAAGAGGATGGATCCCAGGTCTTTCCCGTACATCTACCACTATACGGGTTCTGAGCAGCAGAGCCGGAGACCAACGTCACTGAGCTACAGGGACCAAGTGGTGCACATGACACGACGGCAAAGACCGGGTCAAAACCGACGCAGGAGGATTCATAAAACAGCAAGGGATATCCCACGACTGCATCCCAAAGCAGATACAGAAAAATTTGAAGTTAGGAGACATAGCTCCAGCAGGCACACAGGGAAACTCAGAAAAACAGAGGAGCCCCTCGAAGTTGAAATCAAGTGCCCGACAATATAGGAGGCCCGAAAGCCTGCGTGTCCATCCTGGGAGGCCTGAATGTGGTACACAAGTTCACAAGTTGAGACAGGACGTCTCTTAAACGGCTGCTATCCGAAACAGAAAAAATACTCCCCGCCAATACGGCACACTGGGCCTCAAGCCAGCGCAGCATATTTCACAAGTAGTGAAGGAATCCATGACCACCGCACAGAGCACAACTGAGCAAAAGACAGGCCCTGGAGGTGGCTAACGCTTCAAATACGAGAAAGTCTAGAGTCACACTGTAGCGGTACTCGCCGGAAGTTTCTGGAGGAGAAACCACGACCACAAATTACACATTAGCCTCCATTGCATTCGGGGAGGGGGAGATTTTCACATAAGCGCATCTGCACTAAGTGACTGTGAAGACTTACAAGACACTGTTATGAATGAAGGTAATATTTTAGAACTGAGCAGCTTCCTCACAGCACATGATTTTCGACCATAAGTGCCGTAAATGGGCCGCGAGGGTAGGGGAGGGGGAGGAGTACAACCTGTATGTTTACGCTCAACCCATCCTTCGTTCACCGAAATATCGGCACGCCTGCCCCTAAACCGCAACAGTCCCTAGCAAAGGAGCCGCTCAAGTGGAGGCCCCTCAAAGTTGTACCCCTCCACGTAACTTACAAACGGCGACAGAGCACCTGTTTCATAACATTCGTCAGACAGTCTTTTTCCTCCCGGGAAATATTGCCAACAAAGTCCCTGATTCAGAAGTTATGTGCAAGTTTCTTTCCTCACATTTAGTGCCCCAGGTTAATATATAAGCTAAAAATAGTAAACCGCTACGTGAGGAGTAATAACAGGTCGCCTGTCTATCATTCGTGCACTTCGATTAATCAGTCCATGACAGTCCACCATCGCCGACAGTATTATCCAGCCTGATGTCAAAGAAAGTTGCCAAGTTATCATGTAATACTCCCGTTCATCCATTTACAACTATTAACAAAAACAGTCCTGTACCGAACCTTGACGCAGCACATATGTTCTGTTCACTCAAGGCTCATTCAAACGTGGGGGCTTTAATGTGAGCTCAGTACCCATTCATTGCCATTCATGTGTTCCCTGCGCCTCTGATCACGCTGATACGGCACAAATGGTGGCGTCCAATATTGACCGTTGGTCGGTAATGTAGCTTCTAGTACGCGTCATTAATCAACAGGAGACACACGTAAATATTGACCGCGAATGAGACAAGAACCCTTCCCGCCTCATGGCCGTGGAGCTGTTTACGGAAGACAGGCCTATGTGCTTTTGGAAGCTTGATAAACCCCACTCCTGTCCCGGTCCCGGACCTGGAGACAAACCACTTTCCAAACGGTAATCACAGCGTTCTCTTGACCTATAGTGTTCAACTCATACACCAAGGAAAGGCTGGGGAAACGCGAGAAACGGCATGTTTGACTGCTGTCCACAGGGAAGGCGGAAACTTCGTTTCTCTTCTTCGGCCAAGTCAAAATAACGGAGAAAGCGATAATTTGGGCTAATCATCGCTTACTCACGCTTATGATATAACATCAATGGCTTACTGAATGCGAATAAATGTAGAGAAACGAGGACAACTGGGTGGCGCTTACTCTGCACTTACCCTCTGCATCAAGTGACAATGTCTTACAATCTTGTCCATTCACCCGCCCCCAAACGATCGAAAGAAAGCTGAAACCTGAGTGGCACAAGCAAAAAAACAAGCAAACAAAAAACTGCGAACAGAGTAAACGAGATAAAAGAACATTTGGAGAAGAGAAGTCCATGCTGAGCCATTTAATAACCACCGAACCGGCTGCTCCCGTAGCTCAGTAAGCCCGGCCTGGATGTAATTTCGTCCCGAATCAAGGCATAGCGTTTTGGCACGCCAATGAAACTCGACTAATTGATCGCTTCCCGTACCACGATCTTCCGCGGATTTTTACCACCATTATTGTTAGAGCTGTCTCTTTCTGCTTGGCCCACACACGATCATTTTATGGATTGGAGGGCTAGGCTCTAAGCTTTTCTCTCCATTGCCTGTGAACAGCCTTCGGCTATGCATTTAGGCACTATAGACGCTCTGACATTCGGGGAATTGCTTGAGCCCAATGATATAAGCAAAGGGGACCTGGGGGCGAGCTTTCGAGCCTGGTCATAGGGGGTCCGCCGAGCTTGGTCTCAGGGTGCCCCGAGCATCTGTATCCGGGGCTCAGGAGTATTGGTCTCGACCCCCCCCCCCGAGGATCGTACTGAAGGGCTCCGGTGTATTGGTCACGGGGGCACCGATCATTGACTCGGAGGGCCCCCGAGTATTAATCTGGAGGGCCCCCGAATATCGGCATCGAGGACCTCCTGAGCGAAGCAGGAGACCCACGCTTGGTCTCAAGAGCCCCTCGAGCTTGGTCTGGGGCCTCTTAGCTTGGTCTCGGGCATCAGTTTCGGAGGCCCCATACATGGTGCCACCGATGGTCTTCGGACCCCCTGGCCGAGTCCTGACTACGCCATTGCTTGAGCCAGTGGTAGATCCAGGTATTCATTTGGGAGGGGTGGGGGGGGGGAGGGTTCAAGCCTCCCTTACCATTGCCTCGGAACAGCCTCCGACCACGTATTAACTATAGACACTGACATTTCGGGGGGAGGTTGCTTGAGCCTCCTAGCCCCTTGTACCTGCCAAAGGCCTAAGCCCCCATGAACTGTCTGAGTGCCTGGAGTAGATGCATAGGCGAAGGCCGGTCCGAGGCAATGGCGAAAGTGGCTCAAGCTCCTCCCAATGAAGTTCTCCTCCGATCAGCGCCACTGATCGGAGGCGCTGTTTAGTGCCGGTTTCTGCGGGATCATGAAGAAAGCAGGGAAGCATCGCTGGTGTACAGCATTGCTTCCTTTGTGTGCTGCCCCAGGTTCTCGGCAAAAAAACATCTGACAATCGGTGTACAAAAACAATCGGTGTACATATTAACTTTCATAAGGCACTGCACCTTTGCAAAAATATCGAAGAAACGCCCGGAGACAATCCTGTGCCTCCATTTGATGTTTGCTTGTTTGTGCTGCAGTGGCGCATCATATGCGTCTGTATAGCAAGTGACGTCACAGCGCAGACTTGGAAAAAGAATGTCGTTTTAATTAGAGGTAGAAAGTAGAAATATTCGAAGGTTAATTTCTCCAGCAAAAACTGAGCATATACCAAGAAATTGCAGATCAGGTAACCCTGATGGATGCAGATCATCTTTTACAGGTCTCTGGAAAACCGACAACCAGTCCATTGTTGCTGAATCTACTGGAGAGCCCATAAATATTTATAAATGAGTGGCTATGCCGACTTGAAGCATTCCCACAGCCTAGAAAGGGATCGATATCAGCAACGAGCCTATTTTCCAGACATCAACACCTACGATTGATGCAAGACCGAGACCCAACATCTACTGTGACGACAGGTACGGCCGGCGGCGCTTTCCGGCCTTGACATAGAAGCCTGGTGAACCGATCTAATCGGGCGCGTGCGCAAGGCCGTGGTGCCTTTTTTCGATACCGTTAACATAATCTTAATCTTGGGTAAGATATTGGAGTTTAAGGGCACTTCAGCTGTCAAAGCTTTGATGTGTGGAGGCTTGGGTAGGAAGGAATTTTCGGGACACCCGGTATAAGCTACAGTAAATCATCCAGTGTAAAACATTATTTACAGAGGGACTGTTCCATAATATAAGGTTATATTCAGAAAAGAGACTCTTCCGACTCTTCGTACGTAGGAGCGTGTCATAATAAAGAACGTCATACATTCCACTAGTCGGAGCCTGGTCAGCCCAGATAAGATTCAGAATGGTGGGGGTGGTAAGCCTCTTTTACCAAGACCTCCTTTTTCGCAATCTTAATGACGCTAACGGTTAGCTCTCTTTTCGAGGAACGCAGGAAATGCCTCCCGCAATTTGGCTATCCAAATTACCTCGCCCGGTCGCAGTGGTAAACGCTTTTCATATATTTTTGGTACTGAGAAATCATTACAAAGGTACAGTCAATCCCCCTTTTCCATGCTCCGAAAATAGTAAATGCATCGTCGGATGCTGTTCAAAGGCAATAGCGAGGGGGGCCTGAAAGTAAGTCCTAGATCTGCCACTGACCGAGACGGCAACCTAACTTTATATTATTCCAAGCACTTAGAAAATTAAGGTCATTGGCACAAATATATAGGAGAATAGCTATCAACCCCCTATCTTCCATGTTCTGCATGTTCTAGAGGGCATATTCAGAGAAAACGGATAATTTTTGTAAGTTAGAGTATCCGACCTAAAGGCTGTAGAAACATTGCTTTGAACCACAAAACAAATAACTACTTAGTTTCCAAACCATATCATCAGACGTGAAGGCTTCTGGGTACTACGATTTACTTTTTTCGAGTAGCGATGGTTTTTTGGAAGGTAAAATTATATATCGAACGTATTCATGGGGTTAGACATACAAAACTGGATGGGAAATATTTACGTTTTCGAACAAATACATTTTTGGGAGCTTGGCTGGTGAAAGAAATGTTTGTCAAATATGGGCCACTGATAGGAAAAGTGGATCCTAGACAACCACTGCGATGCTACCACTTTGGCTGACGAGGGGGGGTCAAGCAGCTATCACACAATGACAAGTGATACATCCAGCCGCTTTGATCAATCTTGGTTCCCACAATGCTGGCTTATCCATCCCATCCGTACGGAAATACGCTGATTGATTCACAATTCCAGGAGAACAGCGCCTGCACCCGCTGCTCCGGCGGGAAGTGCTTATCCAAAGACAACACGGCGTCTGAGCACAGCTTAAGCCTCAGATCGATCAGTTCCAACAAATTACCCAACGAAATAATTCACATGATTTCGGGCAAAAACAGGCATTATGAAACTGCCTAATATACATGAAGGTCATATGTGATTGCGCCAGTATCAACCCTCGGAAGAAATTCTTGGATTGGTGGCCAAATGCATCATCCTTACACAGAAATTGTAGGTCTAAGCCGTAAAAGAGCCGTTTAAGAAAGTACAGCCACCTTAAGCTTCAGGAAGATCCGCCTTCATATATGGGAGATAATGCATGGGAAAGCTCTGTTGGACCCTGGACTTCACGCAAACTATACATGACGTCAGCATAGCTCAGCACGGACTCGATGTGGGGACATGGAGTGGAACCCCTGCAGGCGGGCAACGCAGGCGATGTGGAGACGTGGAGTGGAACCCCTGCAGGCGGGCAACGAGCCGATATGGAGACGTGGAGTGGAACCCCTGCAGGCGGGCAACGCAGCCGATGTGGGGACATGGAGTGGAACCCCTGCAGGCGGGCAACGCAGCCGATGCGGGGACATGGAGTGGAACCCCTGCAGGCGGGCAACGCAGCCGATGCGGGAACATGGAGCGGAACCCCTGCAGGCGGGCAACGCAGCCGATGTGGAGACGTGGAGTGGAACCCCTGCAGGCGGGCAACGCAGCCGATGTGGAGACATGGAGTGGAACCCCTGCAGGCGGGCAACGCAGCCGATGCGGGGACATGGAGTGGAAACCCTGCAGGCGGGCAACGCAGCCGATGCGGGGACATGGAGTGGAACCCCTGCAGGCGGGCAACGCAGCCGATGCGGGGACATGGAGTGGAACCCCTGCAGGCGGGCAACGCAGTCGATGCGGGGACATGGAGTGGAAACCCTGCAGGCGGGCAACGCAGCCGATGTGGAGACGTGGAGTGGAACCCCTGCAGGCGGGCAACGCAGCCGATGCGGGGACATGGAGTGGAAACCCTGCAGGCGAGCAACGCAGCCGATGCGGGGACATGGAGTGGAAACCCTGCAGGCGGGCAACGCAGCCGATGTGGAGACGTGGAGTGGAACCCCTGCAGGCGGGCAACGCAGCCGATGCGGGGACATGGAGTGGAAACCCTGCAGGCGGGCAACGCAGCCGATGCGGGGACATGGAGTGGAAACCCTGCAGGCGGGCAATGCAGCCGATGTGGAGACGTGGAGTGGAACCCCTGCAGGCGGGCAACGCAGCCGATGCGGGGACATGGAGTGGAAACCCTGCAGGCGGGCAACGCAGCCGATGCGGGGACATGGAGTGGAACCCCTGCAGGCGGGCAACGCAGCCGACGCGGGGACATGGGTGGAAACCCTGCAGGCGGGCAACGCAGCCGATGCGGGGACATGGAGTGGAAACCCTGCAGGCGGGCAACGCAGCCGATGCGGGGACATGGAGTGGAACCCCTGCAGGCGGGCAACGCAGCCGATGCGGGGACATGGAGTGGAAACCCTGCAGGCGGGCAACGCAGCCGATGCGGGGACATGGAGTGGAAACCCTGCAGGCGGGCAACGCAGCCGATGTGGAGACGTCGAGTGGAACCCCTGCAGGCGGGCAACGCAGCCGATGTGGGGACATGGAGTGGAAACCCTGCAGGCGGGCAACGCAGCCGAAGCACAAAACGCTTGGCCGGTATGTACCAAAGTCATGCCACGGACTCATTAGCCGAGGTACCAAACAAGTTTCAGAAATGAAACCCCACAGGGAGATAAACAACTGACTGATTGATAGACAGAGGGACGAGCGAGGAGTGAGAGAGAGAGAGAGTCGTGTGTTCTGCGCAGTTTTGGTTCAGAAATCTGCAGGCCGAGGTGGCAGACGGCGGTGAGACCGGAGACGTCCCCGCTGCTCTCAGCCAGGTGTGCCGGTCACCTCTGATAAGCCCAGCCGATGGCATGCACGGAATGCAGCCGCTGAGGGTCTGATGCCACAGCGACGGAAGCCGGAGCCTGCGTCACGGGAACTGCAACACCTGAACCCAACTGCTTCCAACGCCGAGCACCGTGCCTTCCCGACTGTTCCGCTTATCCGATAACTCGGCTCATCCCTGACAGGCGAGCCGTGACGCTGCAAACAATGAAGCGCCAACAATCAAAACCGGCAAATTCCCGACAGGCGGGAGAGACGTTACCGATACCTACCCTGAACGGGGACGTGTTGGTGCTTTAAGGTCGTGCTTAGATGGGAATAAATCTAGCTCGGGATAGATGGTCATAATTTGGAATGAATGCAATGGCTGCATTGCTACTTGTTTGCACCCGATTTTCCCAATCGAGCTCAGCATTGCACGCGTATTTCCCGGTATAACTGAACGACATTTTCGTTATCCGCCATTTGGAAGATTACAGAGACATTCACCCGGACCTAAATCTCAAACCAAAGCTTAAATTTATTTCTTCTACTTACTCGAGCATAGCACACAATCCAGCTTAGTTTCTAGGTTACGTGTCGACGCAAAGGCCAATGATTCAGCACGAATACGATCATGACACGACACAATAAATACCGCTAGATAGGTATTCAATTTACACCCTGATAACTCCATCTAAAAGCCATTGTGGACGTTTGACGACCGAGCACACATGCGCTGTCAAAACAAACAGAACATGTGTGCAACTATCCGCAGCGGAGTAACAGACTTGTACTCGGAAGAGACGTGCAATGTTCGGTAAGCAGATGGCCAGTACACGGAAGAATGCCACGGTGTCGCCACACGGCCAGGCGATTCAGTAGAAAGCTGAGCCTGAATTAATGCACTTTTCGATGTCATCGCAGCGGGCAACTAGCCTTCAAGTGTTCACTAAATATGTTTTCTTACCTGAACAGTTTCGACTTAGAGACAGGTATCGGAATCATTTCTGGAAGAGGAGCCAGCATGGCAAGATCGTCCTCATTTCAAATCATGGCTTTTTCGAGCATTACAAGCAGAGCTTCAGTTCTGTTTCTGCTGGAAAGTACTAGGCTAAAATCATTGTTCATGTATGTATGTGAGACCCCCGCACCCTCCTAATTTGGATCCGCCACAGAGTGGACGCACACGCCTTGCCGAGAAAATGTATTTCCCTTGGTGTCACAACCAGATGGTTTCAACGTAATAGTAGAACATCACGGTGGCTGCGTCGCTTACGATGTACGCAGACCACGGCGCTACGCACATCGTCGTTTGCCGTTGACCGCAGAGGCTTCGCCGCTCTGCCGGGCAAAGTCAAACCCGTACCGAGTGTGATACATTTAAAGGGAGTGTGGCACCTTGGTGCAATTCCAGACCGTGGTGGTTTTAGGGGCAATCTAGGTTTAAAATAAAGAATTAGGTCTTATTTCTGCGGAAAAATCGTTAAGAGCCTAATATTTTGTTTCACCCAATTTTGCTCTCTCAGCAATAAAAAGTATCCAAATTAAGTGTGACGTCAAACCGACGTATGTGCTGGCAATGCTTTGTGCCAGACTGAACTTGTTTGATGTGCACAAAAATCCATACGAATACAATGGTGGCGTTTTTAGCTAAAAAAGTTACCAATGGGAAGCAAACTGGCATTCCTCAATTTCTTGTATTTTTCTTTATATATTAAAGCATATTTTCAGTTTTCAAACAAGTCAATAAAGCATTGATAAGTTTTTAAGTGCTGCGGCGAGGAGCATGATGATGAGTTGTTAAGATGTTCCCTGGCCTCTCCCTCGAATCCGGAAATGTAAAAACACTGAAGATTGTATATTCGGGCACAGCCCTTCATCAGAATCGTGGAGTAATATCAAAATTCTCAGTCCTAGTATAGCCAGACCTCGAATTTTTAGTATAGCCAGACCTCGCATTTTTCATTATTTAGTATAGCCAGACCTCGCAGTTTTTCGAATTCGAGGTCTGGCTATACTAGGACTGAGAATTTTTGATATTTACTCCACGATTCTGATGAAGGGCTTGCCCGAATATACAATCTTCGTGTTTTTTACATTTCCGATTCGAGGGAGAGGCCGGGAACATCTTAACAAGTCAATAAAGCAAGTTATACGGTTTTAAAATCGACAGAACCAAAGCCATATTTAGCACGTGGGTTTTAAATATGTCCAAGCCTTGGTAAGAAGCCAGGAACCGTGGTAAGAAGCCTATATATATATATATTTATTTAGGAACCGTATATATATATATATATATATATATATATATATATATATATAGGGGAAGCGGGGTAACACCGCCATGTGGGGAACCCCGCCATACCCCTAGTGGTGTGGTTACTAGCTGTACACAACGTTTGGTACCATTTCTCAGTCGAAATTTAGCGGCGAATGAGCATGAGCCCGTTGCAACACGAATTTTGATACGTTTCAGATAATTAGAGGCATATTTTGAAAAAGGATCATCTTTTATAAAAAATCCCTGTCATTGTACAATGCCGGAAGTTATTCATTGATCTAACCTTAGTAATTTCTCATCTTTTCAGAGCGTTATAGCTTTTGTTCTAGATTTGTCGTACCAGGTCGCCATAACAGTCGTACTTTTCAGCGGTAGTGGTGATTGTCGCTCACCGTTGATGCGGGCAACACCGCCATGCTGTGGCGGTGTTACCCCAAGGGTGGCGGTGCTACCTCATTGGATGTCGGGGGCTCATTTTCTTTTGATAAACATTTGAATGGTTCAAGCTATCATAAAAACAGCTAAGAAATTCCGAAATAGCCTAAACCTAAAGCGGGGGTAGTGTTTGCCGTGCACAAAATGAAGCGCAGTTCCAATCAGGGTTCTGGATTGGCTGCGCTGTTCTTGACATTACCATCTGCGTTTGGGTGTATTTCGTTCTTGTAGAGTTATTTCAGACACCAGTCGTATTTCGGTTTAATGAATAATAATGATAATGGTAGTAACAATGATAATAATAGTAGCAAAACAATAACAAATAAAAAGTATCTCAATGCTGCATGTTCGTCAGGTATACCTAGACTGTAACCTTCCCGTGAGTGCACTGTATTTGCCTCTGTGACGCTTAACTCACTTAATTATATTGTTGAACTTGTATATTACTTATTCTTGGGCAAGAAATAGCAAGTAGAATGTTAGGTTTTAGCACGAGTGTGTTGCGATGTTTTTCAAACTTGTATAGTATTGAATTAGGCGCTGGCTCAGCAATCTTTTCGCTGACGAAGATAGTCGAATGACCCTCGAAAGCTACGAAAATATAACCGAAATACGACTGGTGTCTGAAATAACTTCTACAAGAACTGAATATGTCCCAGTCAAACACCATTTACCGCAACATACGTTTGGTGTATGCTTGAAACAAAACTCGATTTCAATTTTTGGTCGTTTATTTTTACCGAGAAAGCGTGTTCTGTTTCAGACCATTGAATCAACTTGTGAGATCACAATGGCTCTGAAGCAAGCAAATAAAACCTTACGACGTGCGCTTGGAGCTCGGAATTGTGACGCCATAAAATTAGTTGGGGAAGGGATATACATAGAGTATAATATAATTATAGTGATATACTATAGAAACAGTAGAGATCTACTATAGCTATAGTAGATGTCAGATAGGGATGTCAGTAAAAAGCCAGCATACGGTATCAGATCCCGAGAGCCACACTGCTAGATCGACTGAAAACATCGGATGAGGGCAAATGGAAAAAATTGCTCCTCCTAGATTAGGTCCTGGGACAGTCATCCCAGAATAATTCGAGCATGACCTAGCAGAAAGGCTGGTCTGCTTTTAAAGCTTTTCTATGGCATTACTACCGAAAAGCTCGCGCCTATTGCCTACGACTTTGCGGAAAAGGCAGCGGATCAGCCATCCATTCGATTGTGAAACTCGCAGATACCAGGATGCGGATGCGCCTACAGCAGGATCTCAGATATCTATACCCAGGATTTTGGGAAAGGGCCCAAATATCTGTTGCCCACTCAGAGCCCCATTGCACCAACGTCTTCAATCGATGATGTACTCCCAATCACACAAATTCAACGAAAAATAGAAACCATCTCGCCGCAGAAAATTATGCTCAATAATGCTGACGAGCTTTCCTGCGAAAAGGACGACGAAAGAGCCTGAAAAAGAAAGGAAGTCGCGCATATATAAAACCAAGAACAAACTGGGCAAAAAGGCGTAAGACATAAGAGCCCCACCGAAATGAGAATGGGGCTATTTGCTGTATTGTGAAGAAGATGTTACCGGCTGGAACGAACTCCGGTTGCAGTGTGGATTGTGCCGTCAAAGGACACACGAAGCTTGCAGCGATGGGTCAAGTTCAAAGAGGTTTGTGTGTGTTCCTATATGAAGAGAAAACATTTCGGAACTATATTTCGAATTTGATTCTGTGCATTTCAGCGCTCTCAACGATCTGCGGTTTTGGTTTTGATTTCCAGTTCGCTTGTGCATCCACATGAATGTTCATTTCCTTAGTTGGCATTACAGCACTGGCGAAGGAACTTGCGGCGGGGGAGAGGGCACCGATGCGCGGTACTCCCCCTTTGAACATAAATTTTAGCCCTAAGTCTATGGCGTTGACTGGAGGGAAGTGGGCTGAAAGGCTTATGGTGGCCCTTAAACTCCGACGTTCCACCGTCACTGATTATCATACTGTGTTCCTCATGATTTAGGGACATTTGTGATTTGTGACTTGATTTGTGATATACCTGGAAGTTCAATGGATATGAGCTTAGATGTTAAGCCAGTAACATAAATACGTTATGCAAGCTTTCAAATACAAGCTGTTTCTTCTTTTAGTTATATAAATTTGTATTACACGAATACAGAAATTCGCGTTTTTAAATATGATTGATAATCGTCCTTGGAACCGTTAGCACTGCTGTAGAGACTAGAATCTTCAAGATAAACATAATGTATGGATACTTGCATTCACAAGCTGAAAACGAACGAATTTAAAACGCCATAGAAGTGACATATAAGGGGTTAACACTGGCATAATAGGGGTAACACCGCCACCCATGGCGGTGTTACCCTCACTTAAGACACTAAGACATGCACTACTCACTTTCAAGTCATTTATCTTTTAGTTTAAAGATACAGGTAAAATTAGGAAGGCATTCCTTGGTGTCAAATTAATCTCAAATGGATCAAAGTGAAGAAATTGTCATCCAACACAAAATGTGCTTTTGGGAACAGCAAATCCTTATGGTGGCGGGCTTACCCCACTTCCCTATATATATATATATATATATATATATATATATATATATATATATATATATATATATATATATATTTAGGAACCGGTAAGAAGCATTGGTAAGCCTTGGTAAGTAAGACAAATTTGTCCGAGCAGTGGGGCTTGAGCATGACGTCATTTTCCTAAAATTGCCTTATGGCACGTACTCATGCGGGGAGGACAGGGTCAGTAGGGCCAGGGTGAATTTCTACATTTTTTATCCGTGAACGGTAGGCTCTAAGACAAAATAAACATCGATCTAGTGGATTCTCGGCGTGCTCTACCACATGCCTATCTCAGTTCAAATTATGAAGGTGGCGCATTTCCTTTAAAGATAATTTCACGACAAATCGACCAAGCAATAAAACCCTACATCTCAGATTTTGATGAAAATTTGTCGCAGGTGTTTTCCAGAGTGTAGATTAACGCTGGCATTTTTGGCTTCGTCCGTCCAGTGTTTTTTTTTTAGTTATGGCCTCAGGCAGTTTTTGGACCCAACGTAAACCTTACTTTTCCAATAGCCATATCTTCGAGACAACTATGGTAAATATATAAAATCGTAGATGCTTGGAATCGTGAAGACCTAAATAAAAATTTGGTGGCGTCTAAATTTAAAATGTTTCGATAATAATATTATTTTTCCGGTGACCTAGGGTCAGGTCACTACATTTGATAACGATGACATTAAAAAGTGAGATATTCTATCCTTGGAAAATCAAATTTGGAGTGTAGGTATTCCATTGTGAAAAAATTGGAAAGATATTTTTCTCAAAACTGATAAATGACATATTTAAATGAGCGATGCAAGCGCAATGCGCCCGAGCATTGTATGATATCCATACTAGCAGTCCTCGATGGACATGTTATGGGAACTAAATTTTCAGAGATGACCTTCAAAGACTACAGTAACTCATCAAAAGTATATTTTTCAACTTTCGTATATTTTAACATGCACCCCACTGGGGCCAAATTTTCCCCTGACAGATTTTTCCAAATAACGCAAAAACGAAGAAAGGCAGAACAACACAGCACCGAAATCAAATTTTTAGGTCAGGTAATGTCAGGTCAAAGAGTTATTTAAGATTAAACAACCCAACCTCAAGCCTAAAATCACGAGTTTAAGCGACACCAAAGAAACATCTGGCAACCGATCAATTCCAAACAATAGTAACATGATGAGGTCATTGGGGTCGTCACAAAATCTACCATCAAGAAATATTCGACCCCGTCCTCCCCGGATGTGAAGTCATGTTCGTGATGTGTCAGGAAAGTGACGTCATGCTCAAGTTCCGCTGCGCGTGCTGCGAGGATCTCTCTAAAACCCCCGTGCTTAACATGGCTTTGGTACCGTCGACTACAAATGCATATAACTTGCTTTATTGACTAGTTTGAAACGTGAAAGATTTTGCAATAGACCAAGAAAAGTAGCAGAAATTGATGAATGTCACTTTTGTTCCTAATGGTCACCTATTTTAATTAAAAACGTTTAATTTGTATTAGTATTCATTATTGATGCAAGTGAAACAGGTCTAATCTGCCACAAGGCATCGCCAGCTAATACGCCCATGAAGTTTTTAACTAGCGATAACAGCACCTGGGATATACCTCATTGGTAACTGTAGACGTCACGCGAATTCAGAGACTTATTGCGAACAGAGGTAAGTAAAATAAAATCAAATAAATCCATTTTTCAGCAGAAGTAACACCAAATCCATCATTTTCAGCATAGACTGTCCCGAAAGCCACCACAGTCTGGAATCGCAGCAAGGTGTCACATTCCCTTTAACACTGTCGCTAGCGCTGTGACGGGGTGCGAGATTCCAGCGCAGTCAGCTGTTTGTGACGGAAGCAGCCGCACACTGGCCGCTGCCATGCTGACGTCATTGTTAGTGACGACACAACCCGCAGAATAGTCTGCCAGCAGACGAACATAGCCCAGCTCTCACCCCATCGCTCAACACAGAGCTAACGGATATTCGACGGATGGATCGTATATTCATGTTGGTTTGGCATATTTGCTTGGTCAATGACGGGCTTCCGTGGCGGCATTAATCATCGGCTTCGGCTCGGCAATGGGGTGTCGACGGGGCAGGTACACACCATTCATCAGCGCTTCCCTAGGGAATCACCACCACCAGACTCCAGACAAATACACACATCATCACGCTTGAGATGACGGCAGCGACTCCGCCCACATTCCATCCTACCACCAAATTGGCCGCGCTTTAAAACAGCCGAGGCTAAGGCTGACCAGAACGCAGCCTCAATTCACACCATGATAAATCAACGATAGAGCGTGATCAATCAACACGATCTTTCACAAACAGGTACGAATACCCGAGCTTCACGAGTCATTCCAGATAGAAGCAGAGCCATTGTGTACGAGATACACCCGGCCCCGAGCTGATGTACGATGAGCAACGAATGAAGTACGGATGATTTCGCGCTGTCCGACACATTCCAGTAGCCCAAGCGTTGATGGCGCGAACAAACATCCAATCCCAAAACGCCACGCTAACGTTTGTTTTAAAACCGTAGCACCGCATTAACACCATTAGACTATTAGCCTACCGGAAGATCACCCCGTAAATGTAACAGCGCCACTCCGCAGGTGGCAGCTTTTCTGCGCTAAGCACAAACCCACAAAGGATGCTACACTGCTCTGATCATCACCTGCGCGCCCCGGTGCCTTGGCGACCACCCTGGCGATGGCCGCCGCTACCATCCTCCTCCGAAGAACCAAGTTCGATCAGCTCTGGTGGTGAGATGACCCCGTCCCGCTGAAGGGGCACTGGCGGCGGAGACGGACGGTGGTCGCTCTCCGAGCACCCGTCAGACTCCACCCGGCCTGTGACATCAGCATCCACATGGAGACGAGCTGGCGCCTGAGGAGTCGAAGAGGCGACCTCCGAGCGCAGCGCCACAGGCGGTGGGGACGGACGGTGGTCGCTCGCCGAGTCCTGGTCGGTGGGTGCAGACGATGGCTCGAAATCGATGGCCGAATCTATGCTGGATGCCGGCTGCGGCGAGGAGTCGCGTTCGGAACTGACAGCGTGTCGCCGACGACCGGCAGGCGACATCTGGTCGCTCGACGATATCTCGCTGTCGACGACAATGACAGGAGGTGGGAGGCTATCGTCTTCACTCCGCATACGGTTTGAATCATGGAGTAAAACACCTGGAGATTCCCTTTTCATTTGCGTATGCTGAGATGAGTGCCGGATGTCATCACAGTCTTGCTGACGGCCTTGATGCCCCGTATCATTTTGATCGCGCGACGGTGACAGTGCACTGACTTCTCTGTGATTCAGAGACACTCGTTGCTCTGCTGAAGGAGATACTTGGCGTGGTGTTCGTGGCCAATCAGGACCTACTGATTGTTGTGTCCCGACTCCTGCAGACGCTCGGCCCTCATCCCCGCGTCGTTCGCAGGGAGACCGCCGGCGTCCGCTATAGTCTTTCGAGTCTCTGCTGCAGTCACCATGTGGACGCTCTCTCTCATCCCGGACCCAGACACGACGTGGTGGAGGGTGCTGGTGCCGCGCAACCCAGGAAGTGGAGGGTTCACACCAGGGACCATCTGGACGACCACCTCTCATGAAAGGCGGAGGCGGACCCATCCAGATGTCAGGGCCAGGGGGTCGCCAGTGTGGTGGCGGGGGTCTCCACATTCCGGGGGAGGGAGCCCGCCAGGACCAAACGGACGCCACGGTCCACCCCACTCCCTCCGATCCCGGGGCCAACAAGGACCCCGCTCGTCTCGCCACCGCTCTCCATACGGCTTTCGACTGCCACCCGTTCTACACTCTCTATTGCCATCGCCGGTGAAGACGCCGCCGTCTTCGCCGTTCCTGCCCCAGTGTCTTGTTGGGCGTCTGTTGCCCTCGGTATAAGGTCGCTCGCTGCTGCGCCTGCGCTTCCTCCAGGGCTTTTCGGCAGGCATTTTCTCCTCCTCCTCCTCTTCCACCGGCGGCTGAAAACGGCGGATATTAAAAACACATCATAATTGCAGCGTCGGAATCAAATGTATCCATACCCTGAATACAAATTATGCTAGCATCTAAAGGACCACATAACATTATAAACCCGTTGAGTGAAATGCTCCGGAAACACGTCAAACCTGTGCTAAGATCACAGGCCACCGTGGGTATACCCCAGCTGATTCCGGTCCAATGAAGTAACACTAGCTCCAAAGCCCTGACAAGCCAGTGACGCCAGAGAGAGTATCTTATTTTGGAAAACGACACGTGCTAATGTCAATGAGATGCGAATGATGCGATGCCAGCATGAGTCTACGAATTAGTACAGCTTGACGGCTACAGTAAAAGCAGTGAATTCTTAAACAAAACACGAGCATAAAATTCCAACCTCACGTTTTCGATCCAGTCGGCACTCCGAAGATCATCCAGGTAGTTTTTCCTCTCCTGGTCGTGGCCACGCGCTTTGTTAAAGGCTGCCAAAAACCAGCACATCTCGTTAGCATCCGTAACTAAAGTCATGTTCCTTCATCTAAATAGTATCGCCCTTACCCCCTAGACAAGGAGCAAGAGCGTCGCTGTGATCTCTAAAGTGGGCAGCAGATGGGAATGGAGTTCGAAATCCAGGGGATGCACTCCGAGATGCAACATGTTGCTACATAAGCAAGACACTTCAAAGGCTTTGCAAAACGCAGCAAAACCTGCATAAATAATTGGAAACTGGGGGCACACATCTACATTAAAGGATACCTAACACGACAAGCATGGTTTTATTTTATCTTATAAGGGCCACTCCCAACAGGCATACTTGACCATTTACAGGGAGCATTGGCGTGGGAGTTTAAGGATCCTCTTCACCGGGTCAGATCGGACATGGTTTCTCGATGTGGGGATTGAACTCTAGTTAATCCATTCTATCCTATCTGAAAACGGACAATGAAGCCGCTAGGCCACCCGGCCCCATTTCGTCAAATGATCATGTTTATGCGTCAATTTTCTCGCATTCGTTCCATCCGAGATTGGCTGCCCAGGATATGCCTCGGCTACACGCTCGTATGCGCTTTTTGACCACAGCATCAACCTCGTCTGCACGCCGTCTGCTCAGGTCTAAAAAGCTATGCTCCCTAACGAGATTAAATATCAACTCATCGAGAATAAAAGTTGCGAAAGTGAAATGTATTCTAAATTGCTGTGAGTTCTGCCATGACCCAATGTTCATAGCTAGGGCGTCGCTTAATGCTTTGTAAGACAACGCATGTTCATATGAAACTGATGTTATTAATAAAAACAGAATTGTATTTTAATTCTACTAAATCGTTTGAAAAAACCAGCAGTCAAATCCTGCCAGGTCTGGCGAATTTCAGTTACAGCCTACTCATTAGCTGAGCAGTAATTCCATTCCCCATGAAATCGCAATAGGTTACTGGCTAAGCCCATACCAGTTTACAAGAACCATACACACATAATTTTGTTTTGAATTCACCTCATCTAGATACCTCTTCACAGGGCATGTTTTCACAGTCGGGAAGTAGCGCGCTGAGTAGGTAGTCTAGCCTCCCGCCCTCCCTGTCTGTTGGGCCTACTGACCGGCAATCGCAGTCTCGGGACTGAAGCCCAGCTTGACGATCAGGTAGCGACAGATGAGGTAGCCGGTCCTGTTGACTCCGTGTGTGCAGTGCACACCGATCAGACCTGCTCACGTCAGGTCAGGTCAGGTCAGACACAGCCGCTGGGAACCCTCTTACATCCGGGCACTTAGGGCTTGTTCCACACCCTCTTGCGAAAATCCGAGAGCTTTTGGTGCCAGGTGATTTGTAAAAAATTACCAAAGACAAGTGACGCAAGGGATTGAAACACGTGAGTCATAATTGCCGTAACCAATAACAAGGCAATAATAGTGCATCCGTTCCATTTCTTTGCGTCATTTATCTTGGGTATTTTTCAAGGCCAGTAGGTATTTCCTGAAAAAAATGTCTGGCACCAAAAGCTCTCGGATTTTCGGAAGAGGGCCTGGAACATCCCCATGGTCTACACGATCTCTAGGTAAAGACAAAGCAGGATAAGCCAACACCACTCGCCATTCACATGGTACCCGCTTTAGTTCAGCTTCTAAAAAATTTGCAGATGTTTTAACCACCAACGTGGTGCGATTCGTTCAACAATAAAGATACCGCTTCGGCGTCCAAGGACCAAATCTGAACAGACGAAGCCTTTCATTGATCAGCCGTTCCCAGATCTCACGGCATGATGATCCCGTTTCAAGTCAGGGGAGTGCGTTATCTCTCACCGTACAAATACCGGTTTAGAGAAAAATAGGGGTAAAATTCTCAGGAACATTGTTGTTGGAAGTGGACGCGAAGATGGAGGGCAAAAATGCATGTATTCCGTTGTATTCAAGAACTTTCCAATTCTGAGCCCTGTTGTCGGCAATATGCACTCAAAATATTTTCCCTGGTCTCTCATGGTTCCTCAGCTTTCGTTTTTCATCACCACTATTATCAAAAGTTAGCCTCTCACAGACCCGTTGCGGGGAATTGGAACAGACTTCTTGGGGCATGGCTAGAAACGATAAGAAATCAATGGAAAAAGACATAGATAGGTTGTTTCAGAAAACTGCATGAGCACCAAGTTCTTTGGCTAAATATTTATGCCTTCACGGCAATGCCTTCATCATTATAATCGTATTCACGTTCAAGGTACAGTGCCATGATTGTTTTATCTTAATTCAGCAGGGGCTGGACCAACGTTCTCATAGACATTCATGGATCGAATTAGCAGCATCTTCGTGATGCCCCACAGCGGTCACGTGACCGAAATAGGGTCATGACTCTCCGTTTAGGAACCACTGCCCTAGACCGCCAGAAACGAGAATGAACCACATGATCTTTGTAAATGGAAGCCAACTTAAAATGTTCAGTGGCAACACAGAAAGTGCGTTAATCATTTTTAAACTACTTGTCTGGCCTACATAATGTTTGAAATTTTGGGTTAGGTCACCCGTTAGAAATTCAAACACCGCATATATCGCTCTGTGAAAGAGATACGCCTCTAAATGCGTCAAGACTAGCTGGCCGGATGATTCACAACACAATGGAGAAATCGGACAATAGACATGGAACATTTTTTAGTTTGTTCTTGCTGGGAGGTGAGTTAGGGTAGACAACAACTTCCAGAGAGATAAAGCTTACGTTTACGATCTTTTGGCGGCACCGCGCACGGCTGGCTAAAATGTTCTGGAAACCCAATTTCTGAGGCACAGGCTGCGGGTTCAAGTCCAAGCGGGTTCCCCTCAATAAGGCGTAGTCTGGATCCCGCAAACCCTTTCAGTGAGTTCAGTGTCGTCAAAATTAAGTGAATTGGCTCCGTATTTCTCTTGGCAGTTGTACTCTATCATAACTTTGTTTCCAACAATGCCAAGCTCAAGAAAGATACATGATTTTTGGCAGTTAATGAACTGTTTATCACTTGTTCGGCCCTTTAGTGCAATTTAGAGGAAAAGGGAAGGATAATTTGTCCCGCTCTTCCATATATGCGACGTGATGTAAGTTCATCAATGGATGATATTATACAAAATGTCCAAAATCCATTAGGTTCAAAAATGGTTCCAGCCAGTGGAGGGTCCACGCCTTCATTTCGAGGGGAGGGGCTCGAGCCTACGCCGCCATCGCCTCGGATCAGCCTCCGCCCATGTATTTACTATAGGCACTCAGACATTTCGGGGGGGGTAGCTTGAGCCCCCTAGCCCCCTCGTATCCGCCACTGGTTCCAGTGCAAGTCTTTCTGTTGTTCACTCTGTCGTTGAAAAATTAACTTGAAATCAATTTTTACAAAGACTCCGTGTGTTAGTGTTCGCCTTGACCCGGAATTGCCACTGAGCAGCGAACGACCTGCCAATGAGATTGGGAACACGTGTTTAACCATCCCTAAAATTCAATATTTCGGCGACACATTCCTAGAGCATCGCCTCGCTTCGGGCGGACGGCAGAAGCCACTGTTCTGCCCGGTCAGAAAAATTCGGCATGACCTCACTGTGCGATAGGAAGTGTGCGGGTAAGACTGTCCCCGGAGGGTGCCGATAAAGGTCAAACCCTGACGAGTACACGCGGTGTGTATGTGTGTTCACATGTCGGCTTGGCAATGATAAAAAGTCCCCACGCCAGAAAAAGCGCACGCCTTTCACGTGCTTTCACAGACAACAATGCCCCGTAACATGACCTTCATAATACGACAAACACTTATCATATCAGCTGTGTTGCCGGCGGAAACAATGATTCGATTGGCAGCTTGCTTAGGATAATTACATTTCGTGCGTGCACGTCGGAAGCCAGTACAAACAATATCAACTCGGGCTTCTGTGTCGCAAAGTGAACGGCGTTGCCTTTTCCGCTACGGGCGGTTACAGAACGCCGGTAGGGAGAGAGATCGGCTGTTGGGGAGGCACAGCCCGCCTTACAGTCTAGGGACCAGCCATTTGGCGTCAACTGCTACAGGTCTCACACAGGGCGCTAGTAACGCAGCACATGAGCCGTTATAGTACGTCCTATTTACGTACCGACCGCGGGAACAGACTTGTCGACTCATGTAACCGGGCGTCTGCCTTCAAGACCCCGCCCCCTCCCACGTACCTGGGGTCCGTGATTCCCCATGGCCGACTGGTCACACCGGCGCCCAGCTCCACCCTGGGGCGGAGAGGGTCACCAGGTCCAGCCGCAAATGCGCCGGCAGTATGCCGACGGCGGTGCCGGCACTGACCGGCGCCGGCGCCGCCGTCTGGGCAGCCTTTACGAGCCATTGTGGATCAGACAGCAGTCGCCACCCAGGCAGCCGCCCCCATACTCCCCCGGCGCCCCGTGGCGTGTCAGCATCTTAGTCATCCAACTCTCCAGCAGGTCTAGCCAACACAGCCACCACCCCGAGCCCTCCTTCGTCTGGGCAGCGACCCGAGCTGACCCGTCGCCAGCTGCGACGCCGGTGGTGCTGTCGCACGGTATCCCAGCTCTACCCAGGGAGGGACGGGAGGCCCACATCCCAAATATAGCCGAGCAGGGACGGGATGCCCCACATCTCAACTATAGCCAAGGAGGGAGGGCGTGTCTCATGCCCCAGTTTTAGCTAGGGAGGGACGGGATGTCCCGCATCCAAGCTCTAGCCGGAGATGGGACGGGATGTCCCACATCTCAACTATAGCCGAGGAGGGAGGGGACGTCTAATATCCAAGCTTTAGCCGGGAGGGACGAGACGTCCCACATTTCAGCTTTAGCCGGGAATGGACGGGATGTCCCACATCTCAACTATAGCCGAGGAGGGAGGGGATGTCCCATATCCCAGTTTTAGCCGGTGAGGGACAGGATGTCCCACATCCCAGTCCGGGCGGGTAGGGACAGGATGTCCCACATCCCAGTCCGGGCGGGTAGGGACAGGATGTCCCACATCCCAGTCCGGGCGGGTAGGGACAGGATGTCCCACACCCCAGTCCGGGCGGGTAGGGACAGGATGTCCCATATCCCAGTTTTAGCCGGTGAGGGACAGGATGTCCCACATCCCGGTCCGGGCGGGTAGGGACAGGATGTCCAACACCCCAGTCCGGGCGGGTAGGGACAGGATGTCCCACACCCCAGTCCGGGCGGGTAGGGACAGGATGTCCCTATCCCAGTTTTAGCGGTGAGGGACAGGATGTCCCACACCTCAGTCCGGGCGGGTAGGGACAGGATATCCCACACCTTAGTCCGGGCGGGTAGGGACAGGATGTCCCACACCCCAGTCCGGGCGGGTAGGGACAGGACGTCCCACATCTTAGTCCGGGCGGGTCGGGACAGGATGTCCCACATCCCAGTCCGGGTCCAGGAGAAGCAGCAGCTCACACCAGCCATCCTCTACGCCATCTTCTCAGAAGGAGCGGAGGTAGCCGGGACACAGCATACGCATAAATGGTGCAGGCACAGACCTCAGCCTGCGGAGATGGCAGGCGTGTGGCCGGCATGGATGGCACACACGTCACTCCCCAGGAAGCGGTCTGAAGGTAGCTGCCTCTACAACACAAGGGCCGAGGGAAGACCAGACTGTACGACCAAACGCCTTCAGTGACAAAACGAAGAGCCGAGACGCTCCGTGAAGACAGGGTTTTACGTGTGTTTAGTTTGTTTATTAGTTTTTTTATAGCAAAACCAGCAACAATTATCGTACCCAATATAGCTGAACTCAAGTGATAACAATCGTGGTGAGCATTAATAATCACAAAAACGCGATGGAAGATGAAAATGGATTGGTGGTACGAGAAACGGAGAAAATGATGAAATGATAAAACAACGAAAATGAGCAATCTTAAAATAAGCAGCAAAAACACTTGGCGCTTCGTCTCACATTAGGAAACAAATTTACAGTCATTGAAAACCGATGGCTTTCCACATATTCCCTGCCACTTGATTTAAAACTAGCAAATGTAGAATCGGCATTAGGATATCGGCTAGCATGCCAGTTTAAACAACTCACAGCCCACTACCCGCCAAACCAAACACACCCCTAACCGTTTCTACACGTGCCACAGGCGCACTCGGTCCCTCATAGCCCTCGAGTGCTACCATATACAGCTGAAGCAGTGATGCAGTTAAAGGGAGAGGTTCAATGTAATGCTCTTTCAGGTTTTGAACTAGTTCAGGTTTTTAAACTAAAATTGCAGCTTGGCAGGATGTGTCGGGAAACCACTATGGACATGTTCTATTCTAGTAAAACGGTTCTATAGTTATATTCTAATTATCTAGTTCTATTCTAGTAATGCGACCCTGTATTGAATTTCCGCACCGTCTATAGCTCAAAAGAAAAGGGTATTGACGGCCTAACTCAACCCTGAAGGAAACCCTTTCCATCTGGTTGCAACAACATTGATTGGTATAAGTCCTAAGCTATTCCTAAGTATTGAAAATGTCATGCCAGCTAGCACGCCCTCCGAACTCCTGCTGTACTTGTTTATCGGCTTCACATGTTGGTAAACAGCGAGAAGATAATACAAATATTTCTTTAAAAAAGCCTGACACTTATTTCCATGCTATCCTTAATTTCCGGTTTGAATTTCGGAGGAAAAACTAGGATTTAATCACGAATTTCGATGGTGCGCAGCATGCCGCCACAACTTAAGTCGAGTCTGTGTTGTGCCTGTGATCAAGGTTACTATTTGCAGACAATAAAAATGGCTGCTTCGATGACGTCACTATTTCAAAAAGGCTATATGTTTGTTCCAAGGCATTTAGGGCGGGGAACAAAGATAGATTACCAGATTTTGAAACTTATTGTTTATAAAACTGCTTTTGGAGTCTATAAAAAAGTGGAGCACTTCTTCGAACCGACTGAACGGGGTTTTCCATTTATTCAAAATGCATGCAAACAAATTGTTAAAAGACAGTGATAGGAAATTTACCAGCGGCACCAAAAGAAAACCCTGCCCCCAAAGAGCTCTCCGGTATACTAAGACTACTGCGACCGCGAGTACACACAATATGTATCACAGCTCACAGGCGCCAATCACCTGTCCCTTTATCGTTGTCGTCGAAGTGAAACCTACACAGACCTGTAAATCTGGTGCACCACTAACTCATTATAAAATATCTGCAGGACACGTCCAGCATGAAAAACCCGGACACTGGTAAAACTGGATTTAATGGTTTCAATCTCAGTTCATGGTAACTGCATTTTTTCAAAACCTCACGCAAGCTGATGCACTCCTTACATAAAGGGGTTAATAGACACGAGCCCGTCGAGATCTACGCTCCACGGCTTGGCTGGCCAGCCCCACGTTGTTTTGTGACGTCACAAAACGAAAAGATAAGTTAATCCGACGATGACAGTGGCGTGGCACGCGGGACATGTGAAGAATGTGCTGCTCTCATGCTGATGCCGATACAGCCGGCGCCCTTATCTTACCCAACAGGCCGCCGGCGCAGACTTTGTAATCCTAACGTTTATCTTTCGTAATAATCCGCCGACACTGGTGGTATATTTCGAAAATACTATGCCGCACTGATGATTTATGTGCACGCGCAGACCATTTGAGAGCCGAGCAAAAAGAAAGACAACGAACCAGTAACTCCCAGCAGATAATAATTCAATGCGGCGACCCTGGGCCATATGCTGATGAGCGGCATAGTTTGAGCGTGCCTTTTCCTATCTTGCCATCAGCCGGCAGCCACGGCCTGGCTCCAGGTGAACCCCGGCGAGGGGGCACTCTCCCCCTCCCCCTCCACGATCGGCCGTTCTGATAGCCCGCCGAGCGGTGAACAGCAGACGCCATCCGGTGGAGCCACGTGCCATCTCGTTTGAAGCATCGAACCGCCCCCACCGCGCCATCCTGATGACCTAA
This sequence comes from Lepas anatifera, assembly GCA_034440635.1. Lineage (NCBI taxonomy): Eukaryota > Metazoa > Arthropoda > Thecostraca > Lepadidae > Lepas > Lepas anatifera. Next base: position 2,029,097 of record JAOTON010001109.1, read on the forward strand.
TTGGCGCGATGGAGGCCTAATTGGCGCGGCGGCATAACCGGCGCGTCGACAGCGCCACCATTAGGCACGCGGCGTGTAATCCAGCGCTGCTTCTATCACGGCGCGGCGTATAATCGGCGGTTGCTTCTATCGCGTCCGCTCGTCCACGGGTGAAAAATACGGCCGCCGTGGCGCTCAGGTATGGAGAAGCCATGCATGAGATGCGAGGGGGGAGCAACGCCGCCCGTATGCCTAATTGAGAACAGGAGCCGCTCTCGCACCGTTGGAGGTGCAACAGTCTTCCCCTCAAACCCTGGCCACTGGCTAGCGGAAAGTCTCGCCGAAAACAGTACACCAGACCAAGGAACAGGATGACGCACTTCCATGCGGCTGGTCTGCCTGCGGGAGCGTTGCCGCTGTTCTGAAAGGAGCAGCTGGCTAATCCAACACAGTTGGTATTTTGGGAGCCGAATACCAGAGGGAGCAGCCTTCAACGCTACCGAATGGATACTGAACCCGAAATTTCCCAGGATTGGTTCAGTCACCCCAGCAATCGAGCGACCTTAAAACCGACCGTGATTATTCAGCGGCCTTCCCAAACGCACACCTCACCCCCGTCACCTTCCACGGACGCATTTCGAGTATATGCTCCCAGAATCTAGCGTTCCAGCTCATAGCTTAGGAATGGGTGACTCGGGCTTTACCGCAAACATGGCTTCCGCGAAACATTTCGACACGATTGCCTTTTTTGTGTGAGATGAATGTACGTTTAGCATGAAGGCCGCAGAAAAAGCGGACACCCCTGGTGATGACACGCGGGGGCTGGAAGCATGGAAGCGCGGCCACGTGACCTTCTGCTGTCGTTAGTGGAAAGCCGGCGCGGGCGGCTCGTCAGAAGCGAGCTTCGCGACACAACGCAACCACAACACATATCGTCTGCTTTCCGCACCCTCCACTCGATGGTGTGGAGGCAGGGATGACAGGTTTCGGGCCGAAGAGAGCCAAATCTACTGCGAAAAAGAAAAAGAAAATTGTTTGGACACAACGCTTAATTAAGAAGTTGGTCTTATTTGGCTGTAGGAGCCAATCTGGCGTTTTCGTTGTTTCTTTGTCACAAAGAACTGCCAGGCCTGTCTCCACCTTGTCCAGTGGAATGCACGAGGCCAGCCCAACGGCGTCTACGAACACGGGTAATCACGAAGGCTTGACGAATGTATGCAATGTATTCTACAGGACGGTTCTACGTGATATCAATAATTCAAACCCTCTTAAAGAAACATGGTATTGTACAGCCCTCCGTTTAACAGTGGTGCGTCCCGGCTCAAAAACTAAATATTGCACTATTCCCATACGACTGCATCAGCACCGCACAAACTCGAGGATCTACTCCCATGGACGTGTTTGTCATACACGGAGAATGACCTTGAACCTTCAGCTAATTCTATACACATAAGATGGAACACCTTATTAATACGTGCAGGCGAAAAAAAACTTTATGCTGCACCAAAGCTCTCTTTTGCTCCCACCCAGTATGCATCTTAGTTCGATTTGTGCCGACGGTGAAACGTTTCCGTACAATGCAGATGCTCATGGTTTACCCCCACGCTGGTGCATGCTCTCTCACACTTCTCCAATAAAAAACCATGAATTTATCACCCAGCACAATTACCATGGAATCACCCATCGCCCAGTCTGTGGTACTCACCGTGGCGCTCCGGGTCCTCCAGGTAGGAGTCCATCACAGCGAAAAACCTGCCGAGACCAACACCCACGGTTAGCGTCGCCCGAGTCAGCGCCTTTCCAGATATCTTGGTTCACTGAAGCAGCTTAAATCATACACAATGACAGTCCGCATCACCACTGCATCTGCAGCCTGCCTTTCGTGGGTAACTCGGCTTACGTGGGTAACTCGGCTTTCGTGGATAACTCGGCTTACGTGGATAACTCGGCTTTCGTGGGTAACTCGGCTTACGTGGGTAACTCGGCTTACGTGGATAACTCGGCTTAGGTGGGTAACTCGGCTTTTGTGGATAACTCGGCTTTCGTGGATAACTCGGCTTTCGTGAGTAACTCGGCTTGCGTGGGTAACTCGGCTTTCGTGGGTGCAATCATCACCAGTCATTTGGTAAATAGAGCAAGGACAGATAACGCAATCCGCTGAGATTATTAACGCAAAACAGAGTCAAGCAAGATGAGTTCGAATAAAATCGGAGGCCTAAAGTCATCAAGATTAGAGGCCGTTCCACTTCGCCAGCGGCTTCTGACACGCTGCAAAACATGCAGGGAGTTTAAACATTGTACATACTACGGTACGCATCCTGTGGTGTCCAATCATCACCGAAAACGAGACAGTCATAACAGTAAGCATCGACAGCACAACATAATGACGGATGTAGACCCATTGACAAGTGAGAAGTGAGGCGGTGGTGCGGGAGGAGGTTGGCACGGTAGCTGTCACGCCTGGTGGTGAGAGGCCGCGCCGGCCGAGCGCCGTCACGCGGCGGCGCTCGCCGGCCAGTATCGCTCGCGTCATCACTGTTTGCGCTGGCGGTGGTGTAGCGATCACCAGGCATGACGTGGACAGCGGCCTGATCAGGGGCGGGCCTGGCCGCGCTCCTCCGCAGCCACCCGCACCAGCCCAGGACCTCAGAGCACCGCCAGCCGCGCCCAGCACAGCCGACAAACCGAGAGCTGCGTACAGCCACCCCCGCCCCCTCTTCCACCTGGTCCCCTGCAGGAATGGCTCCTGGCGGCGCCCCTGCTGAAGCGCAATCAAACAACGCCGATGCTTTGTCTGAAGGTGCAGGCAAGAAATTGGATTGAACGGATGAATTAGCGGAGAGTAGCGAGTCATTGATGCCCACACAAGGCGTAAACAAACACTTAGTGATGGGATAGTTTGCCCGGAGAATGCGCCCACTGCCAAGAACAAGGCAGGAGTGATAAACTTCAGGAGCAGAGTTCCACCATTTTTATAACGCAATGACTTGAAAAATCAAATGATACACATATTTCATGCCGGATTGTTAATGCTTCGAGCCCCATCTGCCCATTGGGTATGATTAACACCTCTAGGAAATGCCATAGGCTGCAGACTACCAACGGATTTAGCAATGACCAATCAGAAATATCTAACACACTGCAAACGATAAGTGCCAGAACAAAACTTATAATCGAATTTTCTGGCTTTTATCTAAGAAAAAACACAACGGTAAGGCCAGCACTTTTAGTGGAGCAGACACTACTGATTGCTCGACGGATTATTTGGGCTTTAGGGTGCGTCGACCTTCTCGGCCATGTAGCGGGTCATATCTCGGTATAGTATAGCGGTCATATCGCGTCATATATGCTATAGTCGTATAGCTCTGACCCATTACTGGGCCAGAACAGTGTAATAAAGGTAATTTTCGGGTCTAGGGGAACGGTGCGACATTTTCAATATATTTCAACTTGATATGTAGCATGTTCGACCTCAAAAGAAATCACAAGTATCATATTTAGTTTGTTAACAAACATAGTAAAACAAGCGTGTTCAGAGCGGAGACCTGCGAATTTCCACTGACTCGGCACCCGACCCACACGTCACGTAATCACAGAGGAACCAGGCGACTGATTTCGCCGGCAAAACACTTATTTCCCCGCAAAAAGGTGAATCTAAGTACAAACTAATAATCGAACAAGAACTTTTGTATGCCATATGATACTAGAACATGAGTTAAAATCCAATACATAATTGTATTATCAATTTATCCAAACCATATAAGGTGTCACATTTCCTTTACATAAATTCCTGCAGTTATACAGCACCGCCAGTTCCCAGCATATTTCTAGGGATTGGGAAAAAGACGACGCCTTATTCAGGGGACCTGCCAGGACTTAAACCCTGCCTCAGCAGGTAAGCAGTCTAAACCACCCAACCACCCGTCACCGGTCACGGAGAATGCTGGGGATAATGCAAAAATGTAGACGGCCACCTTTCCGATGGAGCCTATAAAGCCACCCTCAGTCTCCAACAGCACGCTTTCCGACAACTAACAAGAACCAAGACAAGAATCAAGACCCTCTTGCTGTTTATTTTTCCACATCACAACTGTGCTCTGAGAAGTATATACATGCATTACTTCCAACAAAAGGACAAGCACATAAGCTTTATACAAGTGCAAATTGTGGACAGGCCGACCCCAGCTGAGGCCGGATGGCCGAGCTGTCGGTAAGCAGGCGCGCGTCCGCTGCCTGCCTCACACTCCACATCACACGTCGGCTCAGAGTCCCCTCCAGCCAGCGGGCCGCAGCAGCGGCCGCTTCAAAGGTAGGCGGGTGCAGCCCATGGCCCGGGTAATATGCCTCTCTGAAGAGTTAACTACGGCCATCCAGCCGCTGATGTAGACATTCAGCAGCGCCGTTACAGCCGTTTGCCTCCACATGGCAGCATTATCCCCACGATATAGACATCAGCCTAAAGCACAGGTGTTGGCGCGAGCAGGATGCAGCCAAATTGCAATAATAACACCAAACTGGCCGTCCACAAAAGGCTGCTGACAGCTTCTGGACGGGGTGAGATGATACATGGAAAACATTTCAACTGGCACCTCACCGGCGAATACGCTGTAATGGCGGCGCCCGTGTTTGGTGACGCTATCTCGGACAATTCAACCGAGAAAGCTGGCCTGGTACCTAGAGGTACCTCGGGCGGCATGAATAGAACGATCGCTTCAGAATAAATACGGGTTGCGGTCAATTAAAAAAATCACGGAAGCAAAATATGGAGTATCGAATTAATAACAAGTTATTCAAAACTGTTCAATAGAATACCGTTTCATCCTTAAAGAGTACACGTTTCCTATATGGCAACGCCCCCAAGCTCGGGTCTAGGGAGGCGAGAAGGCGCAACTCCTTAGGTAAGGCAAGAGCGTCGCTTTTCCATGTCAGGCCCACGAAACGGACGAGCAAGTGCTTGTGAGATGTCCATCTGAACGGTACAAGCGTCTCAAGATGAGTTTTCCAAGTTCCCCAGGCAGACATGCGGTAGCTGTTTCGGCCGCCTCTTCGATTGCTGGCCGCCCCTTCACTCGCCCCGAGACTGTGGTCCCAGTATTTGGCCGCCCCTCTCCAGAGAACAGCATCCCTCTGACCACATATCCGCTCCAATGTTTTCCCAAGAGTTTTTCAATAACCTGTCACTAAAAACATCCAAATCTGGCGTAGGGGCAATACACCCAATGGCATTGCCCCGAAACGCCTCCACACATGTGGCATAGTGGCTGCCCACGAGGAGAAGGGAAGGCCTTTTGACATTTTCTGCTGTGATTTTTTGGGATCCGCCAATTTATAATGTTACCGCTTAAGCTGGTTTCGAATTGGGATCGAAAAGTCGATTTTCGAATCACGCGAATGCGATACACAAAATTTATCAGTCCCGTAGTAGCGTTAGATGAACTTTCAGGACTCACAGGTCCAAACTAGCAACTTGAACCCGAAGGAAGGGCCTAGGATACTACAATTTGGAAGCTTTTTCTACATTCTAGTGTGGTTTCCGTTAATCGGGAAATTTCTATTTTTTTAGAATTAAGTCCATTGTAAATTGGACATGCGGGGCAATCTTGGCTCAAATAAGCAAACCCTCATGTTTTAGTCAATAAGTGTCCACGAAATGTGTAAAAAACTTTGGCAACGCAGGTATACTGTTAGTCAACAAGTGTCTTAAGTGTTCGTCAACAAAATTCTTATGCATTAAGTTTGTGAGATTCCAAGATAGGTGGAAATCACCATGGAGCAAGCAAATCCCCACCGCAGTCCCCACCCTCCCCAAAAACGCGGATCCTGGGGGCAATCTGGTCATGCCCCCATAGCGAAAAAAGAAGGGGGGATAGGAAACCTCTTTTGGACCTTCCGAAGCAAACTAGTTTTTCACAAAGAAATAACTGGGGAGAGCGTGTCCTCAACCTCTGCAAAATAATTGGGCTACGTTTATTTGCACGTGTCAAAAACACAAAACTTCAACATTTGTAACGCTTAATCATTATACGTAAAAAGTGCAATCCCCATAAAACGATTTAAATCCAAATCCACAATCCTCTGCCTACAGGTGATTTAAATCCAATAAAAATCCTCCTTAAAATTTGCAAATACAAACATCCAATTCTCAAGTTTGATAAGCATTGCAGGATTTCGCAATACTGTATCCAATAGAGCCGATGCCTGGTTAACACGCCGTTTTGGGTTCGTTTGAGGGCAACCGACATCTGCGTGCCTCAGCGCCCTAGCACATGCAAAAATCCCGAGCTTCAAGGGCACAAGGACACCTCACTTTCACTCTCGGACAGTGTTGGGAAGCCTGGTTTATAGTTTCCGCTCATTGCACACTTCCCTAATACCTATCCTGGGATCAGACGAGGGCTTAGAGGAGACCCGGGCGTCTGCCTCTCCTCCTGCCGGGCACACTAAACTGTGCCCTCCCGGCTACCGAAATGCCACCTCATCTCCTGGCGAGGTTCATCTGTACCCAACACGTTAATAGGATGAAAAACTGACCCAGATTGCAAAGATTCGGGTTTTAGCAACAAGCTCTTGTCAGAAAGCCGACCCCGTTTAAAGCATCTAAGTGGTGTGTGCTGGTTTATGCTCGTGGACTCCTCTCTCTCTCTCTCTCTCTCTCTCTCTCTCTCTCTCTCTCTCTCTCTCTCTCTCTCTCTCTCTCTCTCTCTCTCTCTCTCTCTCTCTCTCTCTCTCTCTCTCTCTCTCTCTCTCTCTCTCTCTCTCTCTCTCTCTCTCTCTCTCTCTCTCTCTCTCTCTCTCTCTCTCTCTCTCTCTCTCTCTCTCTCTCTCTCTCTCTCTCTCTCTCTCTCTCTCTCTCTCTCTCTCTCTCTCTCTCTCTCTCTCTCTCTCTCTCTCTCTCTCTCTCTCTCTCTCTCTCTCTCTCTCTCTCTCTCTCTCTCTCTCTCTCTCTCTCTCTCTCTCTCTCTCTCTCTCTCTCTCTCTCTCTCTCTCTCTCTCTCTCTCTCTCTCTCTCTCTCTCTCTCTCTCTCTCTCTCTCTCTCTCTCTCTCTCTCTCTCTCTCTCTCTCTCTCTCTCTCTCTCTCTCTCTCTCTCTCTCTCTCTCTCTCTCTCTCTCTCTCTCTCTCTCTCTCTCTCTCTCTCTCTCTCTCTCTCTCTCTCTCTCTCTCTCTCTCTCTCTCTCTCTCTCTCTCTCTCTCTCTCTCTCTCTCTCTCTCTCTCTCTCTCTCTCTCTCTCTCTCTCTCTCTCTCTCTCTCTCTCTCTCAAGACATATTAACACATCCCTCTGCTTCCATCCACAGGGTACGGCCGGCTTAGATGGCGTACCAGGCAGAGACAGCGTACCCGGTCGGAAGGGAGAGCGCGGGTACACCGGCTCTCCCGGTACCCCGGGTGACCCTGCGGATGGTACCCCGGGCAGCCTCGGTGCCGATGGACCCAGGGGAGACGACGGAGAGGCGGGACTCCCGGGACGTCCCGGATTTCCAGGACTCTCCGGTCTGAAGGGAGAGGCGGCGGCACAGTGTGACCAGTGTCTGGAGTGTCCAGCGGGAGAGAAGGGAGATGCAGGGCTGGACGGACTGACGGGACCGGCGCGACTGCGTGCATTACTGGTGCCTGACTGACAGCCTGGCTTGGCGGGAGAGGATGGACTACGCGGACCAGACGGACTGCCGGGACCAGAGGTCATTCTTCACCTGGTGGCGCTTAATATATAACTCTTCTTATTCTACAAGTTGTATTATTTGCAAATGTTCTCCTTATTTTTTGGGTAAAAAACCAGCTGCCAGCGACAGCCAACGATCCCACGCCAACCGGGCACCTGCCCACTAACCCACAGTCACGCCTTCTGCTACAAATCGTGGTTCAGTGGTTTGCAATGAATGCTGCGAATGCTAAAGTATTCCTTCCTGCCTGCAGGTGTTGCTGCGAGAAAAGCGAACGTGACTTTTGGCGACCCATCATGACATAAATGCAGACCCGATACAAATGGCCCAAGTTACCAAGGCCCAAGGTAGAGAGGCATTGGAGAGGCATTACCATTTTTCAAGCACTTCCAAGTATTTTTCATCCCGTCTTCCCAGTCCTCTTAACTTAAGAGCCAGAGGATACCGGATCATATATGATGCGCCATCTCCAACCATGGCTAGGGTGGGCCATAACATCCACCCCCACGGGCGTTAAATTCCAACCATTACATTTCATACTGCATCAGACTTCTGAAACTGACCGATATTTGGCCCTGAAACACCAAAATTACGTTAGACGTTATTTTCCAGGAACATGCCGTCAGCGTCTCGTGTTAAAATTGGACACGTTCTTGCCACAGAAGACCAGTTCCAAACAGCATTAGTTGGTAAGCCGCATTCCTGGTGCCAGCTGATGCCAGTGATGGGAAGTGTTCTTACGGCGCCGAAGGCTGAACAGCGCTGCATTCTTCGCTAGCTTCGCGAGACCACAAGCCCGGGATGATCACAAATAAGTATGCACAGACTGGTGGAAGGTCTGGACTCGCCAGGTCGTCGCATGTGAGACTCAAACACCACACAAATCACCCTAAGTGCTGGAAAGCCCGCCCAGACAGAGCTGGCGAGCAGAGAATAAACAAGATAATGGCTCTATTCTTGGGTAATCAGCAGCAGCTACTGCCAAAATGAAAGTGGCGGAGCTGAGGCAAGTGATTTACGTGTAAAACAGGCGTTGATTGCGTAGCTTCGTGTTCAGTTCGCGTGTTAGCTACAACGCATTTTTGCCGGGGGACAAACATGTAAGGGGAGGCCCGAATTGTCACTCTGACATCGTCTGCGGGCGCTCTCAGTAGCCCCACCTTTCCAGGTGGTCTCCAGCCGAGAGTGAGGCCTACACCACACTTCCCAGAGGGTGCACCGACCGACACCCACTCACTAGGCTGCCGGCAATTACACAACATGATGATGGAAAGGAGCAGGCGACAGGCTAGCACGGATGGAGGCTTGCACCCACATTAGGAGTGATATGACCTTCACTACAAAACTCAAGCATTTCTCTCCGCAGTGATATGATCTCTGACGTCTGAGACCCAAAATTTTACATTAAAGTGCTAAGCCCTCCTACCAATCAATACGAAATTTCGGAGTTCTGTGTCCTTCTGCCCTCCTGAAAATCACATTGGCATTCTAAGCCTCTGAGGAGCGCTATGCCCTCCTCAAATCACATCCAATAAATTGTTCACCTTGGAGTACTAGGCCCTCGGGCACCTTAATAACCCGAATTCAAAATTAGCCTGCTTAACCCTTGCCCCGGTGGCGGGTACGAGCCACCTTGCCCTGGTGGGGGGGCTAAAAGACCCCCACGATCTCAAAAACTAAGAGAGCTAGAAAAAGCGCAAAACGGCAATCGAAAGCTCTTCGAAAATGATATCGAAAATACTTCGGTCATTTTTCTTGTCAGGTCAATATCAAGGACACCAGAGGTCAAAATAGGTCAAAATCGCTAATATGAGGTGTACTAAGAAAACCTCCTATATCTCAGAAACTATGATAGCTAGAAACATTTTTCTACCACCATTCAAAAGCTCTTGAGATGCGCTTTCATTACAGCGGCATTTATTTTCGTGTCAGGTCAAAGCCTAGGGAGCTACAGGTCACTAAATATTGGGCATATTCTTGGGAATGTCCATTGCCACCCATGCATAAGGGCGTTTACTTTTTCGCTAATAGCTTCCAAACCAAACAAGATACAGCCATAGTTTATGCACCATTGCAATCCTCCCGTCAATACGAATCGAATGATATATGATATTGCTATGCCAGGTCAAATTTAAGAATTTGACCTGACCCAGGTCAACGGTCTGACCCAACTTGACCTGGTATAGTCATGATGTATATCATTTGACTTCCAGTGACTATACAAACACTTTGGTGACAAAATAAAAGCTCTATCTTAGTTTATTCAAAATTTATAGAGAAAAACACCAAAAATGCTTATTTGACCTAAGGTGACCTTTTAAAGGTCACAAGTCAAAATTTTGGTATCAGCTTCAGAAATGGGCTAAGAGCAGGTCGCAACCGATGTTTGAAGTTGATTCCATCCATACTTACTGAGAAAAGCTCATTTCGTGATTTTCCCCATGCATTGTCAATGGGAGGTCATGCTCTGCACATGACCTTAGGTCACCAATATCAAAAATCCCGGAACAAATGTTGTAGCTCCTGGTGCGCCCAAGATGTGGTATGAGTTTCAACTTGATCGATTAACCCTTCTTTTAGTTATGCCGTCCTAAGTATTTTTTGAGGTGAGGTTACTTCACCTGACCTGGTGACCTGACCTGATATGACCTTGAGCCAAAATTTTCAGGATAGATGTAAAAATGATGAAGGAACAGCTAGACCAAGTTTGGGGCGCTGCGCGCCGCCGTTTTTTTGGTCACTTCGGAAAAACCCGAGGGGGTCTAAAAGACCCCCACCCGGGCGAAGGTTAACAACTAGACTAAATCATCCGCTTAGATTACAGAAAATCAAGCTCTAAATTGCGTATTTCCTTTTCCTCTTCAATTCAACTCCAATTTAAATTCTCACACGATGCTTTAGAGGCGGACAAGGGAGCTAAGCTCCGAACGACCATTTAGAAATCAAACAGACTGACGGAGAACAGTCATCTGTGTGTGGACGCAGTTTGAGTCAGTCAGCAAGTCCAGCATAAAGCGCCGCCTTCGCGGGCTCTACAACGCACACAAGCCCCATCACGCGTGCAACAGCAGGGTACACAGCCACTGCCCCACTGAACGCACAGCTCTGCATCCCAGGCGATCCTGGCCGCCTGAAACGGAATATCGAACATTCCAGATCACGATAAGGACATGCCATGCCAAAGTCGTTCCAAAACCACCATATCAGTCGCAACAGATACATCGCTGGCATTATGTCAAGAAACGGCGCGTTTGAACGTTGAAGAGCCGCTCACGACACACTTTACCTGATCCAGGTATCGTGCACGTGCTAGCTTTAAAGCTCGTCAAACATCTTAGCACGTCCGGAGCCAGCTGACTCCACAGAATTGCAGAGCACTTACGTAACAGCCCACGGCCACAAACAGCCACAAACCACAGAACTGAACCCGAATAGGTGATATCGTGTAGAGAGAGCAGAATGTACGCCTTAAACTTACGTGTTACTTAGACAAAGACGAAGCAAGAAGGAAACAGCTGAGGATAAAGAGAAAACGAAACATTCCAAAAACAGGCAGATTCACAAAGAAACAAAGTAGGTCACGTGATCTTTACTCACCTGCTGACAACTTTGGGGTTAGGGATCACATGACCAGCCGTGGCCACTTTCTTGTAGCCGATGCCGCGCCGGCGAAAGTCCTGTCAGCCGGGCGGAAGAGTCAAGTCAGCCTGCTGGTGACAATTGCAGCTTGATTGGCTATTATTATACACTGCATGAGATCCTCCAATTCACTTCACAAGCTTTACGTTTGTTTCGCCCGGATGTACAAAGCAATAGGAAAACTCTTTTTGAGATGATATTTCGTAAAAGTTTCTGACAAAGCTAACCGAAGGATCCTGCGGTATAACACTTTATCGTAGTCATCATCGTTTCTTTAAATATCGACAAAATCGAGCGCGTGACCTCAAGCTTCGGAGTCACGTGGTCGGTAGATACCACTTGTTAAGCCATTGAAAGTCTATATATTTCGACTACGTGTGCGGCACGACGTTGAGATAAACACCCCACCTCTCATCGTCAAGTGATTTGGAAGTGAGGCTCCCCTTTTAAACCGTAACCGATACTGTGAAGTACCAACAGCTCAAGTCCTCACTCCCTTGTTAATGGTTACATCACCCTCCCACCTTCCATCGCTGATATTTCATGTAAAATCTGAGAAAACAAAACGGTCAGAAATGGCTTGGACTGTTATCCTCATTTGTCTTTGGTTCAGCGATAATAAGGCTGTCTTTGCGTCAGTCCCCGGTCACGAGCCGTCAGCTTGTGACGTCATGAGGGCGACAGATAATCCCTTTACCTGTTTTCAGCACTTACAGGAAATGTGGCACCTTGGTGCATTTTCAACACTGGTGTGGTTTCAGGGACATTTGTTATTGAAAAAGTGAATTCGGTCTCGTTTCTGCTGAAAATAGTAAAAAGCGTAATAATTCGTAACATGTAACTTCCCTTTGCTAGAAGTAAAAACCTCCATATCCACGTGTTGCAATGCGTTGTGACAGATTGAACCTCTTTGATTTGCGCCCCAAATGTATACAAATACAAATAACGTCTTTTTCTAGAATAGACTAAGGAAGCAAAGTGACACTCTCAATTTCCGCTATTTATCTTTACATATAAAACATATTCGAACACATTATACGATTAGTATTTGAAGAAAGTTATACATATTCACAGTCGGTACTAAATTCCCAATTAGCACATATGTTTGAAAAAGGTCAAGCACCAACAAAAAAATTTACGCAGAGGATTTTGAGCATTACGCCAAGTTCTCAACATCACATCATATTACGTGAGCAACCAAGGAGGACGGGGTCGATAAGGTTAAATTTTTACCCTTTTTCCGTGAACGGGCTTTGGGGCAAATGAAATATCGGTCGAGTGGTTTCTCGGCACGTTCTATCAACTGGCCGTCTCAGATCAAAGCCCATTCTGAAGGTGTAAAACTATACCTAAAACGTATCCAAACAGAAAGTGTTTTGCCTGCACCTAAAGCGAAATAGGCACCTATTTGGCACTAATCTACTAACGTTGGTGCTTTGCTCTTGAAAACGCCCCTTTATTGTCGAGTTTGGATTAATACAATATTTTATAGGCCCTACAAAAGTTCTTGCAAGGCGGAGGAGGGAATTACCTTTATACAACTGCAATTGTTTGGGTACTTTCAAAAGGATAAATCAGTTTTTTAATTTACTCCATATCGCTGATTTCGAGGAATGTTGCAGTTACTGGTGCATATCACTGAACTATGCACAAGTGTTAAAGGCGATGGTTTGCTTCTGGTCAATAATTCACATATTAGTTAAAAGCATCATGTGAGTATGGTTAGAAAATGCATTGAAACAAAATGAATTCATCCTTCTTTATCAGGAATTATTTCATGAAAAGTAGGGAAATGTGTCCCTCCCATTCCATTTCCAAGCCCATACCAGGTCTCTCATTCATTGCATTATATTTTAAGCACAAAACCCGAGACAATACTCGTTGGGCCCCGAAAGTTCTGGAAGAATCAAAGCATACATCGAAAAGTAGGTTCAGAGATGACTGGAGCAAAGGTGACTGAGCCGTCCTTCCACAACTATCGTGGGAAGCCAATCATAGCCATCACCTGGTCAAGGGCGCGGTTAACGACTTGGGAACGCCAATCCATCACATCGGGCTTAGGGCTGGAGCAGCCGCTCTAACCACTCATACCCCCGTTCCACTCAGCTCGCGCATGGGATTCGGAAATGTAGTGGTTTTGAAGTTGGAGCCATTTCTGCAGCATCCCATTGGTGAGTCTGGCGTGTCGGGGTAACACCAACACCTCCTCCAAACTGAGCCCTGGAGTCGATTCAGAGATTTGATGGGTGCTGCCTTCACCTGCCAATTCTGTCAAAAATGTGTAGGAGCTGAAATTGAAAATCCACAAAAAGACGAAGGACAAACCGAGGCCAGCTTACTGAGACGAACAGGGAGGAGAGGTAGAGCCTTCACATGAGTGGTTGGAGCCGGGCGCCTGGACCACCTCAACGCTCGCCGCCATATCACGCGGCGAAAGAAGCCACTCGTGTCAATGCAATGATGTAGCAGCATAGCCCCAGCAAGCAAAGCACTGCCGCGCAGAGGATCTGTACAACGCTAGGACGAAGTGGCTGATCACTCCACGTCCATTGACGATCGCTATCTAGCGACGATAAACAAACCCACAAGTTCTATAGACCTGGTTTTTATCACAATAATTTAGCATAACCTCCGTGAGACGCCCGGACAAATGTTTGTACAAGTGTTACAAGTAGTTAGCTATACGAGCCACGATACAAATGTGAGTAAAAGAAGCAGTGGAACGATGGTGGCGCGCTCGATTTCCATCCACTGCCCTGGGTTCAAACCCCGGTCAGGAATAATGAATCCAGACTTCCTGGTACCCAATATACCTTCACAACGGGGTAAGAGTTGGCAACGCCATATGACGTCAGCACTTGGTGCGTCGTAAAACTCAAGCTTCTTTCCACGCTTTAGCGCTTTGGCGCTACTAAGCCAAAGTAGAAACTGCGCTCTCCTCCCCCTCAGCGTACAATTCACTGATTCCATTAGGCAGGGTAGCAGACATAGGCATCAGTGGGAGTGGATTGGGAGGTACCATTCAAACATCGTTATAATGACTCAAACACGGGATAAATAAAAACAAGGCGGAAGGCAAATATAAGGCTGCACTTAAAGTCGCAGCTGATTCAAAACTAGTTAGAGGGACTGTGGAACCCCTATGAGATTTAGACTGAAATATGAGTCTTAGTAGAATTCCTAACTCTGAAATACAAGCTCGCACGGAGAAATGAGCGCTTGTGAAGCAGGCGACTTGTGTTGCGCCCCCTCCGCTACGTGGCTCTTGGCAAACGAGCTGTCCCGGAGTGGGGCCGATTGTCGAACAATTCCACCCCCAAAACAATTATTCTGCAGCATTCGGCGAATTTTGGGAGAAATAAATGAGCCAGACTTTCTGGTATGCTCTCCGATACTTCCATGTTCGTTAAGATTCCATGATAAAAGTACCACCTTCCCTCCGACGAAAACATAAGCCTTGTAACGGTGCATCGTGTCCCAGAAACGTTTTAGGTTGGGGTCTTACTATGACCTTGTCTCACATACAAACTAGGTGGGATTCCTCACGAGGAACGAGGCGCTGAAAAACAATGAGAAAGCATGACATCTAAAAAATATAAAAAATTTGTTTTATTTCTTCCCATTCTTATTCTAATTCTGGTCAATGCCTGCAATGTAATGAACACTTCTGCATTTGGATTTTGAAACAATGTTTCAAATGATGTTGGGGAGATGGGGCTAGACTGGGGGAACCCATTCAGTGAAAGAACCCCTCGGACGGGGCCCTGGCTCGCCCGACAGGTGTTGAACACGTCCTACCGCTCTGAGCACGCTGCGTACAGCGCCGATTCGCTGAAAACGGACTGTGTGCTGGTCATAGGCCAATTAGTAGAATGCGGGTTGTCTAATACCTGTATCACCAAAGTAATCGGACGTTCGCGGACTGACCGGAAGCGGCGTTTGCACACCCCGTGAACTTTAGCAACTCCAAGGAACCAACTCGCCATTCAGACATTCTTTAGAGTTATCCACAGAGTCGCTTGGTTTTTAGTTGTCCTGTCAGCCCGACGTAATAAAAATAAACGTGTGAAAAAGGCTGAAATGTGTAAGAAGCTTAGGCGAAGAGCTCAATCCCGGCCCTAGATAGTCAAGGAATGTTTTCAATTTGCGTTCTTTCATCTCCGAGATTTAAAACTATTATTATAATCTTCAAAACGGATGTGCTTAAATTATGTGTTATACTTCCCTGTGGTGGTTGCAGCCATTTCGGGCAGTAAGAACCTAATCTAGTTTCACAAATCCAAGCCCGGTAGCTGGTATAAAGCTGTTCCTCCCGTTCCTGGAGAGACCTGTAGTCTTTAAACAACCGCGATAAAGTCTTATTTGATGGGAAGCTATGAGCCTCAGAACAAAATAATTACAATTTCACATGACTGGCATGCTTAGGGGCTGTTCCTCTATGACGCTAGAACAAATTTGTGAATATTTGGACACCCTCAACCCGTTATCACCAACCGTCAGAAAATGTTCGACCCCTCTCCCCCTTCGTTAGCGATAGTCAGCTATTGCCAGACCCCCCCCTTCTCACCCCTCTCAACTCTTGTCCACCTCAAAGTAATAGCAAGAGACGCAAGGGTACGGATTTCCATCTCCACTTGAATATAAATACCTAGGATTACTTGGAATAAGTATACTAGGATTTTAAGAATAAGGCGGTATTGTCCGGGTCGCTACAGAAATAGAGCCCCTTTCGGTCGATTCCCATTTCTCCCTGAAATTTCAATGGAGAGGTCATGACCCGGACCTAAGTCTAGGTCATCGATATCAATAATCCCGTTGCTACAACGTCTAGTACTCGTTGGGTCTAAACTGGTACCATACTTCAATTATAGTATGCTTTAAAACGAAACTTTGAAGTACCCGCTCTTCAACCGCCCTGGACCATTGCAGTTTTTGCTCAATAAAACAATTCCACGACAGCCAATTATTTGTCCCACCTCCCCCCAACAACACCCCCCCTCCAACAACAATCATCAGAAAAAGCCAGACTCAGAAAAAGCCAGACTCCCTCCCCCTTCGTCAGCAAAAGTGAGAAAATACCTAACTTCCCCATCGGTCGCTGACGTCATAATTGAACAGCCCCTTATTCAAATCGAAAGTGGGTCATTGTATAAACCGGGTCGACCAGGTCATCAGTGTCACACTTTGTTTAGTTTGTTTGTCGTATAAGCCGTGATTTGGGCTCAAGGCCAGACACACGGTTGAATGCTTGGACCCGCACGTGCTGCGTTTTGAGCCGTGGCATTTCCGCGCACTCCATGTCGACGGCGGGGTGGCGAGGCTTAGCCTGGTGGCGTCACAACCCGCAGCTCAGCAAGTGACAGCAGCCTCAGTGCATAAGTCGGCTTTATACCTCAAAATACCCAGTGAGCAGTGGTGGATTCAGAGCTTCCATTTGGAGGGGGGGCTAGGGGGCTCGAACCTCCTCGCCATTGCCTCAGAACAGGCTCCGGCTATGCAGTTACTATAAACATTCACATTTCGAGGGAGGCTTGAGCCCCCTAGCCCTCCTCCTTGTATCCGCCACAGCCAGTGTGCCTAACACGAAAGTGGCCTCAGAAAGGTTTTGGAAGCAGGGGGATGCACGTGCAGTGAATGGAACGTCATGAGCGGAGGGGCACGTCCTGAGAGGGCGGTGACGCCGGGGAAGTGTCCGATTGTAATCCAGACGCTAGCTGGCGCCGTCTCACATCAAATGTCGTTACCTTCAGAACAGTCACACGTGCGAAAAATGCAACACCGCAATTTTTGACACAAGTTTGTGACCACTGAGCATACTATGATTTCATAACTAAGACAGAAAACGATAGTAGTTAAATAGCAACATGCACGTGCGGCACCTAGCATGCTTGCGCAAAGCGGTTCATGTTGCACAGTCAAAATTCAGACTTGTCATGGATGATCATCAGTGACAGGGTCCTGGCATGAGCGGCATGAACGGTGCACGAGTCAGCGAAAACTTCACCATCTCTCCCTCAGATTTGAGACAGCTCCGACGCGGTTCAACAGGACCCCCCTTCCTTGCACTCCAAAGTGCACTCTCCAAAGTCGCTGCCTGTGTAGCGACTTCTGCCGGCGTCGACAGTGGCGTCCTTCACTCACTTCATGGAGTGTTCTGGACGTGTGGGTTCTGTTCCAAGCTGTTCAAGATGGCGATCGCTCACGAAAGCGAATGACGGGATAGCGCCATACATTGGGTGATATCCCTGTTTTTATTACTTTTAGCGATGCTGATTGAGATCGAGGTTTGCAACGTTTTGAAGATAGTCCTGATGCATGGCACCTATCTGAGTAGAAATGCACTGTGGGTCCATCAATACAATGCAGTGCTACTTGTAAGACAGTAGTTCCAAAAATGTGAGCCATGACACAACTTGCGATCACGTAGCCTTTCTGAGGGGGATACGGATGCCTTTAAATTTCAAGCATCAATGTTAAGCTTAGACAACTTTGATACCGTGCATTGCATGCGTAAGCCCTGATGCAGGAGCCGTCACAGGTGTCAACCGTGGTGCAGGAGTCGGTTACAGGTGTGAGCCTGGTACAGGAGCCGGTTACAGGTGTGAACCGTGGTGCAGGAGTCGGTTACAGGTGTCAACCCTGCTACAGGAGCCGGTTACAGGTGTGAGCCGTGGTCAAGCCGGTTACAGATGTGAGCCGTGGTGCAGGAGCTGGTTAAGGTGTGAGCCGTGGTGCAGGAGGTTACAGGTGTGGCCGGTTGGGTTATGCTGAACCCTGCTGCAGGAGCCGGTTACAGGTGAACCCTGCTGCAGGAGCCGGTTACAGGTGAACCCTGCTGCAGGAGCCGATTACAGGTGTGTACCTCAGTTGGACCGCCGACACATCGGCAACGAGGCTGACATAGCCAGCGGGCAGCGAGGTCCACAAGGAACCTGACGGACCCGAGCACTTGGATGTCACTCGCCTTGGACTTCCCCGCAATCTCCAGCTAATTCCGCCAGTAAACGCTCATCATTCCGACTGAACTGGGGCCATACATGCCCTTCATCTATTGTTAGAACCACCCGCCAATGCGCAGAAGGTACCAGGGCCGGAAACATGGTTAAGAACGCGGCGGGATTGAGGCGGGGGAGCCCCATACTGTTCGCAAAATTACTTATCGACAGCAAGTCACTCAGTCATCCATTGCCCGTTTGCATGGCCAGGCTGTTGACAAACGTCAGCGGATGCTGACCAGCACTCGACACCACGGCGGCGTCCCTGCCTGTCACGAAGCCATACAAAAGCCCAAGGGGAGGCGGCAGTCTTTCTCAGGACTGTTAGTCGGCAGGATCGGAGTAAGAGCTGACCTCGGACAGAAGCATTAGCCCAGGCAGTCCCCCACTTCCCTATACCACGCCTTCAAACACCATACACCCAGTCAACAGCACGCAAGCACCACGGCTCAGAGGGCAACGACATTTGGCTTGATGACAGGTTGGCCCCGGCCTCGCCGCGAGCATGAGCGTGGTGACTAGCGGGGTTTCCTGGGCCGCATCGGGTGTTTGCCAAAGATCGGCAGGTCCGAGCCACTCAACACCAGATCCGTCGACTCAAGTGTTTGTTGAAAACACAATGAGGCATAGTTTTATAGAAGGATATCCACAACACGACTACGATTAGACAAGTCAACGGATTCATTGTCAGTTTACACAGTATCGCCCTTCTTACCCTCCTAAGCAAACTATTGATCACATACGCACTATTTACTTTCCCCATTTTAACGCAATGACGCAGTTGTTACTTGACCCATGACCTGATCATAATAGATGCAGTACGACAAAAACGCACGAAAAATCGAGCACAGAATCCAAACTCTAACAATCCGAAAAGTCGCCAGATGAGAAGAGAGAAGAGAGATATCAGCATTGAGGAGTAGCCACGGGAGCACTTGAGTCCGACATCGAAGAGCAGCCAGCGGAGAAGAGATATCAGCTTTGAGGAGTAGGAAGCGGAATACAGTCCTTATTTTCAGGAGCAGGCAGCGGAGTAGAGGAGTCCTTACTTTGAGGGGAAGCCAGCGATGTAGAGAAGTCCTTTCTTTGAGGGGAAGCCAGCGATGCAGAGTCCTTACTTTGAGGAGCAACTAGCGGAACAAAGTCCTGATTTTCAGGAGCAGGCAGCAGAGTAGAGAAGTCCTAACGTTGAGGAGCAACTAGCGGAACACAATCACAAACTTCAGGAGCAGGCGGCGGGGTAGAGGAGTACGAAATTGGGCAGCAGGACGAAGGAGGACGAAGGAATGAAACGAAGGAGTCCCGGCTCTGACCTTGCCAGAGCCGGGACGCGGGACTGGCAGTTCCAACACACGCCGACGGCCGGGGTCGCGCCAAAGGGACAACAGCGCTGCGAGATGCCACGACAGATCTGGCAAGTCGGACCACGACCACGGGGCCGCCCGGACAGCACCAGGGGCGTGGGACGACCGCGTGCAGCGCCGTTACGGTCCTCATTACCATAGCGACCGTGCAGACGCCTGGACTAACACAGCGACTTAATCAAATGCAGATTAATCAGGCCAAAAAACCGCGGACGGCCCTGTCATTATCGTGTTACGAGACGACGCTCGGGACACGCAACACGGCGGCGCCGTTAGGCGGCGGCAGGCCGTTCGCCCCGAGAGCAGAGCTGGCGCCAAGAGCAGAGCTGACCCGAGAGCAGAGCTGGCACCAAGAGCAGAGCTGACGCCTAGAGCAGAGCTGGCCCCGGGAGCAGAGCTGGCACCGAGAGCAACACTGGAGCAGAGAGCACAGCTGGCGCCGGAAGCAGAGCTGACACCGAGAGCAGAGCTGACCCCGACAGCAGAGCTGGCGCAGCGTCAGAGCCCCCGCTGGCACCGAGAGCAGCGCTGGTCCCAGAGCTGGGGACGACAGCAGAGCTGACCCGACCAGCAGGGCTGGCACCGAGAGCAACACTGGAGCAGAGAGCCGAGCTGGCGCCGGAAGCAGAGCTGGCGCCAAGAGCAGAGCTAGCCCCGGGAGCAGCGTTGACCCCGAGAGCAGAGCTAGCGCAGAGTTAGGGCCCTCAGCTGGCGCCGAAAGCAGAGCTGGCATCGAGAACAGTGCTGGTCCAAAGGTATAGGGCTGGCCCCGAGAGCAGAGCCGGTCCCCAGAGCAGAGCTAGCCCCCGGGAGCAGAGCTGGCCCCGAGAGCAGAGCTGACGCAGCGTCAGAGCCCTCCGCTGGCTGATACCATGAGAGTAACTCCCGAGGCAGAGGAGAGGCATGATAATCCCTTGATTTCGAGTATTACGAAGGGCGTAGATCACGGCGGCTTTGTAGTTGAGATCTCTGGCCATACTGAATTGGTCCGCACGAAGTCAGAATGTCGTTCAGAAATACAGCGTCTGAAATTGCCGCGCCGCTTCCCATTGTTATATTTCTGGTTGGTGGCCAGGTGGAATAGGTATTAAGATTCCTTACAAAACCAGGAGCAAGCACAAAAAGTCTCAGTTATAACTTTGGTGAATGCAATATCTTAGTGACGTCCGTAAATCTCAGTTACAGCCAACGGGTCCTTAGCCGCTCATCAATGTTGAAGGAATCGAAACACGGAAAAACGCGTAAGTGGAAGTCAAATTACGTTATAATTATATTACTTTAACCATGTAATCACTAATTAGCCTAACGTTTCGCTTTATAACTTCAACAGCGCCTGAAACATCCAGAATGTGATTAAAAGAAAATCAAATGCAATTCAAAAACATATCATAGATATAGGAAAATAGCACATCTAATCACATCACACTGCGAGCTTGTATTCGAAGTGCGATGTGATTCTACGTGCAGCCCCGGTAGCTCAGTTGGTAGAGCGTTGGGCTAAGGAACTCTGCTCAGGAACATGCAGTAGCGGTGCTTGGGCAGGCTTGGGATCAGTTCCCCTGAAACGCTCCGGCGCTAAATATTTACCTGACGTAGGTCCTCTGGCAACTGACTAGTGAGAGGGTGACCTGAGCGGGGCTGCCGTCCCTGTGCTTTGTGGGACGTTAACCTTTCATTACGGCCTCTTAACAACCTTTCATTGCGGCAGTTGCTCGTGCAGATGGATGGAATGGAACGGACAGAATGGTGGGATTAAGGTCTCCATGACAAGTCGTTTGATGACTTTAGTGAGACTCAGACTCCAAGAACCGATGTTGCAGTAATTTGGACAAAAAATGTGCCTGTTTGTTGTGCTTTTATTGCATTTTGTATTACATTTTGCATGTTTGAGTCTCTACTGAGATTTTAAAAGCAAAATTTCAGGATAATTAGCGATTAAACGGTCGTAATCGCCAACAGTTCTAACGTGATTTGACCGTCACTTGCGCGTATATCAATCTGTTCCAAACTAAATAAAAACAAAACTTATCCGGATTCGAAGTCGACGATAGACAGTTTGCCGATACATTATTCGCATCCTCGTTGTTTTATCTGGGAAAAATTGGCTACCTCACATGGCGTACTTACCGTTCACCTCGTTGGAGGGCAGCAACATCAACAGATTGACTTTGTTCACCATGGGAGACAGTTGACCACAGTGGGCTGCACGGGAGGCTGACACTTCGCCGTGCCCCCAGTATAGCTGACAGCTCCTCTTCACTTATCACGCCGAAAATTGTCAACGTGATTAGTCCAATGGACCATTAAAACTGGATGACGGCATCAAAGAAATGACGCAGACTTTGGTGGACAGGCCCTCGCAGCCTGGAGCTCACGCTTACCTCAGGGCTGTAGTACCGGGTAGTGAAGGTCAGGTCAATGACATACTCCAGCCGTTCGATCTGGTTCGCAGCCATTTCAGGGCTGAACCTGCGACACCACGCCACCCATCAGCCCCATCCGTTAGTAAGGACCTACAATTCATTCAAGTTGTGTGCCGCCTTGATACAACGTCACACGCCTTATCACAACCTCTTCAACATGGAGAGATTGTGTTGGGATTTTAGGGCGCTTCAGCGTCTGAGGCCAATTTGCGCCAAAACACGGAGCGAACAAGGGGAGGGACACGGGGCCAAGCACCACATGTTCAAATGCTTAACATCACTACGGGGTCGCATCGAGAAAATGACCTAAAAATACACCTAAGACCCTCCTACCCGCTGCACAATCCAGTCGAAATTCTAGACATTTTTACATCTATGAATGCCGTCAAGCCGGAGGAAGATATAGGTCAATGAGAACCTTAAGGACTGATCGAAAGTAGACATGGCACAGCCGATGCGGACACACCGGCGAATGAGAGCAGGAGTTGATGACTCACCTGTCCTTCTCCTCCACTTGGGACAGCAGGGCCTGCAACAGAGAGGGCGCGGCGTCAGTGCCGGCAGGAGCAACGCCACCCGCTGATGTTTAGTCTCAACGTTCCACACGGATGACACGAACCAAGCAAAACAGACACACATCACAATAGCGTCTGGCACAATTAAAAATTACGCTAGCATTCATATAATTTATCATTCACTCTAAGAAACCGGCAGCGTTGGCTTTCTCGTCGACGTTAAACACGGCGCGGGCAGAGCCGGCGGCCTTTCCACTGAGGCGAGGCAGCTGGGGCAGAGCCGGTGATGTCCAGGGCCCGATAGTACCCTCCACACGCAGGTTTCGCACACAGATGAAAGTTGGACAGGGCGGGGCGGTAAGTGCGCCGCGTGGGCGCCGGGGAAGTGGTCCGCCACCACCGCGGCAAACACGGCCCGTCTCAGGCTCAACGGCCTGCTCTTGTCGACGCGTGACTTCCAGCTGCCCCAACAGCAGTTCAGAACAAGCATGGGTGTCGCCACCAGGGATGCGGAGCCGGAGCCGGAGCCGGAGCCGGAGCCGGTCGGAGCCGACCATTCTGCCCGGAGCCGGAGCCGGAGCCGCCGAAACACTTTTGATCGGAGCCGGGCCGGAGCCGGAGCCGTCAGAAAGGGTCCGGCTCCGGCTCCCAAAGAGCTCTAAAATTACAAAAATCAAAAGTGAAATGGTCACATTTTACCTCGTGAGATGCCGCATGGAAACACCTTTATTCACCTGAAATATTACATTTTCTCAATATGTTATGTATATCGAGATTAATGCAATATTGCAACTAGGGTGTTCCGTAGACGGTCTCACTCTCGGGCAGGTAATGCGCCCCGGCCATTTAGCATGGGCAGAAATTGGCAACAAATGAAAGCATTAGCAGACACTGGCGGATCCATGAGGGGGAGCAAAAAGGCAGTTGCCCCCAAACTGCCCAATTTTTGGCGATTTAAACCATATGTTTTTCACGATTTACCCGATACCGTCGGCCTGCATCCGCCCCTGTTGACAGACGCAGGGGATGCCATTCCGGTCATGCCCCCAAAGCCCTGGAAGGGGGCAGACTATCTTTTGGCCCCCAAAGGCCGAAGAAATTGTTTGAAAAAGGTGTTTTACACTAGGTCTGTCGAGCAATAAAATATTTTGTCCCACCTCCCCCCCAGGAGAGCTATCATGTACTCGGAGAAGTAGTTTTATACCAGGTCTGTCGAGAACCCAGGGCAAAGGCGCAGAAAACAGCATCCCCGTCACTCGATGCGGCACTAGCCGACTTCAAAAACTTGGGTCGCCTAAAGAGGGCGACCGTATGCGACATCTTAGATAGATATCCAGCCATCATCCAGCCGGCTAGCCTGGTAATGGCCGCGCTACCAGTTACTCAGGTGTCCGTGGAGAGGTTGTTCTCCGCGATGAAGCTACTGCTTACTGATCTCAGGTCCAGACTAAGAGCAGACATATTGGAGGCAATGTTGCTGCTCCGCTCCAACCGCGATTGGGTGGTGTAGTGAGCGAACCAGCTGCTGGGCCCTGGGCAGTAGGGTTATTGGTTCCGATTTTTCTCGAAAAGGAATTATGCCATCAGCCTATCTGATGTGTTTTTTGATGTTGAACACTGTTGGCTTAGGGTCGTTCAAAAAGTTTTTTTTTTTTTTCAGACTCGAACCCACTTTTTCCCATTATATATTCAATTCTGATTTCAATGAGCCACATTCCAAGCGTCTACGACAGCGGGAAAGATCGCCTCAAAACGGTTAAAGATTTCATGTTTCGGGCGCGATTGGCCGCCCGGCGTTGCAGTCTCCCTTGTTAAATTGGGATATAGGGGCGCATAACCTACCAGTAAAGACAGCGTGGCATGTGCGTGCGTATAAGAGCGGTAGATGGGATTTAACATGCAGGCATTTACCTGTCAGATGTATTTGTAGCGCAATACAAATACATGTTATTCCACAAAAGACCTGAAATTAAATGATTCAGCACCCTTGTACTCTAAATCCCGACAGAACATGAATGCCTTCCGGAGGCAAACCTTTCTCTAGTAACTATCGCTGGAGAACGTCGTGAGGCAGGTGCTTCTCCCTATTTTCCTGCGAACTATTTAAGAGCTCTGGTACTGATAAAAGAAGATCCTGTTTCATATTTTTACCCTTTAGGTGGCTCACGAAATATTCCACCAGCTTCACTCCACGTTCTGTGGGACCGTTCACGACAGTACGTTCTGGAATACCTTGAAACAGGGGAAGCTATACCAGTCACCAGCTTCTCAACGGAGCCATTTCATGTCAGAATCTTTCAGATTCAGGCGCTCGAATACCATCCAGCTTTCAGGAATGAGAAATTGGGAGAGGCTTGGTATCGAGCCGAGCTCTTCATAGCCTCTTTCGGAAACTTTAGCCTGCCCTAGTCAAATATGAATCGTTTGCTGTTTTGGCCAATTGTTGTGCGACTGGCTCCTTACCTCCACGATGGTGGTTCTCACCAGCGCGACAGAATATAACTTTTTGTGCACAGATACCACAGCTGATGACAAATTGACTTCAGCACATTCAGGGCGATTTCTATATTAACTTAATGAAAGCACTGCATTGCATTTTATGGATAGCTTTGAGGCTCATAGAAGGCTCTAAAGCTGACTATCCGCGACGGAGGAACCCAAATGCATGGTTTAGAACCACTTATAAGGAAAGCCGCTAACTATTTCGGAGTCTGAGTGGCTCAACCGGTTAGCGCTTGCGCTCGGCTTGGTCAATGACATTCATTATGTGCTGGGTGTCGTGGGTTCGAGCCCACCCAGAGGCAGAATCTGGCGCCCTGCTCTAGCCCGAGCTAATTCTTTCCCTCTCTCCTCTGATGCCATATGACCTGAGCAGTTGATGCGTTTTTGAACTCCAAAAATTATAATATTCTGTCTTTACGTATCTTCTGGAATGATGAACGGAATCTGACACAGTAGTAGCACGCACTTCATGCCATAAATGTCCTATATTCCATAATATGGCTCGCTGGTGAGCTCCGGATCTTCTAAACAGACAGTTGTTGGAGACAACCTCTCCTGACAGCCACACGTAAACCAGCTTGCGCAATTCGAGATAATACTCCGGTATTGTGTAGAGGCGCTGAAGTCATTGTGCAAACGCAACTGTTATTTGTGACCAGAAAGTTATAATCTGCTTCGCAAATAAGAATCACAATGCTGAAGGTAAAAAGGCAGTGATAAAGTACCTGGCCTAAACAGCAAAACCATCCACCTTTCAGTTAGGTAGGCTAAAATTTCCGACAGAGGCTATGAAGAGCTCGGCTCGATACCAAGCCTCTCCCAATTTCTCATTCCTGAAAGCTGGATGGTATTCGAGCGCCTGAATCTGAAAGATTCTGACATGAAATGGCTCCATTGAGAAGCTGGTGACTGGTATAGCTTCCCCTGTTTCAAGGTATTCCAGAACTTACTGTCGTGAATGGTCCCACAGAACGTGGTGTGAAGCTGGTGGAAGATTTCTTGAGCCACCTAAAGGGTAAAAATATGAAACAGGATCTTCTTTTATCAGTACCAGAGCTCTTAAATAGTTCGCAGGAGAATAGGGAGAAGCATTTGCCTCACGACGTTCTCCAGCGATAGTTACTAGACAAAGGTCCGCCTCCGGAAGGCATTCCTGTTCTGTCGGGATTTAGAGTACTAGGGTGCTGAATCATTTAATTTCAGGTCTTTTGTGGAATAACATGTATTTGTATTGCGCTACAAATACATCTGACAAGTAGATGCCTGCATGTTAAATCCCACCTACCGCTCTTATACGCACGCACATGCCAGGCTGTCTTTACTGGTAGGTTATGCACCCCTTTCATCCCAATTTAACAAGTGGAGACTGCAACGCCGGGTGGCCAATTGCGCCCGAAACATGAAATATTTAACCGTTTTGAGGCGATCTTTCCCGCTGTTGTAGACGCTTGGAATGTGGCTCATTGAAATCAGAATTGAATATATAATGGGAAAAAAGTGGGTTCGAATCTGAAAAGTAAAAAAAATATTTTTGAACGACCCTGCTGTAAGCTCATCGAAGTTTTTCTTTGCGGGCTGTCCAAGCTTTACTTGATCGTTGTATCTTTAATTTTTTATGTGGGTTTGCGGGCATGTCTCACCCATATTTCTGTTTTCCATAACAATGCAGTGCAGTTTGCCATAGGTTGGTGTGTAGGTTGGTCCAGTTTTGAGGTTCACTGGCCTTTGGCATCTGGTCAAGAGCGTTCGTTCATCCAGTCGCCATTTTTCATTCGTACAAATACATAGTCACTTTGTATCTGATGGACTTTCACGCCCTTGAGAACGTTTCGATCACATTTTGGATATAGGTACATTGCCGGAGCCGGAGTCGGGCCGGAGCCGGTCGGAGCCGACTATTTTGCCCGGAGCCGGAGCCGGAGCCGGAGCCGTTAGGACACTTGAACCCGGAGCCGGAGCCGGGCCGGAGCCGAAATCATAACCTCGGACCGGAGCCGGAGCCGGAGCCGTCCAAAATTGTATCGGCTCCGCATCCCTGGTCGCCACCAGGGACCGGTCCCCCATTTTTCGTCCGGAACATATCCTATACCAGCCTAGTTCTGACAGAAGCCAAAATTTATATGGCAGCATAAACGAAGAGGTACAGGGAGAAAGTGAGTGTTTATCTGCTGAATGGCCCTGACAGCTGCAGCGCCCTAAAACCCCAACACACACAGGCACACGCAAGTTTTTCATCTATGGGGAGGGGAAGTTTTCTCTCAGCGAAGTTCAAAGCTTCACTGAAGAAACCCAAGTTTAATGCTTCACTCCCGAGTTTCTTCAGCTTCACTGGCCGCGGGTAGGGAAGGTGGCACACATGGCGCTTCTAGGCCAGGTTCCCAGCAGCAAGGCGCATCCCCCCTCCTTCCCCACCGCACCACCTCAAAAGCTTCAGACGGAATTTTCGTCATTGTTAACACTTCAGAGCGTGTTGACATTTTTGCGCCTGTCTGTCAGAGCTAGAAATCTCGCCTTTGAAGGAAGAGAAGAAACATCTGAAGTCACACAGAGCATTGAATCTGCGCGCTTGCCAAGGCATGTCAGCAAGACAGACCACAGGATATCGAAACTCATATCTGCTTTCGCTCCAGAGGCACGACTCGGTGGGGAGTTGGTCAATCGTCAGTTCTTCTCCTTGACACTGGAAACTGCAGTCCGGGATAGGCTGAACAATTACTCACACTCAATGCTTACCTGAACAGCTTACCCAGTTCCAGCGCTCCAGCGGAGGGGCAGGAGCGACAAACACTTATTGGCTGGTAGGTGCCGGGTTTTCCCAGTCAAGGGTCGTCGGTCAATATTAACACCATGATTCCACAAGCCAAGTCTTGAACTTTGGCCAAGCATACTGTCTCCAAACACCTCTTCCGGTGATTGAAACATCACGGAGATGATTTGCGATATATGACAGTGGGCTTGATAGTGTGGAGGCCCTGCTGGGCAGGATGGAGAATGGGACCACAAGAGACGCTAAGGTACTGGATAGGACAGGAGAGTCGCACATCAGATCCAAGTCGACACGCTGGAGGCCTGAAAAGAAGTGCGGACGCATAACCATATTGCAGAATTTCTGCAGCCTTATTTTCTGAGTCAACTTAATTACCATGGTATCGACTGAAAAGGATTTAGAGATAGGGTTTTTTATAGAAATTTTGTCCAAGTTGTTCTCAGTTCGACTGTTGGAGTCGGAGTCTCACTAAAGTCATCAAGGGACTTGTCACGGAGACCCCGATCCCACCACCCGAACGAGCAACTCCCACAATGAAGGGTTGATTTAGAAGCCAATGTTTAACGTCCCACAAGGCACAGGGACGGCCGCCCCGCTCAGGTCACCCTCTCACCAGTCAGTTGCCAGCCGACCTGTACGTCGAGTAAACTATTGAGCGCCGGAGCGTCTCAGGGGAACCGATCCCAAGCCTGGACATGCACTGACACTGCATGCTTCTGAGCAACGGGCCGGAGCCCAACGCTCTACCAACTGAGCTACCAGGGCGGCAAAGAAGACTTAAAATTTCACCAATCTTAGTGGAAGCAAAACAACTGTTGGCTTTATATTCACTCCAGAAACAAACGATAAAATGGTGAAATTCGAAAATTGTATGACACTTCTTGGTAAAGACTAAAAAAGCTGTGGCGATTTGAAATGGCCAATAATCCTGACCCGGTGTCTATGCAGACAATAAAGAGTTACATTTGAATTGCAACTAGCAAGGGGAAGTCACGCATCCGAGCCAAATATATGCATCGAAAGTTACAAAAGGACAAGGGTCGAAGTCCTTTCAACTTGTTTGGTCCTAATGTTCAGCGTCGAGCTTGTGATTATGCTCCCGACTTTTTTAGAGGCAGGGTTTTATAGGAATCACTCAACTCCATTGACATCAATGAAACAAAAGAAAATGCAACGTTTATATTCATCTTAGAAGTCAGTAACAAACCAGAACAGGTGAAACAAAATATAGACCTAAACTGCAACGAAAAGGCCAAACGGCTTTGTGATATAGAGTCGGGCCTATGAATATAAGAAACGTGTTTTACCTTTGAAAGTGATGCAGTTTAGTCATGGTGATGTTATTGTGCTACCGATCCGTGCGTATGCCGCATCTTTCTTTCAGTCGCAGACTTTTTGCCCGCACTACATCATGGCTGAAGCGTTAATGTTTTTGGAATCGAAGCCCTGCCCTAGAACTGGTGCATCAAATCGAATATTAGTCTAGTATGCGCATCATTCTATGCGAGACATCACCGGAAAACCTTAAACAGAGATAGCGCGTACAACCAGGCACATCCGCGCAGATCTAAACCAAGAGAGCAGAGCGCGACGCCGTCGTCGGCATTAGGATACCGGTGCCGATAGGTACCGATAGGGTAGGATAGCGTGGAAGCAGGGACGACAGCAATCCTTCCCGGGAGGCGTCAGAAGCGCCTGCTGTTGTATCAGCCGCAGCTGCACGCCCCAACTCTGGCCAGCCTTCTGCTGGGGGATGGACCTCCCCGACTACTCAAACTCCACTCCCCCGCGCCGTCGGCGCCGCACAAACGAGACGGCGAGGTCCCACGGCCATCTGCGCCCTCCTACACCCCACAAAGGCAGCTCCGGCTCTCCCAAAGTGCAGCTTTGGCTAACAGTCGGCCCACCTCTCAGCTGATGCTATTGACTTTCTTAGCTCTAAGGCCCGGCGTAAACAAATATTGTAAAGATAAAGGAATTGTCGGCAGCTTCCCAAAATACACCTGCTTGTTAAAATTTGACTTTTGAGCTTAACAACGTCCTTAGAGATTGATACAGTTACAGAATACTAAGATCATTTAGTACTTTGGATTTTCAATCAAATTACTCAAGCTGAGTCAATTCTATAGCAATAACTTGTCTTACGTCTAACGCACATCCGCATAGTCAATACGGGGCCCAAAACTTGTGACGTCCAGCCCGGGAAGAATTCCCGGGCTCGGCACGCGCCGGCCAGACTATGCAGCATGACGATGCACATGTTGGGGCGCTGAAGACGGCGGGGAAACACCGACTGTGACAAATAGCCCGCCCAGGAGGTGGCGGCGCCGGCCCCAGCCCCTGAGCCGCCGCTACAGTCGACTTTTGCACAGCTCCGCACCACACCCTCCGTCAGTAGGTACCGCAACTGGGGGTACATCATCATCATCATTCCGTAGTCCAGTAAAACAGCATGTTGCCGGGACAAGCAGTTCAGTGGCACTGGCCAGCCGTTTGCTGAGGTAAGAGTCCCCGGTTCAAGACTCGGCGAGACACCTGAACAAGGCGCGATTCTGCAGTCTCTTCCAGTAGGGCGCGAGTTTGCGAACGCGCACAAACTTGGCAGTTGACGCGTCGTTAAACACCAACAATTGCATGATGCATCATACTGAGAGGCGGCACCGAAGCATGTTAGCCAGTACCGCAACATGTCATTAGGCTTGAACGGACCTCCAGCAATGGCACACTCAAACCTAATCACCGAGCGGCGACTGGGTGTGACAACCGCAGCTTCCAACGGCTGGCCACTCCAAGCCGGAAAATCTACACGCACGTGAAACCATTTCAGCATCGGAACCAGGCAGCGCTACGTTACTAGTGCAGCGGCGCAGAGAGGGCGTCACCACCTGAGCGTGGGGGCGTCGCCGCGACGTACGCGACGGGAGAGCTCAGCGCCGTGACGCGCCGCCCTGACCCACATGCGGCAGCGCGCGTGCCGCGGTCGGCAGGCACGCGCCGCACCGAGCACAGGCGCGCGGCCAGCGCCTCCCGCTCAACACTAAGTCACCGAGCCGCCCGTCATTGGTCTCGGTTCAGATTCACCGATCGCTGGAGGTAGATCAAAACGAGCCGAAAAGAATCTGGTCTAATCTCGAAGAGCATCCGTAATAACCGCCGATCCAAAACGTCATCTAAATGTTCAGGATCGGCTTGCATTTGTAAACAGCTGCAGATGACATCGAACTGGGATGTAATGTAATGTAACGTAATGGGATGGGAGCCGTACGTGTCCGTGCGTGAGACCGACACCTCAGCACCTGCCGATACCGTCACCTCCGCCCACCCGCTGATCCGGCTGCCTCGTCGGCGTCGACAGCAGCCGAATGCTAATGCTGCGCCGTGTCCTGTTCAGCGGCTGCCGGGAGGCGGAGGCGCCGGAGCCGCCCACACCACCAGCAGCGGCGGTCCGGGCGGCGCCGACAGGGCCACGCGGGTCAGACGCGGGGGAGAGAGAGAGAGAGAGAGAGAGAGAGAGAGAGAGAGAGAGAGAGAGAGAGAGAGAGAGAGAGAGAGAGAGAGAGAGAGAGAGAGAGAGAGAGAGAGAGAGAGAGAGAGAGAGAGAGAGAGAGAGAGAGAGAGAGAGAGAGAGAGAGAGAGAGAGAGAGAGAGAGAGAGAGAGAGAGAGAGGAGAGAGAGAGAGCTTTGGTACGTCAGCAAAATAATTCACAAGCAGAGGTCAGGAGATTCAGCAAGTCCCCTACAATACAGGACGTGTTAGCACTTTTCCTTTGAAAGGCCAAATGCCTGGACGCTTTATTCAGATTAGCTCGTAATTATACAGCGCTTAAGGGCCATCTTCTGGCTGGAGAGGCAACAAATTCTGTTAAAACACAGCCCGGCGGGACGTACTTCTCTACTTCATACCGTGGAAACACATCGCTGGGATAAAAGCGGTAATCCAAACCCATTAGCGGCGCCGATGAGGTATATTTTCCATGACGTGTTCTGCGGAGTATCGACCCTAACGAGAGAGCGGCTCCGCTCGTTTGTGGTCGGGCTGCACTATTGCCGCATTGCAAACTACACACTTGCGACCGCAGACCTACCGCGCCAGCTGCAGGGAGTGCAGGACTGGTCAAATCACTTCCGCCGACCACCCGGCCGCTGGGGACACGGCCCGGATAGAACTGGAGAGACGCTGAATGAAAATGTTAAGAGCCGAGAATTATGTGCAGCCGCAAGAACGGTAATATTTTGTGGGATTTGCATGATGGGAAAGCGAAAAAGGAAATAACTCTTACCACTGTTGGTATCTTACACGGCAGACATAATGACTATTACGCATTCAAGTAATTTCCTGCGATTCTAGGGCACATTGATTTATCTGGTTATCAAGGTTTCAAACTCAGAAAGAAACGCGATCAATCTCTTAAAATGGCTGTGTCAACGCAGACAATAGCGACAAGACGTATGAAACAACCGAACCATTGGGCGAGCAAATCAGACGAAATCCGAAAGCTACAATGTGCGACCAACGATCTACATCAGGTTCTGAACTCAGAGTCTACCGACAGGGTGTGGCGTTGAACCATTCCCCGCTCTCGTAGGATTTCCCGCAGCGGCCGTGACGCGCGCGGTGTCGCACTCGGCACCTCGTGTCACGCGGGGATGGGTGACACCAGCTCATCTGCATGCTCAGTGGTACTCCCCGCGTTACTGTCCCGCCGCTCTCCCAATATCACACCTGTCTGAAGCCGGCGAGCGGCCGCCGCTCCATCGCCTGGGGCGGCGTCCGGTAAAAAAATCGTCCGCCCAATTACTGTCGACTGCGAGACTGCGGCGGCCATTAGAATGATGGACAGCGGCTGCACGGAGACGTATCTGGTGATGGATGATGGCCCAGGCGGGTGGGCCGGACAGCACAGTGGCAGGCACAGAGGCGACGCTGGTCGCGCTCACGGCCCATATAGTGATGGTCAGCGCAAAGATTGTCATTTCTTCAGAGCAGATAGCTCACTGGTCACCCTGAGCTCGATCTGAATTATAAACGATAAGGACGACACAATTAGCGCTGCAGCTCTACCATCTAGGTTGCGTCACTGATAAGAGGTCCTCCTCGGCACGCTTGTGACCCTGTTTGTCACCTTCCCCTCTTAATTGGACGAAAGGTCACCAGCCAGCGCTGTGCTCTCGTACAAGTTTGGTTCGCGCCCCGACCTATTTTTATCTCCACGTCCCCGTGAGAGCGATACCGGTCCCGGTCTGCTGATGCAACGCTGGATAGCATTAACGCCGAGAAATCCCCCGGCTAAGCCTGATCCGGCTAACGACGTGCTGGCCTGCGACGTCCGCGTCTGTCGCATTCCTGCGAAGGTCGCCAGGCCGGAGCTGATCGGCGACCTGGCGCTGCCTCCGCCACCCGCTCTCGGCAGCGTGGACGCAGCAGCCGTACAATGTAGCAGCGTCTGGGAGCGTCTCGGAGATATGTTCGGGCTTCAGCCAGTCCTAAGCAGGAGCTGAGCTCCGGTATAATTTTCAACAGAGTGTGAGTTGACGACGCCGCGTGCCCGTGCCAGTTGGTGTGTCAGGAAACACCGATGGCTTTAATTCCCAGCTGGCTGGTTGGAAGGGCCACCGATAACATGGCGTCCAGCACCAGTGCCCATATGTCTCGTCTGTGACGTCAGTGACAACTCAGCCACACGTCAGACGTCAGCGTGTCAGCCGACGTCACGAACTGACCGCGACGCGGCTCAGTTCGCAGCTTCGATCCAACTGTGGAGAGCTCGCGAGACGCATGGTACCAGGACACATTTTCATTGACATAGATGTTCACAAGATCAATTTGGGGCAGAGTATGCTACAAGCTCGCCACAGGCAAAGCAAATCGAGAGGACCAGTTAATCTTCAGCCTTTACAGGCTGAAAATTTTAGAAATAAAAACCAAGCGGATTTGGTTTGTTTCCCTTCCACACTTGCTGGTTACATAAATTTGCCAGACCTGGGAATTTTTGGGTGAGAAATGAGTGGGACCCAGACCCCCCCCTCCACACCCCCGCATGGAGCGCGATGTCTAGATTCACGTTTGTGCGTAGGTAATAGTACGTATAAACCTGGCAAAAATATCTGACATTGAAACATTACCTTCGTAATGAGACCACCACGGGCGGCACCACAGGGGAGAGGGGGGCAGGAGCTGCGAACATCCTCATGCGCTCGATATTATACATTTTAACATTAGCCCTATGGCACTGACTGAAAAAATGGATTCAGAAGCCCATCGCCCTCGCCCATCGCCCACCGCCCATCGCCCATCTCTCCCCCCTTCACATGAAATCCTGACGCCCCGCCACCACTGTCAGGGCCATGGACATTAAAGGCATTAACAATCATCCGGAGACCGGGCTGCCTCGGATAGGCCTGCCGGCAGCCACGCTGGCAATGATCCCTTTGCAACAGGCCTATTTCACTTCAAAAATTCCGATAGGGTAACGAGATCAATGCCGTGGCCTTAAAACATCCCAGTCTATTGGTCAAATGTTCTCTCTCTCAGTCGACGATATTTAGAAAAACAGCCGATTAGTCTTCATGATTATAACACGAGCTGTACGTGACAGCGTACTCGGAGCCCCTGTGAGATAAGTCGAGTGAACACCAGCCGATGCCGGTGGGGTCCGGTCTGACCTGAACACCTCAGCGGAGGCCGGGCCGGCACCGCGGCGCGCCGCCGGCCATTACGTATGCAGTTATTTGTTGTGCGGGTGGCGGCGGCGGCGGCCCCAGTCGGCCACACGGCGACAGCATCTGTCCCCGGATGGCGTCAATGCGTCACCACTGTCACAACACAGCTCTGGTGGGTTCCTGATGAGTCCCGCCGGAGCAGACGCTCGTCCTTTTGGGCACTGCCCCTGTAACTGCTTCGAAAGACTGGGCCGTACAGATCATGGCACCCAGATTATGATAGAATGACACTTGCACGCAACCATATATTTACCTACATACCCGATCTTTGTACCATATCTTACATAAGAAGCAAAAAAAGTCTAATTTTCACTCATACGGCACGTATTTCCAAACAAAAACAGCTTGGGGCACAAACGAGTGCATGCAATAAGAACTGTTCAACTTTCTGCCCTCTAAATCACAGAACACCCTGTAAGCGATTGGCAGCCTGCAGGTAGTCATGCATATTGTTCTGTATGTCGTGGTGAGGAGAAAAATAGTGCCGGTACTGCATATTTGTGTTTGCATACGGATTAACACAGCATCAGCACTGCTAGCATGCACAGATTTGAAATGTTGAAAAACTTTTGATTTCGCCCCAGTTTTTTGGGGTCTACCATTTTTCACAAAGTCATGGGAGAAGGCTTAAATGAATTACAGCGTGTTTCCGAGACTCTTCGAATTTTTAATGATACCCACTTATTGGTGCTGGGTGAATTAATGATGGTGCAAGTAAGGCAATACGGCCATATAGTTTTTCGTTGTAAAAGAATTAACAATTTTGAATGCCCGGCAAATATAGCCTGATAGCAAACAGAGAGTTCAGAATCGAAATCAGTGACAGGGACTTATTAGGTTTGTATATTCATATACCAGACCCATTTTAGCTGTTAGCCGCAGTTTAAGACCCATGATTATACTCTATGTAACTAAAACAATTTCCAAGCAAATGCAAATTTCCGATAAGAAGAGCGAATATTCACTATTGTTTTTTCTTTCTTTCTTCAATTGTGTAGAACCTGGAGGCAAAATCGAGACTTAAATAAAAATATCCTTGCTCCAATACAAAACCCAAACATTTCGGTTTTTGCCTCAACTCAGCCTTTCAAAATGTCCATACCGTTTCTTAACTAGCCGCCAAGTCATTTACACAAGTTGAACGTTTGTAGACCAGTCTTTTGACCATCTAAGCACACTGCTTCCTTATACCCCATCTTTCGAACGTTTCAGAAAACATACGCAATCGTGCATGCCACGACATTTCGGAGTAAGCCGATATTTGGCAATATCTCGTCGTTATCCGTTCAATCAAGACTTATATAGTGCTTCAATACTGGGGAACGGACGTACAAGCGCTCCCACGCTCCCGATAAACCAGAAGGCATAACCACCAGCCCAGCCGTTTGTAGTTGGAGCATCGTCCCGTCTGAGCGAACAAGATAGATGAAGAGTTGTCGTGCAGCTCTCCGAACAGGCGACGCGTGCCGCGCATGCGCCGTTGCCACGCCAGCTGATTAATGGAAAACTAAATAACCACACAACAAAGGTATGAATACTAATGCCGAATTAGCACGGTTTTTACTCAGAATATTTCGCCGAGAATACATCGTCCTTCGCATTATTCATTAGTTTCGTCGTTTGTAAGTCTCGCCGGCGCCAGGCTTTTTATTTGTTTATTAAGAGCCCCTGGTGCTTCATGTGAATCCCGAAACTGGCTATAATTGACAGAACTGCCCACGCACATCATTTGTCTATAGCAGCCAACATCGCCGTCGGTCCCCGCCGGGTGGTAGGCTGCTAATCTAATTAGAACACCGAACCAGTGCTATCTCATCTGAATCACGGGCCGGAGGCGCTGGATAATAAACGATACACAGCCTGGGTAATCCAGCCCTGGACAGGGCAGCGGCGCGGGGGCGTTGGAACACTACCATCACGAATGAAACGGTGCCAAGGCACGGAACCACACGGGATACAGACGAATCCGCAGCGATGCGGCCACCCGCGGAGCTGAGTGAAAGCCGACTCCTCCCTGCCTGCTCTTCGCTATCGTGGGTAACGGTAACGTACACCCCAGCAGATTTCGGGGCCTTGCAGGCACGGTTGTCAAAGGCATCGGCCGGGCCTCCGGGCGGAATCTGCACGTGTGGTAACGGGTACTGTCAACTACAGCTCAGCATTCCATCGGAAAGACCCATTTCAGTCTAGGATGGCTGCACCGAGCTACGAGTCTCAGCAGAAACCAAGAACTTCCCGAACACATTCAATTGTCGGCAATAAAGATTTTTTAATAACACCCTCCGTACCGCATCACCACGCTTTACGAGCGCCTGATTTTCCGGTTGACGATACTGTGATTTTGTGGTATGATCGCTAGCAGACATAGCTCGTTAATTCATAAGACAGATGGTATCGTTTGTGAATCCATAAACCCTGGGTTACTTAATTGGTGGGAAAGCAATATAACGCAGACTTTGGTGCT
The DNA here is from genome assembly GCA_034440635.1 of Lepas anatifera. Lineage (NCBI taxonomy): Eukaryota > Metazoa > Arthropoda > Thecostraca > Lepadidae > Lepas > Lepas anatifera. The sequence goes on from JAOTON010001109.1 coordinate 2,066,127, forward strand.
TTAGGGACGTTGGTTAGGACGCGAGCTCACCATTCCTAATTCATAAGTTTCCTTGCTGGGAGACGGCAGTCAACAAATTGATGCGCATGGGGACTAGGTCTGACTGAGGAAACAGCCAAAGAAACACCAGTACTAACCTCGTTGTGCCAAACTTTTCATTACGTCAAAATTGTAATATAAAGTTCAGCTATGTAAGAAAGTATTGGGCTTTATTCGACTTATCCAACTGAATGGGAGAAACATTGCGTTGTTGATAGGTATTTACCGCAAATTTCAACTAACTGATGTGGTAAGGCAAAAACCGAAGCTCCATCAAAAAAGCCGCAAAAATGCATTATTTTGCACTTCCTTGGTGCAGGTGATGTGTCACACAGATGATGCACAGATGACACACATGAATGCAAGACACATTTCCATGGCCGGCATCCCCGAAAAATAACACATTTATCCGGGTTCATAACTAATATCAAACTCTGTATCTGTACACCATACTCAATCAACATTCAGGCACGAAGCATAGCAAAACCTCAAGCCGCCGTTCCAGGAAAGGTTCAGGAGTACGCCTGGTGGTATCAAGAAGTGACCGATACAAGGCGGGAACTGGGAGCTCAATGTCTGAGTGCCTATAGCCAATGCAGAGGCGGAGACTGATCCGAGGCAACAACAGGGAAGGCTCGGGCCCCTAACCCTCCCCCAATGTTGTCCTGGATCCGTCCCTGGTATCAAGCATGGACCGTTCAACTGCTAAGCTTGCACAAATAATAAACAGCACCGATTTCGAACAACCGTTGCATTTAGCTCCTCACGAGGTTTTAAGCCCCAAAAAGAAGCAACACGAAACCTGAGCGATCGGACGTCGCTACAACACACCCGGCCACCTTTGTGTGTGAAGGGCAGAACCTTGGCCCGGTATAGAAATCCGGAACGACTTTACAAGCCAAAAACAGCTGGGCTTGCGCGTCGGCTGAGGCGTCGATACGGTCCCGTTAGATAGGATCTGCCGTGCGGCACGCTACCGTATCCGGGCTCGGTGGCCAGGCTCGCCCAAGAACTTCACCCGGCCACCGCACGCACGGCCAATCACCCACTCTGCCACCGTTGTCTGTCCATCACCTGTCTGAGTCACCGCCCAACTAGCTGCTGCAGCGCCTCGGCCATGGCGTCATCACACAAACGCTCCACATGAGAACCGAATTCAGACGAGCACCAGGTGCAGCCCCGTCCTGAGTGCGCACACCGGCTTGGTGTTCCGTACCAGGAGCCCCCTCCCCCTCAGTCCAGACAGCGCACAAGGAAGCTCAGCCTCGACCCAGGCACCGTAAGCGATCGTCTGGAGATATTTGTTATGATCAGGAGGCCTTAACTCGGTCATGCAACGGATCTATGTGGTCGATAAGCCGATTAATCTTCGACTTCTTTGAACGTCAGACGCGCATGTTTCACACTCATGCGATATCGTTCGTAAGTTTGCCTTTACAAGCAAAATTGCACTCAGTTTACGGATGAAGAGCCACTTGCGGATCCAGCACGAAACCAAAGTTAAACGCCACAGCGAACATGCCTCCTGGGCTGCGGCCAACGACAGTCCAATTAGTCAGACCTGGCTGTCCTACGGCAGAGTTAGGCGGGTTCATTGAGGACTTGGGGCGAGGGCTGACGACGGCAGCAGGTCGACCTCTGACGTGGCGCTGGCCAAACACTGCAGCTGCCGCCGCCCCCGACTACAGCAGGCTGGAGGAGAGCAGCAGAGCACGACAGCGCCCGCACGGCGCCGGCATGGTGCGGAGGACCAAATACAGAGCTTCAGACGCACACACCAATCTCTGCCACTGGTGGGCTTCCTGAAATCACGATTGCCCCGAATGCGGGGCTGTCAGTCGCCACCAGTTCCAACCAGGTCAGAGCTGCTTAAACACCATTGAAATGGCGAGATCAATGCGAATGGTGACGTTGGTTTTGTTCACCTCTAGAGCAGAGCTAGAAGTAGGTGAAGTCAGCAACAACAGACACGTCACTGCTCACAGCTCGGCGGTGAGGCCGTGACTTCACCGTGTCGACACCAGCTCCTGTCGCGCCAATGTTGAGTGATCGCCGTGTAAAAACTATCGGCACTCCGTGCAAAGCCTCACTTGTCTGAGGCAATGACAAACGGCGTGACGCGCGCGTGGCGTCAGCCCACAGCGGCGCAACAGCGCGTGGCGGACCACAGCCCTACCCGCATCCAGTGCATTCTCCTGTTTTATTTCGTCAATATTTATTGACATTTTATGTTTCGACTTGTTACATCAATCTAGACAACTGGACATTTGATAATCATCATTTTTCAGCCATCTTGAGTAACTCCAGCACCTGTCCAAAACTGTCAGACCAAAAATCAGAGTGGGAGGGGGCTCTTTTCAGGCGTTGGCAGGCGCGGGCTCTCTCTGAGGTGTAGCATCACCCTCTTGGCCTCTTTTGGCACAGAAGCATCAGTAAGGCGAAGATAACAAGCACGGGAAGCTCTTAATTAGTCATATGGGGGTTACGATAACTAAAACTGCATAAGTATTTTGTTTGAAGAAAAATTTGTCAAAACCAGCTACAATGCAAGCTACGGCCTGTCAGGGAAGCTGACCATTTCAGTCCTCTAAAAACACTCCTGCTCAAAGAAGTCCTGACGACACTGAGGAGTTGAAAAACGGCGTTGTTGGTGGCTCGCTGGGAGAAAGACATTGAGAGAGAGTGAGAGAGAGAGAGAGAGAGATCTTAGCACCCAAGAGCAGCAGCTTTCAGGGGATTTTAGAGCACGTCAGCTGCATTGGCTATGTGATAGCAGCAGCTTTCGACTTCAGTTTCAGGCAGGCGTTGGAACCACTAGAGCCGCTAAAAATAATGACGATGAAATTTGTTGTTTTCTATATCCATGTAATTGCAAAAGCAAAATCCAAAATCTCAACAAACGTTACCCAATGAAAATGAAAGAAATACATAAATACAAATAAAATCAGCGACATAATCCCACTGTTATCTAAACGGACAGATGAATGCATGCACTTTCACACCTAAGCTACAACTACAAAGAAGAGGCTTACAGAGTAGCCTCCTGTAGCAGGCTTGAGTGAACAGCTCAGTCGATGATACAATACCAATGTGTACGGTCGCGATGCAACAATGCGCTCCGGTAGCCGGCGGCGCGGTCAAGGCTCGCACCCCACCCGTATCGTTCCATCAGCCAATCATCTCCAGACACACGTGCCCCGTCACGGCCACGTGCAGCACGTGGCGGTTCGAACCACGTGCGCCTGTCGGCCGATCCCAGTCGCCAGAACGGCTGGCGGTATACGTTGCGAACGGCGTGGTACGGGCTGGCGCTGCGATGAGATAACCGTGATGGATTTCAGAGACACGCCAGCTGCTAATGCCAATTTGCTGAAGTGTTTATGATCAACAGACGCGTCATCAACGGGGTGTGACAACCAGTGAGTAGGCTGGGACTCATATACGAGCCGCGTTCGCTCCATGCCGAGCGGAGAGCAGGCAGGTGCGGTGGTGGTCCCGGTCACTTTCCACGGCCGTCATCCCGAATTTAAGTCACGCAGGTTCCCAAATACGGAGTACTTACTCTGATTCCCGTAATCACTCCTGAGGGAATGAGTGCCAACAACAATTCGCATAGCACCGGCAATTGGTACGTGACTCAAACCCAGACACTTATCATTATGACAGGCCGAAGAAGGCAGGCTCAGCTTGGCATGTCCAGCAGTAGCCGAACCGTGCCGGACCTCAGTCCGTGCTCTCTGTCACCACAATCATCAAACAGAGGATGAAGTCTGCAAGAAACAAGACAGTTCTGCCAGTCGAATGCCTCAAATCCAGGGTGCCCCGTATGCTTACGTGGCTGGCGGAATGCCTGCGATGCCCAGACCAAGTGAAACGTTGACAAGGCCAGAGAGCTGTCTAAATGGGCACGTGCGCTCAGCTCTGACGCCGATGGCTTGGCGGATACTGTAACCCAGCTCGAACAGGCCTGTTAAGTGGCCGAGCACACAGCACAACGGCAGAGCGGTACCCACGGTGGGCGCGGCTGATAGTCTCCAAATGATGACACCCCGCGCAACAAAGTCGCCTCCTGGGTAACGTGTGCAACGTGATGTCATGGCCGGGCCAAGGCGACACAGTGGTGATCCGTCAGTGACCGGAGGAGAGACAGACAGCGGCTGGAATGGGGAAGCCGAGTCGGGTCGGCCACGGTGCCGCCCACTCGGACACCCTCGTCAAGGTCGCAGGGTACCAGACGCGCCCCGGGCGCACACCGTTATGCTTATTCAAGGGCAGCGCCAGAACGAATATGGCATCAACATAATCAGCCCTCTGTCCGGTGTTCACCACTATTATGCAATGTGCGGATCATAAAGCGGTGCAACGAAGAGGGAGTTTTACATAATACGGAGTTGTTGCCCACTACCCGACCATGACCCCACGGCAAACGGCGCAATTTGCCCAGTGTCAGGTAGCTGTGCGAGCTAAGGTACATACAGGCCAAGATCCGATTACAAACGGGAGCTACAGAACTTGATTTATGTGATACAGTTGCGGTGTGGAAAACATGAGCCGCGTTACGCGCTAAGAATACAAAAAAATATACAATAACATATCTGTCACAAAGCAGAAATTAACAGTCGGGGAAAGGGATTCATTGATAGCGGCTTTTCTTCAGCAAAAAATATAAGCTACCAAATCGTCGAGTCGTCGAGTCAAACAAAAACACGGATTCACTTGTACACCATTTCCCGCACAATACATGGCAAACCTCTGCAACTGCCAAATTCGGCTTCTCTAGTTGGCGCCTCTTCAACTCGATTCAATTTCGCTCAGCTGGAAGCCGCCAGATGAACTTCGGCGTGTCATGGGGATGAGCTATCCCGGCGACTACAACGCAGGACAAACACGAAGCGCCGACTGCGACGCCGCACACCGGCGAAGCGTCATCACAGTACTCATCTCGTCCAGATGGGCCCCGCAGCTGCTCACCGCTCAGCCAATCTTGTCGATATGGCGATTCGGTGCAGATTTGTGTCGAAAAAGCATTTAAATGGTCAGCCCATGAGCTAAGCGGCTTTAAAGGCCCAATAATCCGCCCTGCCGGTTTTCACCAGCCACCCACGTCCAAAACCATAGGACGCCGTCAAAACGATGTCTGGTGACGCCGAAAAATGCCGGCAAAAAAGCAGGCCGGTGCAGCGGGTGGGCGATAACCATCGGCGGCGGCCATCTCAGAGATCATCGGCGGCGGCCATCTCAGAGCCATCTGCCGACACTCGGCCCGGCGCGCGTCAATGCCGGCGATTAATAACCACGCCGCCGGACGGATAGCGCCCGGCAGGCCTCAGCGGCCGACACCAGATCAGAGCCGGGGCCCTCAGCGGCAGATAACTGATCAGAGCCGAGGCCCTCAGTGGCAGATAACTGATCATAGCCGGGGCCCTCAGCGGCCGACACCAGATCAGAGCCGGGGCCCTCAGCGGCAGATAACTGATCAGAGCCGGGGCCCTCAGTGGCAGATAACTGATCATAGCCGGGGCCCTCAGCGGCCGACATCCGATCAGAGCCGGGGCCCTCAGCGGCAGATAACTGATCAGAGCCGGGGCCCTCAGCAGCAGACAAGCGATCATAGCCGGGGCCCTCAGCAGCAGACACCCGATCAGAGCCGGGGCCCTCAGCAGCAGACATCCGATCAGAGCCGGGGCCCTCAGCAGCAGATAACTGATCAGAGCCGGGGCCCTCAGCAGCAGACACCCGATCAGAGCCGGGGCCCTCAGCAGCAGATAACTGATCAGAGCGGAGGCCCTCAGCAGCAGACATCCGATCAGAGCCGGGGCCCTCAGCAGCAGATAACTGATCAGAGCCGGGGCCCTCAGCAGCAGACACCCGATCAGAGCCGGGGCCCTTAGCGGCAAATATGTGATCATAGGCAAACAACCGTTCAGAGCCGGAGTCCTCAGCGGTAGATAAGTGATCAGAGCCGGGGCCCTGAGCAGCACACTCGTAGCCCTCAGGGGCAGACCCAGTCCCAGGGAGAGAGCCCAGCTGTAGAGGCACTCATTATTCCCGTCTCGGCACCTGTTTCACGAACCGCAAATACCACTCGTGCATACACGTCCGAGAATGTTCAGTTTATACTTGGGAGCACACTTCTTTTCGGACATATTTTTGTTTTCGCAACTCGGCCTCTTACATATGCCAATGAATTGTACTTAAATAACGATTATTGCTGGTTGTATGGGCCCAGCACTGCCTCCAGAACGGCAGCAAATACTGCTGACTACAATCACACTACATGATCAGCGATCGGTTCAGGATCTTTGGTCAACAATAATCACCTGTCTGAATCATTTGCAGGAAGCAAAAATAACGAATTTTAAGTTTACTCACGCTTGAAGGCCCCCGCAAATTGAGCACATTAATAAGAAACCTCGCAAAATGTTCCCTACATGAGGTGCACCCCTCATACCTGGCACGCCTCCCAGAGTCAAACTTTCCCGGCTACTGATGCAAAGCACGGTCTCAGATTTCACATGAAGTTCGGGATAAGTTTGATCCGCCATTAATGCATCTCCTGTTTAAAATTATGATATCTAAGATCTTAACGGACGATTAAAAGCTAACACGAGATGGCCTGCAACAGTCTGGTCTGGCTACACCGCGACCACGGCACGCCGCGCTCGCCGACCGAACCGTACCCCGCTGCCAGGTGTCGATTTCATCAGGGTCTCTTATCGTCAGGTGAGACGTCGCGACCGCCCCTAACCTCTGACAAATGACCCTTATAGACAAACGGCGATGAGAGGGGCGGCGCAAAAAAACGACGGAGCCGATCGGCGCTGGCACGCGACTGTGAAGGGTGGCAGCGGCGGCAGAGGCGCTGACGGCCTGGACCACCGGGCCCGACGGCAGTTAGCGCCGAGGTCGCAGCTGGGGGCACCACCTCCGGCCTTACCTCTCCGGCTCTGCTCAGGGGCGGCACGACTCTCCCCACTGTCCTCACAGGCCGCCGCGACTCTCCAGTCCACTCTCGGAGCACGACTCTCCCCACTGTCTTCACAGGCCACCGCGACTCTCCAGTCCACTCTCGGAGCACGACTCTCCCCACTGTCCTCACAGGCCGCCGCAACTCTCCCAGTGCACTCTAGGAGCTCGACTCTCCCCCACTGTCCTACAGGTCGCCGCGACTCTCCAGTCCACTCTCGGAGCACGACTCTCCCCACTGTCTTCACAGGCCACCGCGACTCTCCAGTCCACTCTCGGAGCACGACTCTCCCCACTGTCCTCACAGGCCGCCGCAACTCTCCCAGTGCACTCTAGGAGCTCGACTCTCTCCACTGTCCTCACAGGTCGCCACGACTCTCCAGTGCACTCTCGGAACACGACTCTCTCCACTGTCTTCACAGGCCGCCGCGACTCTCCAGTGCACTCTCGGAGCACGACTCTCTCCACTGTCCTCACAGGCCGCCGCGACTCTCCAGTCCACTCTCGGAGCACGACTCTCCCCACTGTCCTCACGACCACCGCGACTCTCCAGTCCACTCTCGGAGTCTCTGGTGAATCTCTTCTCTGCTCGGAGGCGGCACGACTCTCCACGCTATCCTCACAGGCCATCGCGACTCTCTAGTTCACTCTCGGAGCATACGGAGAAATTCCTGTCTCTCCTCGGAAGCCATGAGGGACTCCCCGCTCTCCCCTCGCAGACCACGCTACTTTCCAGAATACTTCTCTCGGAGGCGGTGGCCTTAGGCCTCTCTTGGGGACGATAACGGCTCTCCACGACCAATGCCTACAGCATTCATTTTCACACTAACATGCCAGGAAGACCAAAAAAGCAAATACTCTCTCCTCAGAACCGGTGGCTACTCTGACTGTCTCCAATCTCTCCAAGACATCTCCCTAGTCCATCCTTCACGGCCACAAGACTTCTCCAGTCTCCCCCAAGAGGACCGGCATCTTGCCAGCCTGATCTTGAAGGCCATGACTCTCCAGTGTCTACCCACAGGCCACTGTGACTCTCCAGACTCGGCTCCACAGGCAACCGACACCGGACATTCCGGAGCCGTACCAAACACCTCGCGTTGCGAAACTTTCGCACATAAACCACGTCCCATCAGCCGCGCCGCGATGATGTATTGACGTATGTGCGGCGGTCGACGGCGCGGCGGCGGCGGCGGCTCCGGACAAGGCTGCCGCTGTCGGTAAACAGGATGCCCGTTCTCACGTCTGCGCCGCCATTTGTCACGTCGCGCCGCATTGTTGACGCGACTGCGCGGCGGCCGTTTTTGCGAGCCGGTCAGGCGGTGGACAGCGCGCGCCGGCAGCGCCGCGGGGCCGCGCCGTTTCATTAGCGGCACATCGCCTGCCCGCACCGGCGTCCACCGCGGCCGGCCCAATTTGCATGCGTTCCCACGTGTGGCCGGGCCCGGAGAATGCCGCCGCCCGGCGCAGGCCAGTCCGCCGTCGGACGGCAGCCCGACACTACCCTTTTATTTATTATCATTAGCCAGATTATTTGTCCTGGTCTGTGACGATTAATTGGGCAATAAAGGCGGCGCCGAGCGCGAGCTTACGCGGCCGGCGCTGTGGATTTTGGGCCGGTCATTAGCGACAGGGCAGTGCAAGATTCACGAGGCGGGTTGGCGGGAGGGCCGGGCCGGCCCAGGGGAGGACGTTTTTACCGGTGCCGGCGCCGATCCACAATAGCTGAGCAGGCCGAGCCGATCTAGCGCAGCGGCGCCGCCGGCACAGGCCGTGGCGGGCCTCCAGCCCACACCAGCCGAGGCGGAGAGCCGCCGACAATCGCGCCGCTCACGCCGCGCTCGTGCCGACAACACGTGCGTTTTAAAAGGCAGCAGCTCAGCGGGAAGCCGGGGTGAGACAATGCAGCCAGCGGAAACAGCCGGCCGGGTCATTTCCCCTGGCGGCAGCCGTCCCGCAGCGTGAGAAGCAGCGCGCCGCTGGTCATCAGCGCAGGAGCCACTGCCGGTTGTGACTTACTCCATCACAACACCTGCCTCGTGAACAGGCCACAGATGACCTGGCGCTCGGAACACCCCACTACAGAAAACAGCGGCGCCAATCACACCAGTCAAGTCGGTGATCGATGCCGCAGGTCCCATTTTGGAAGCTACAGTCTCGTCTCAGAACTATCTTCAGATGGATTTAGCTGTTTTTTTTTAGATGGTTTCATGCCGACTCTAGCTTAGCCATTCGATTCAAGTCTCACGCGAACGTCACACTGCAATAGATAGGAATACCAGATGAAATGGACTGCCCGCGGGAGGGGAGGGGGCGGCGGACGCTCTGATCTCGCGGTCTAGCCCTCCAGACGGGATCGCATATCGGCTGGTCACGACCAACCTCAGGCCGGCCGAAATCCACGGTCCTATTGATCGTAACATTTTGTTTTATTTTTGTGGAGCGTGCACCGGATTCGAATCTTTTCCAATTCCGAGATAGCCGGTACTTTTATATTCTATTCTCAGCGCTGCCGGATACTCCGCCGGACTTAGCGGCAAGGCCAAAACTGAAGGTCATCTATTCTCAAGTGAGCCTGTTTTGTAATATCCATGCTAAATCATGCATATAGGCACATGAACTTTGAGCTATCCCTTGATTTTCAAGTCTGCTCCCTTTGGAATGTGTGCTTAATTACGCAGATAGGCACATAGATTCTGAACAATCATTCATTTTTCATAGGGGGAAGTTTAATCCCATAATCCTGTGGTTGCAAACCTTCCACTTTTTTGGCATATATGACATTGGAAAGTGTGTGGTGAATACAATTTAGGTGTCTGAACATGTATGCGACAGTTGTTTCCATTTCGCCGCACAGAATCACGATTCAAACACTAAAATCCCACACCCCGAGTACCCACGGTAGATAAATCTAGGGAAGTTTCACGGGCTATTTCGTGTGCGTTTCGTTGCATCATCAGAACCATTCACGGTAATTCTGCGGCTTGGAGAGTCCTCTCACCGCGATACGATTCCCTACCCTTCTCAGGGGAGGGTGAGTCCATCCCGGTGGAGAGAGCCATATGGTTTATCTGATAACAGGGCCAGGTTGGGGCAGACGGTTGAACCATTCAACATTCCATAGGTGCGTTTCAAATGTTCAGGGGGAAAATGTCAAGATCGACGCCTCTTTTAACATAATCTGTAAAGTTGTACGTCGAGGCACCTGCCTCAGTTGTAGGTGCTTGTCACCAGGGAGTTTTCTGAAATGCGTTTCGGAACACCTCGCCTGTGCCATTTCTGTAGTTTGCAGTGTTGACTACCAAATTCTGCGGAAGTCCCGTGATTTCTGTTCAGGACTTTCACACTCCGTTGCTCAGACACGCTTCCACACTCGCGTGGTGACTTCTCAGGTGCGGTCGTAGGGAAAAGACGTGGAACGATTAAAAAGCTTTGGAAGGAGATTGGAAAAACAAGAGTCGGTGAGATAGAGAAAATGAAATGGTACCTAAAGAGACGCGACTACCTCAGGCAGCTTCCTGCTTTCCAGATAGAGGTATTACCAGAATTCACCCAATACCAAAATGTACCAGATTTAGACGATCCACTTTTGGTTTCGGCGTCCCACCACCAGAATCCGAGCTAGTCCCGGCCTAGACTTTAGAGTGACTAGCTGCGTCTGTGTCGGAATTTTGTCGAAACTACTGGGTAAATGATTATACTTCGATGCTTTAATCTCAAGGACGCATCAGCTTTAACTGCAGCTTTGAGGTGTTTGGCGAGACCAGAACGGCACGTAGGAAAATTACTCAAAAACATTGATGAAGTCTAGAACTGATGAGTAAGCTCAGTAAAAATATTCCTTACATGAATAAGCTTTTCGATTTGGCCTTCCATGCTACATTCCAAAACCGGTTCAAGTTTTCCCCTGATATCCGTTGCCGGCATCGCCAGTCCTCGAGATTAAAAAATCAAGCCATGGTGGTTTTACTTTTAAATCGTCCGGCTGGACCACGTCAGGCTTGCCGGCGCCCACACCGGCGCCGACACCAAACATTTGAGAAAAAGCAGATCTTCTAGCCAGTATATTTGTGTCGTATTTCGACATGAGACATATTCGACATTTCGTCAGCCTCACAAAAAAAATCACAACTCTTTCGGAACAAAATACCATGAAGATGAACCAACAACGTTTGGACATGTTAACCCGCGCCCCACCGGGGTGGCGCACCTTGCCCAGGGGCCATCGATGGCCCCTCTAACTCCGAAATATGGGCGTTAGCGCAATCTGCAAGTGCATGAAAGCTCGCGTGAATTCGTGAATTACTTCGCATGTTTTAGTGTCGGTATGGTTTGCCTGGGTAATTAGGTCAGATCGGCTATTTTACTCAATATGCAATGATTAAGCAAACTGGGCATACTCTTATGTATTAGAGTATTGAGACCTGGTAAGTACATTTGATAGCAATTGCCGTACTTTTCCGCTATGTGGACGTAAGACCTCCGCCGTGGTTTACGCGGGTCTCGTGACCTATATGACCTGGGTCCGAAGGTCAAAAGTGACCTGCGTATATCAATGAAGCCGTGACAGACAACACATGGTGTTTGTTTCCGCTCTAGCTCTAGGTAAGTTATTGTCAAATACTGTTTTTGCCTCTGGTGTTGTATGACCTTGGAAAGTCAAGGGCAATATGCCCCTGGGATCCGTGAAGGGTGTCAAACGTTGTTCTGGCAGTTGGTTTTGATCATTTTTGTGGTTTTATATTGAATAGCTTTTCCCATGCTTTTCCATGGGGGGTCGCCTCGTGACCTGACCTCGGGTGAATCAAATCCCGGATTAACCTTGTAGACCCTGGGGGGTCTGAGTGTGGAGTTTAATCGATCGACTTTGAAATGTGCTCTTCGGCTCTAAAGGCGAGTGAGGTGCCTTGTTGACCTCGTCTGGTGACCTGACCTTGGGTGACCCGGGGTAAAATTTCGGGATGATGGGAAATGATGCGTGGGGTGGCCCTACCGCGGTGCTGGGCCTGTGTTTTTGTTGAAAACCTTGGGGGCCTCGATGGCGGTTAAACCGTAGAGGCAACGACTACATCAAATCCGGGCAGACTGCCAGATGCGATTACTACACCGCGACCCGGTGGATCTCTGATACTTAGCAAAAGTGCGGTTGCCGAGATGAAACGTGACAGAGTGATTGCGGTATCTCTGTCGGCTGCCTCTGGCTGTTTCTGCGCCGCGTAATCGGGCGCCAGCTGCGCGCGGCGCGGCACATTTTCGGCAGCGCGATACCATCTAGCTCCCCGACCCGCTCCCACATACTTGGAGACCAATTCCCCGGGAAAACCAACAAATACTGGGGCGAACACGGGCCCCGGCTGGCGCCCGGTGACAAAAAATGAATATCATTAGCGTTCGCATACCAGGCGAGGGTCACCACTGACTGGGTGGAGGGGTGACACCGCCCCAGACGAGACGGGAGTGTAGGACACCGAGAGCGGGCGGGGAGGGGGGTCATCACGGCAGCGGCACTGAGCCGGCCAGCTCAGGCGACACACTCATTAAGCTTAGCCGCTGAGTGGGTTAGCCGCATGAGTCGCCGCGCGGTAGTTCATAAGACGCCAGTGACATCAACACGCGCCAGTTTCGGCGGTGGCGCCAGTCGGCTGTCCCGCCAATCCGGCCAGCTATGCCTGGTATGGCGGCTCAGCGGCGGCACATCCCGCCGCCACCGTCAGCAAGCCACGCTCGAATCGGCACTGAGACACTGCAACACCTCACTCTGCAATAGCAACATCGGTCTTAGCCGGCAGCTGCGGCGCCGTTACAGCGGTGTCCGGGCTCCCGGCGCCACCAGGTGACATTTCACTGGACTTCCAGACACCGCGCGGTGCTGCAGTGGCTATCGGAATTGGGACTGGCACCGATCTGCCATTGCGCGCCGGTGTTAGCTCAGCATTAGGTCATTCAGAGCGGGGCAGCCCCGCACCGACAGGTCTCTGCCGGCCTCACTCCACAAACGCCGGCCGCAAACCATCCTGCAATGATCGTGCACGTGTTACGCTTGAGCCAGCTCCGACCGCCATTGATTGTGGATTAGTGCGACCGATGATAACGCGCCTGCGCACGGGCTCCTCGTTCGCGATCGCCTGGTTCCGCGTTTGCGATCGTTTCGTTCGGTGTTTGCGATCGTTTTGTGCGGTGTTTGCGATCGTTTTGTTAGGTGTTTCCGATCGTTTTGTTCTGAGCTTGCGATCGTTTCGTCCGGTGTTTGCGAACTTTTGTTCAGTGTTTGCGATCGTTTGTTTCGGTGCTTGCGATTGTTTCGTTCAGCGTTTGCAATCGTTTTGTTCGGTGTTTCTAATTATTTTGTTCGGCATCTATAATCACTTCTGATCGGTGACTGCAATTGTTTTGTTCGGTGTTTGCGATTATTTTTCTCGGCATCTGTGATCGTTGGTGCAGCGTTCCCGACCTTTGGTTACGTCTTCAGGATGGATTTGTGATACTGGTATCTAGTTCGGGCATTTACAAACTTATAACCGACCCGAGTTTAATTTTCTTAGTGTCACACATTAAAAATCCTATTATCCGGGAAATTTATGATTGAAAGATACTTAAGCAATTAAGCAATGCAAAGTAGGAAGCCACGTAAAATAATACCAACCTCAATTCCACCAGTGTCAAATTTCAACAGCACCTAGAGCGCGTGCGTGATTTTAGCCGAGACGCAGCGGCCGGTCAGGGTGTTTGCGTTGTTTCTGCGGGTTCGTCCGGCGGTACCAGGGCTGTGACGCCTCTCAGTGGGCATCACCAGCAGGGTGGCAGGCCGGCTCGGCCTCCGCCCATTGTGCACAGGCAGCGGCGCGCGAGCACATCACACCGGCTCAGCAACAAAGTGGGCCCGGCGCGGCTAATAGCCATTGTTGGCGGCGCGGCGGCGCCGGCTGGGGCGGGGCTCGGCAGCCGCTGTGTGGCCGCCGCAGGGGAGCTCGTCTGCAACACGCGCCCGCCGCCCAAACCAGATGGTGACGCCCTCAACTGAACACTGCCGCTCACTAACTCAGCCCACAATGCTAGCTAGACCCATGCAGAATGACGTGCCGGGTCTGTAGTTTGGGCTTTAGGAGGCACCGACTGCTCCGGCCAGACGACGCTGCCGATTCTCACCCCGCTGGGAACGGCCTCATAGACAAACCCACGAGAAAATTGGACTCACGAATCTTTTATGCCGCCCAGACGTACGGCCGCTGACCACACCGTACAAAAACAGGGACCTGTCGCGAAACAAGTCGCCAAATTTCGAGCAGGCACCAGAGGTAACAAACCAAACCAGTAACGAGTTATATTTACACAGAAGCAGAAAACGGACTTGTACAGCCAGATACGTGCACAGATCCACAGCAGCGGCTGAAGGTGTTCTCGGCGGTAGCGCCGACCCAGGCCCACCCCAACCCGTGTCCCTGCCTGTGTCCCTGCCCGTGCCCGTGTCGGTGACCCTATCCGTGTCCATGCATGTATCCCTGTCCCTGTCCGTGTCCGTATCCGTGCCTGTGTCCCTGTCGTGCCAGTGTCGGTGTCCCTATCCGTGCCCATGCATGTGTCCCTGTCCCTGCCCGTGTCCGTATCCGTGCCTGTGTCCCTGCCCGTGCCCGTGTGGTGTCCCTATCCGTGTCCATGCATGTGTCCCTGTCCCTGCCTGTGTCCGTATCCGTGCCTGTGTCCCTACTTGTGTCCGTGTCGGTGCCCCTGGAGTGTCCGTGTCCCTACCCGTGTCCATGATGTGTTCTGTCCGTGTCCATGCCAGCTGCTGCTGGGTCACAGGCGTGTCACGGCTGACCAGCGGAAGGGGTGACCGCCCCCCAGCTGCGCCCCCCGCGTCACGCCTCACTCGCCGCCGCTGGCGACGTCTCACCAGTAGCTAATGGCTGAGCGGGGGAGGGGGGGGCAGCTGGCCAGACCCCGCGGCCATTGAGAGCCGGCCGCCTGTGAAGTGGGATCACCAGCGCCCGGCGCTGTCCGGCCCGCCGGCCACAATGCCCGCGACACGACAATCGCCCCCGCCGCCGCAGATCTCACGCGGAAACGCCGATTAGTTCAAGTGACGCACACCAAAGTGGCCGGAACCGATTGACCGGCGGTGAAGCCGCAGCCATAAATATGCCGCAGATGTGCTGGATTTGAACACAGATAACACTAAAACCAGCCGCTGCTTTGTGGCTGGCGGCGGCCGGCGGATTTGGTGCGGCCGTGACGCTTGACCGCACACATTGCCGAGGTAGCGTTGGGCCGTGGGGGCCGGCTGCATCTCCTTCCATGCGATTGTACCACCCAGCCGTCTAAGAGTGGCCGGCTGACAGAGAGCCGGCGGAAGGCAGCCCGGGGCTAAGCTGCCGTGCACTCGCCACCCCTCCGCACTAACCTGCAGCCGCTCCGGTCGCGTTTCGTCGTAAACTCGGCGCCGGAGAATGTGCAAACACTCGTCCTATACATCTGCTCCCCACATACCCCCGGAAGTCGTCGCCGGGGGTGGCACTTACGGCGCGTGTAACAAAGCTCACAATACTACCGCTTAGCACTAGCTATGATTTTATGGTTAACGCACGACAGAATGTTGCCCGAAATCGGGGCTTGGCCCAAGCTCGTGCACGATATATTCCAGGAATTTAACTGGGGAATTCCACGTGGTACCTGATCGTCTCCCACCAAGGCGCGCCCCGTCCAACTGCCTCATAAATTCCACTGCCCCGAGAAGTTAGGCATTGACGACAAATCATGAGCACCGCGTGCTGCTGAAGATGGCAAGGCCAGGTCCGGCCGCTCCTGATGTCGCGCCGCCTCACTCCAGCTATTCAAGCGCCAGTGTCCTCACTGCTGATGCTGTGCCGCGTCACTCCTGATGTCTCAGTGCCGCTGCTGATGCTGTGCCGCGTCACTCCTGATGTCCCAGTGCCGCTGCTGATGCTGTGCCGCGTCACTTCTGATGTCCCAGTGCCGCTGCTGATGCTGTGCCGCGTCACTCCTGATGTCCCAGTGCCGCTGCTGATGCTGTGCCGCGTCACTCCTGATGTCCCAGTGCCGCTGCTGATGCTGTGCCGCGTTACTCCTGATGTCCCAGTGCCGCTGCTGATGCCGTGCCGCGTCACTCCTGATGTCCCAGTGCCGCTGCTGATGCTGTGCCGGGGCCGGGGCGGGTTGCCCTGACGACATCAGCCTGATGAAGCGGTAGGTGACGGCTCAGCCGTGGAGCGGCGTTCCCACGGCTGTGCGCCGCCGCCAGGGCCTGGTCACCAGTAAACGCCGCAGGGACACCGACTGCGCACAGCAGCCGCAGTCGAATTCAATCTTTACGAGCGGAGACGCGCCGGTACAAATCGACCCCGCTCGAATTCCTCACCGCAATGGATGTGGGTCGTAAAGTGTTGGGTTTTGACAGAGGCGGCTAATTGGGCCAGGGCTGTACATGTGCCGCCGTCGCGGCACGTACCAGGCTTTGTGGTGAAAACATTTCCAGGGCGTTGCACAAAATCATGACTGGCTTTATAGAAAGCATAAGTATGCACGGTAAACTAGCCCTGTTTTACAACAGTGTCAACCCTTCCCAAGGTTGTACGACATGGATACCACCAGCGGCGAGTTTTACACCGAGTCTGCCCGCGGTGGCTTCGCTTCGACGCCGCAGCTGTTTCTCACCCCGCTTCATTGGTAGCCGCTCGGCTTCCGTGCTCTCCGGCCCGCTAATTGTGCTCGATACATGCGATACCTGGTTAATAGTCAGAGCCGCCGCCGCCGCCCGATACCGCCGGCCGTAAAACGCATGATTAGCTGGCCGGTAAAAACGCCGCGCCGCGCCGCCAGGGCGTCCGTGCACGGGGCAGAGCCGCTCAGGACAACCCGCAACGCGATATAGGATCACTGCCAGCGGGATAGTACACTCATTCGACTACAGACAATTGCACAAAACCTGAAACTTTTGATCTGGTGATATATGGTTATGTCCCACAATTGCAAACGAATGGGGCACACGTTTAGTCAGTTTAGTTAACACGCGCATTGACGGGGGCGGGTCCGCCCCCTCGGGTTTTCGGAAACAGGGAAAACGGCGGCGCGCAGCGCGTTGTTACTTTTTTTTAACTTCTGTGAAATTTTAAGGATAGGACATCTCGGTCGGTCCCGTACGGTCAGTGACCCGACCTAAAAAAGTTTAAGATAGCATAAGTCGGGCAGGGTGACCTATCCATTGAAACTTATCATAATGGGCTCCCGTTTCTAAATAAGTTGGTTTTTTTATCGATGACCTAGGTCGGTGAGCTGATCCCATTGGTATACATGGGAATATGGTTTTTATGATAACTCGTACAGATGGTGATGGCGTTTATTTTAGTTTTGCTGCCTTGGCTTTGTGTTTTTGATATGATTTTATATAATTTGACCCTGACCTGCCCGGCGGTAATTTTGTTTGCTGGGTCAATCTTTTGATGGCTTGCTGCGGGATTTGGTTAGTGCTTTGTCTTTTTACTTATTGATGTAATGGCCGAAAACTTATTTAATGTTATCCTGCGGCTGTGACGTGTTTTGTCTGGTGACTTAAATGTGACCTGACAAATGGTTAATATTGTGGGGGGGGGCACCCACGCCGTTTTTTGCTCGGTGATCTTGGGGGGGGGTTAACTTGGTTGCTCCATCTGTCAAAATGTTCCAGTGCTTTCCGAAGAAAGCAATAAACATGCCATTTCGTAAATTGTACATCTTTTTTACTCTCAATTTAGCAGCCTAATAAAAACGTGACCATGTACTGAAGTTTGGCCACACCATTTACAAAAACCGAAACAATATAAAACAAACTACAAGATACTAGAGATGTTCAAGATTTCACAAAATACCAATTGTTCCGTCTTTAGCTACACCACGTTAACACTTAAATATTCGAATGCCAGGACTCTGTGATACCACCTCCCACCCCCCCCCCACCCCATCCCGTCACACATTCGAGTACTGCTGTGGCCCTGGGTCAAAAGGTTACACGTTCAAAAGTGTTAACATGACCAAGCAGAAGTAATCTACAGCTCATGACAGCCCGGATGATAAGCAGCTTCGCATTAAGTGCGTGATTATTTGGAAGACAGTCACGTTAAATATATAATATTTAAGTAAAATCACAAAATTTCCTGAGTGCAATGCCTAAAACACATCAGAACAAAAGCAGCTGCAAATGTCCCGGCGCAAACCAGCCCCAACTATCCCAACGTATCCTGCAACACGCTCGTGACTTTGTTCCTAAGCATATCGCGAGACTGCACTCTGGCCTTCTTCATCGGCGTGTGTGCGTGTGAGTGAGAGCGGGAGAGAGCGAGAGCGAGAGAGCAGCGAGAGCACTGTCACCGGGCCCAGTCCCCTACGGAGCAGGCTATAATAACGCACGCCGCGGCGGCCGTACGTTTCAATAAAACCCACATCAAACTGGCGAGAGGAGAGGCGGTACCGATAGAGGACGGACGGAGCCGAGCGCAGCCGATAATCGGCGGTGCCTGCCGGCGCCAGCCCACACCTCATTGGTATGCGGGCCGGTCGTCTGCAGCAGAAGAGGGCAGACGCCAGGGTGCCCGGCGGTCCCGGGCCGGGCCGGCTCACTGCTGACCGGAGACGGAGCTGGTCCTAACGGCCCGCTCCCGGAAGAAACACTCGCCCGTTCAAGTCCCGAGATTGTATATACAACATTAGCAGTCGGAGCGCCTTTGAATTCCAGCTATTGCACTCCACGCGGCAGACTGACGCCCGTTGGTCCTCACGTCCGAAAGTCTCTGAACCAGCCGATCGCTGCAGCGAATTTCGCTATGTGTCAACTAAGCTGCCATAGGCGGATCGGCAGGGAGCGGCGGGGGAAGGTGCACCACCGACCGGCACTCGGTATCCCCACACCGCACCATAGCGCCCCTAAAACCGCCCCTGCCAGGACACCAGTATCGGCAGCCCCTCGATGCGATTTGGCGCCATTCTGATTCCTTCCATAACAGCTGCCGCTCCCTCTTGACCAAAATGGCGACCCTTGACCGAAGTGCACCGACTATCAGATATCCTGGATCTGCCCATATTTGCAGTGTTGCATAAACACGATTGGTTCCAGACTTACCAGTTGACATTTCCTAGAAGTCTTAAACATTTGCTGCATGCAAAGCCGGTGTAAGCAGTACACCTTTCCAGAAAATAAGATGAAAACTTTCCACGTACTCGGACAGAACAGACGGGATATCCATCGACTCCGGAGCTTCGCCCATTGCCTTCAGGCTATTCTTCAGCTAGCTGTTGCGCAGCAGCAGCAGAGTAGACGAATGTATTGTTTCGTATGGCACCGAATCTATCAGAGCCTCGGATCCACTTTCATTTCGTTGAAACCGTGGACATCTGTTAACCAGTCAGTCCAGGTGGAGGGAACTGGTCTGCCTCAGCACGGGTAGCACAGAATGATCAGTCATCCAGTTCAGGCGGAGGGGATTGATCAGTCTTTTGGTCCGGGTAAGGATACGAATCAGTCTTTCAGTCCAGGCAGAAGGGGACTAATCAGTCATTCAGTCCCGGTGGCGGGGGGCTTATCAGTCCCACACTCCTTGTACAGATCAGTCTCGTCAGTCGCGGTGGAGGAGACAGACCAGTCTCGTCAGTCCACGCGGACGAGACAGACCAGTCGCGTCAGTCCAGGCGGAAGACACAGCCCCGTTTCGTCAATCCAGGCGGAGGAGACAGACCAGTCGCGTCAGTCCAGGCGGAGGAGACAGACCAGTCGCGTCAGTCCAGGTGCGGAGCCGGGCCTCAGGCGGTGTTGCGGCATCCTCGGCGA
Source organism: Lepas anatifera (assembly GCA_034440635.1). NCBI lineage: Eukaryota > Metazoa > Arthropoda > Thecostraca > Lepadidae > Lepas > Lepas anatifera. Next base: position 2,085,940 of record JAOTON010001109.1, read on the forward strand.
CCGTCAGCCGAGCCTCCAGTCATCGGGGCGCGAGCACGAGAGAGCAGAGTCCAGCGGCTGGGCCGGCTGAGAGGCTGCAGTGCGGCGCGACTGGGTCTGCACCGGTGTCACGACAGCACCGCTGGCAGTGTACACAGCTGGCCTGCATGCGCTGAATGGGCCACGACCAGACGCCCAGTCAGCACAGTCAGCCTCTTGGCAAATCTGGTGAATGGCGGGGCAGTCCGACCCCTGGAGGCCGCGTCGTACCCTCCGACAGCCCCGGCCGCACGCCGCCGGACTCTCCGGCCGTGTGTAACCTCTGACATTGTGTAGTGATACTGACTTACACACGCGACTGCATACGGCTGTGTTACTAGGGGGTTTCCTGGTGTTAGCGAAGCTGACCCTGAACCGGGCCTTGACCTCATGTGTAAAATGAAAATTGTGCAGATAATCACCAACAAATGCCAGTGCGGTATTCTGGCTGGATTCGTCTACGTTCCACGTGACTTAATTTTGTCATGACCATGGGCTCCTTTACTATCGGCCCGTTATCAACCAGTAAGGAAGTCCGTTTCATCTTCATTGAGCATCTATTCACGCTAGTTGAAAAGGTTTCCACACCACGCATGTCATGTTCGTGCTCGGGGGAGGCGGGGGAGGGGGCAAAGCTATCGGGCCTGTCGGAACTTTGGTTCAAACCAGGTTCGTAAGCCACACCATCAATGATGAACCCATGCCCAATGATGAAGCGCCACAGATCTGCCAGTCAGATGGTGTATAGCAGGAGGCCGGGGACACGCCGGCCACCCGCCGCGCGCTGCCGGCCCGCCGCCGTCCATAGCTGACACATTCCCGCCGTAAAGCGCGTGCATTCCGACGCCAACACAATGGGCGTCCCGCCGTCTGTTTGTTTTGGCGTCGGCGACAGCGGGGACAGCATGGCGACAGAGGCGACAGCGGGGACGGCAAGGCGGCAGAGGCGACAGTAGCGACAGTAGGGACAGTAAGGCCACAGAGGCGACAGCGGGGACGGCAAGGCGGCAGAGGCGACAGTAGCGACAGTAGCGACAGTAGGGACAGTATGGCCACAGAGGCAACAGCGGGGACAGCGTGGCGACAGAGGCGACAGCGGGGACAGCATGGCGACAGAGGCGACAGTAGGGACAGCATGGTGACAGAGGCGACAGCGGGGACGGCAAGGCGGCAGAGGCGACAGTAGCGACAGTAGCGACAGTAGGGACAGTATGGCCACAGAGGCAACAGCGGGGACAGCATGGCGACAGAGCGACAGTGGGGATGGCATGGCACAGAGGCGACAGCGGGGACAGCATGGCGACAGAGGCGACAGCTGGGGACAGCATGGCGACAGAGGGGGACAGCTGGGGACAGCATGGCGACAGAGACGACAGTGGGGGAAGTCAGGTCAAGGTCACTATCTGATCTAGCATAGTCAATGTGCACATAAATCGACTCGCAATAACGATCTAAGCGTATTGGTATCAAAATAAAGGCTTTATCGTCATTTCCTGCAAAGTTATTGGCCCAAATCTGAAATCTAGTTATTGGCCAAGTCTGAAAATCTAGTTATTGGCCCAAGTCTGAAAATCTGTTTAAGCAGCCCAGATGACCTCTCAGAGGTCACAGGTCAAAAATTGCAACATGAACCTAGAAAGGGGCCCAGGATACTACGATTGGGAGAATATGAAGGTATTCACACCTGTATCTACACAAATACAGCCCAATTCCAACTTTTCCATGCATTTTCGATGGAGAGGTCATGATCCGTACCTGACCTTAGGTCATCGATATGAAAAAAGCCCGGAATACATGTTGCAGCACTTGGTTGCCCATTACGTGGTAGAGGGTTCGATTCGATAGATTTACCCTTTTCCACATTCTACCACCTTAAAAATTTTCGGGGGGAGGTCACTTGACCTGACCTGAGATGACCCAACCTTAAAATTTTGGGGACAGTTGTGGGATTGATTAAAGACAAGGTATTCCACGTACGGCGGCTCTTCGCGCAGTCGTTTTTCGTGCCGCCGGAAAAACCCGAGGGCGGTGTTCAAACACACCCCACCAGGGCGAGGCTTTATGAGCAGGAGTCTCAATAACTTGACTTTTTGGAGTACGGCGCACCATGCTTGTCCACCATGCTAACGATACCAATGCGAAGACTGCTGCATCCCAACCGGCCGAGATTGTCTGCAGCCGACCCCGGAGGGTGCAGGGGACAGGTGGCGACGCGATATGGGTCACTGGTAGCAGCGGCGGGCGCGCCACCCCCCAGCGGGGACTCGGCAGCGCGCCATTACCACGGATGATTACAAACAACGTGCCGATTTGCCGCGAATAAAACACAAAGCGGCCGCCCGCAGCGTCCGGCGGTACCGATGTTCCACGCACGGCGGCGCGCAACACGGGCGCGCTATTCTGGCGCAGTTGTCGAGAGGGGCCCACGCGATAAATCATCTGGAGGAGAGGGCTCTCCGCGCCTCGACAAAGCACGAAACAAGGAAGGGCACTCACCGGCCCAGGGCCCGGCGTCAACACTGGTGTGGAACACGCTAATAACGTCGGCTCCGGCTGTTCGGAGCGGGTTAGCGCACGGCGGCTATCTGACAGCGCTCTGACACGGGCAGTCACAGACCGACGATGGCGCTCTGACACGGGCAGTCACAGTCCGACGATGGCGCTCTGACACGGGCGGTCACAGACCGACGATGGCGCTCTGACACGGGCAGTCACAGTCCGACGATGGCACTCTGACACGGGCAGTCACAGACCGACGATGGTACACAGCGACAAAACTCCGAACAGACGATATGGAATGATGATGATGATGATTTGATGACGATGATGTCCATGTGATATTATAATTTTGCTGCGAAGAAGCTGACAGCAGAAGTCACACGACAACGTTGCAAATTGATATTGCGTAAATGCGTCAATGCAGTGGCGGAACTGTTGCGATGGAGCCAATAACGGCCCATCTCGCCCGCAGATCCACTTATTTCGACACCACAGACTGGAATGATAAGTCAGGAACAAACCACAATGGCAATGCCGGCCCAGAAAGCCTAACAATGTTTCAGACCAGCCTTCGGGTCAATGGGTACAGTGAAAACTTATCATCAACATACACGACGTGGGGATAACTGACAAGCGAGACCGCATTGGCAAATACCCACCGGTAAGCTTAAGCTAGTCTGATTCCACAAACTAATGTTAACTTATAACAGCAATGGATGGTTTATACCGACTGTAAATCGACGCCACAACAACATATGCAGGCGTCAGACCTTCACATTGGCGTCTTAATAATTATATCTCGGAAAATCAAGTATTTACTTCGGATGGACAGCGCCAGCTTTTCCAAGAACGTAAACCACGTCTAGATTCTGAGGCTGACAACACCACTAAGTCACCGCCTTTAACATAATAGCCTTCAAGATAATTCCTCGCCGACTTCAGATATGCTAATAACGCTTGTCACTTCAACGGCGCCTTACTAAGGGCGCAGTCAGGGCACAAAAAAGGGAAGCCAACCACGTACCCACCCCTGAAATCATGAAGCGACTTTCGTGGAAGAATGTGAGGTCGCTTGACAAGTTGGTTCTTAAATGTCTTCTTTTCCCACACGAGCCGCCTTAACTGGTTGGGATGCCACAGTTTTAAGTCTGTTTGACAGTCGCCCTCCTCTGGTATGAAGCGCGCCACGCCACTGCATCTAGCCGCTTTGCCATCTTAAGTGTAACCTCATCTGGTTGAAAATCGTTCATGCACTTGCCACAGCACCATACTGCAATCCGCATGCCAGCCACAGGAGCGTCACAGCGGGCACTACATAATGGTCGAAGGCTCTCCAAGGAAACGGCAAAGTAATGCATCTGTCCACAAATAACCAACCGCATCTAAGGCCACATGAGTCATCAAATGCCGCTGATGAGTCCGGCCCGCAGACAACGGAGGTCGGGACGCAGACAGCAGAGATCGGGACTTCAGACAACGGATATCGGGACGCAGACAGCAGAGATCGGGACTTCAGACAACGGAGGTCGGGACGCAGACAGCAGAGATCGGGACTTCAGACAACGGAGGTCGGGACGCAGACAGCAGAGATCGGGACTTTAGACAACGGAGGTCGGGACGCAGACAGCAGAGATCGGAACTTCAGACAACGGAGGTCGGGATGCAGACAGCAGAGATCGGGACTTCAGACAACGGAGGTCGGGACGCATACAGCAGAGATCGGGACTTCCAGACAACGGAGGTCGGGACGCAGACAGCAGAGATCGGGACTTCAGACAACGGAGATCGGGACGCAGACAGCAGAGATCGGGACTTGGTCGGAGACAACAGAGGTCGGGACGCATACAGCAGAGATCGGGACTTCAGACAACGGAGATCGGGATGCAGACAGCAGAGATCGGGACTTCAGACAACGGAGGTCGGGACGCAGACAGCAGAGATCGGGACTTCAGACAACGGAGATCGGGACGCAGACAGCAGAGATCGGGACTTGAGACAGCGGAGATCGGGACGCAGACAGCGGAGGTTGGGACTTCAGACAACAGAGGTCGGAACGCAGACAGCGAGACCTTACACTTAGTCCAAAACCAAAAGATAAATATCGGCGTGGTACAAAAAGACAACTTCAGCTTTCCTCCGCTAACTTCCACTTAGTGAATCAATCATTGTAAGTCTACTTTTCTTTGTGCTTTTTAGCTACTCCACTTTTTACGCGTATCACTGCTAACAAATGCCTTCATCGGGATAATTTTCGAAATTTCGAGGGAGAAATGCTGAGCGGGCCGGTATAGACGACCGGTGTATTGGGGGAGCAGCGGTGCAGCAGCCAGGCGACGGAGCGGGGGCGGCACCCCGGCGGGAGGGCGCCCCGTGACGCCGCCGGTGTCGGCAGCGACAAACAGAGGCGTGCGACCGGCGGCGTCACATTCCAGCCCAGCGGTGTAGCAGCACCGCCCGATCTGGAGCGAACTCCCGCCGCCATTATGCGGGTCCGGCCGAGACAACACAACCGAAAAAATGCGTCTTAACGTCTCGCCTTCACGAACAGACACGCACGCTACGCTCGCTGGGAAATGCGTGGCCATTGCACGTTATGGTTAAAATAAGTGTGTGTGTGTGTAGCCTAAGAGGGGATAAACTTGTATACATAGGCGTTTAACGGTCATGCCATTTTGGTACCGCATGAGGGTTGGTAAGAACATAGCATATGATTATTGCTTATCGTACTGCCCAACTATTTTGATTTAATAGTCTTAGCTCGGCTTTCAAGTCAGATCAGACAACGTCAGATTCGACGGCCTATACCAACGTTAAAGAAATATAACACAATTTGCGAGCAATTAAGGACAATTGCATAATCAAAAAGGATCTGCCATGCAGAAAAAGGATACCTATCATAAAAAATACACAGGGATGATACTTTTTCTTTTGCGAGGCAGCGATAGTTTGCAGGCAATTTGCTTGTCGCAGAGACCGAACATTGCAGAGTTCTGAACAAAACAACGATATGATGAACAAAGCCTTTCTCCATATAAAGAGACTCCTGTTTGACAGATTTACAAAATATTTTGAGAAATGCAGGAATAACTCTTCAACTTTTCGGCCCGGTACACGCCAGCTGTATCTCCCAGGTCACCCTCGCCCTGGTCCACGTCCACGATAACCCAGCCGGCAGAAAAACCAGGGAGGATAGCGCCGGCCACACAGAGAACAATCTCTCCGAGGATGTATGGAGCTGGCAGCCCCACCAGGTTGCCAGCTCCGTGGATGCAGGTGCAGTCTCCCGCCACACAAAACGCAAGACACATGACCGCCGGCACCGCCGCGCCGCGTCTCAATCCAGCGCCACAATACGCCGCCTTCCCTAAATCAGCGCGCCGCGCCGCGCTCGTCTCCGTCGCTTTATCCGCGCCACAATGCGCGGCGAATCATGTCCGGGCGCCGGCCGTAGGTTGCGACGGGACAATGCGTGGGGTGTAACTCAGTGCCAGCCAGCTCCGATCCACAGGGCCCGGCTAACTGTTCATCTCTCAGCCGAGCGTCCGCCGTGCCTCTGGACCGGCCTGCAGGCGGAGGTGACGCACGACAGCAGCCGACTGCCAGCTGTATCAACTGCACCAAGCGCCGGCTGATTGGAGCGGTGTCAGAACGAATCCCACCACTAAGACAAGCGGCACCAACAATGTCGTAAGGACCACCGCCGGCGGTCCGTGCCCAGATCGGGACAGGATGGCGCGATCTGGACAGGACGCAAACGTCACACATTCTCAATGCGGGGAACCGGCAGAGAATGCATCCGTCCGAAAAGAATGCATCCATTCGCTTCCAATCACAAAAAAACGTCGTGCTTTTGGTACGCAAGCCGAAAACACAACGAAAATTGTCATGTTCTTATCATGTTTAAGACGATCATGCCAAACAGATTGGTGTAAAAAATTGAATACGGCCTACTGTGTTTAATAAAGTTTCATAGACTGAGCTGTAAGTGATTAGGTTACATAGCTTTCTTTCTCGTAAGCAGCCAATGCTCACCTGCACGGATTATACCGACAATGAATATATGTACACCACATTTAACGTGGAAATAAACGGATTGTACAGAACTAAGGCCATAATAATCGCGCCGGTAAGAAAAAATTTAACTGCACTTGACTTTCCTGGGACCTGAGATTCAGTGCAGACCAATACATGTGCTGTCCTAGCTTTAGCAGTGTCGAAGCTCTGCCAGTTTGAAGCGGAGCGGCGAGAGGCGGTACAGACGGCCCAGCCACGGGACAGGTGGCCTGGCGCCGCCAGTCGGTAATTTTAGGATCTATGAGCGGGACCGCCTCTCAGCTCCGCTAAGCCGGGCTCGTTACCTCTCCTCCTCCTGCATAACAAACAGCTGAGCGGACGCCAGGTCCCGCCAGTCTGCAGCCGGACCAGACACCAGAAGACACCGGCCCAGACACCACACTGAGCGCCCGCCTTTGGGGCAAGCGTCCCAGGTTCAATTCCGGGCGGGACCAAGCGTGATCTGCTACCTGGACGCCCATCCGGCAGGGCGCGAGCCGGCGATGCTCATCAGCTTAGCTTTTTGTGTGCCGTTAAACCCCAGATATCACGTTACAGAGACCACGAGTTCAGGTAGAGGCTATCACAGCACAGGTGAAAAAATACCGTCAAGGACACACCTGCCTAAGCTTTGCAGATGAGCTTTTGTTTTGTTTTACAAGCTATGCTTATGCCGTCTGACGAACTATGCTATATGCCGTCTGACGATCTATGCTATCTGCCGTTTGACGATCTATGCTATCTGCCGTCTGACGAGCTATGCTATCTGCCGTCTAACAAGCTCTGCCTGACGAGCTCTGCCGTCCACCGCCTAGCAAGCTCTGCTATCTGACGTCTGACGAGCTCCGGCCTTTCCCGTCTGACGCTCTGTGCGATCTGCCGGGTCCGGCTGACCCAGAGGTGGAGGCCGCCAAGGCCGGTGCCGTGCGGCGCCGCGCCGCCGCCAGCACTCGTCACCGCGGCAGCCGGCGGCATCCGTGCGAACCCCGCAGCCCACACACGGAGCGGCTCCGCCGGCGCCTGCCTCGCCACCACGCCATCGGTGTCTATCAACGGCAACGCGACGCAGGCAGGCAGTAAAGCCGAGAGTTGACACGCTGATTTGGCTGGGTCGTGTTCACGTGAGCAAGGGGGATGCATGGACCACCGGGACGAGCTCACGGCAGTCTGCAGAATCCAGTTTGAAGAGTGGGAGAAGGAGGTGGCTGGAGGGAGAGGAATTCCGCGCCGGTCCAGTGGCGTCTTGTACAGGACTGAACCAGACGAGTAGACGACACATCCGCGACAGGTTTGTGCCAGTGACACACTAACACGTAGTTCAAGATGGATAGAGAAGAAACTCACTTCTTCGGCATCGAATAAGCTAGGGATAATTGCTAGGAACGGATTAAGTCGGAAGAAACAACCAGTGCTGATGCGTTGGCACACATCACAAAACAGGTCATGCGGTTCTGGCACATCAGCTTACCTTCTTCAGAGGAACCTTCAAGGCGAAAATGCGCGTTCCCTCGATTGCCTCGCCGTAGTTGCTGTAGTCCAGCCATCTGAAAATGCAGGAAAAACTCAGCCATATATACACCAACATTGTGAAATACAGATCCAAAGTTGGATAGGACCTTGGATCAAATAATCTAATTATCGTAAAACATTCAGCTTCCCGAAGGAGCACGATATCCGATCCAATTTTGTGACCCACTTGAGTGAGCAAACTCCCTGCTTTCTGTCGAGTAGGCCAGTAACGTAAATGTGACCTGCAACACGATCTATCATGCTCAGAACAAGTGGAGCCACAAGTCTGAACAGTCTTGACAAATGCTTTCAAATTGGCCGACAAATACAACTACCGGCCAGCCTTTGCGAGAGCTCCAGCCGGCACGGCGGCCTGTGTGATATGTCACTGGCACAGGATAAGCCGCCTTTGCAACTGACGCACGACCGGAGACAAGTATTACATGACATCGCCTTGCTTCCAACACTGACCTTTCAAAGGTATGTATATGCAATGCGCAGTCGACGGACGGTGACGCTATCTGGGGGTTGTCCCCGCCAGCCTCTGTGTTTCCCGCTGCCCATATACCACGGTTCTGCTAACATGTCTCCCAGGCAAGCTGGCTGGTTGATGGCCCAAAAAATGCTTGTCACGGTGACCAATTAAGATGATGGATACGAAGCTGAGACGACGATGTTTACTGCCAAACTGGCATCGCCACCAAGGCTCAAGGTTCGCGTGTCGGCGGCCCATTATTAACCCGTAATGACGCTACGTAACCGAGAGCGATTTTACATGTGAAACACCGAATGGAATGCAAATTGCACAAGTGTGCCGCCACTGGCATGTCATTTTGACATGCTTCATATCTAACTAGGTATTTTCCTTTCCTGGTAATCGAACCACACGTCTTACCGGGTTAGAGGGCCATCAGGCTAGTTCTCACGAGGAGAACCCATCAGTACCACCAGACGCTTACGGTCCATCCGATCAAATTACAATAATAGCTCAGAAAGCTATCGAGGAAAGTGTGGGATTTAAGCAGAAGGGACCTACAGGTGCTGCAGTCTGCATACAACTGTTGTACTTTGAAGAATAAAACGATGGTTTTAGTTAGAACTATTGATCTTGATGAAAGGGTGTTCCAAAAGCTAAGTGGAGAGCGACATTCAGCCAGGCTGAATTTTCCAACTGACTTCTATGCTATTATACTAAATTTTGCATTATCTTTAAGTGGAGGTCTTTTAGCACAATTCAATAGTCTTGATGTATATGAAATAATCAGAAGTATGGTAGTAAGTAAATGTCGATCAAACAGTTCTTCCCTAATTTCAAATAAGAGTTTAATAAGGTTTACAAAAAGTTGTAGGTTGGCTCCCGTCACACAATTGTTCTAACTGCTCTGTATCGCCGCCGTGCCCTCCCTCACAACCTTACAAATTACCTACATCTCACTAAAGTTAAGCCCATGTATGTATGTGTATGTATGTATGTAGGTATGTATGTATGTATGTAGTATGTATGCATGTATGTATGTATGATATATATATATATATATATATATATATATATATATATATATATATATATATATATATATATATATATATATATATATATATATATATATATATATATATGTACGCCAATTCAAGGAAATTCGGGACGCATTATGTGCCAAGCTCTAGCACAGTACAAGGCCTCCCGACCTTGTCTAATTAGGTGCCCCTCTCGCCACGCCGACGTGCATTTAGTTCGCTATTATTGGTGATGGATCAAGCGGCACGCCAAGGCAATCACACCCCCAACGTCACCAGATTACAGACACAAAGCAATCGATTCGTTCCCCGCCACAGTCTAATGCACGGGGCCTCCTATTTCTACTTCACTAACAAGACCTTCAACTCAGCGACACCTCGGAACAGGCTAGTCCACCACTTTTGTAAAAATTTGCTTATTTTCTACCTGGCATCTTTCGGAATGGACATAATTACTTCGAGATAGGACAAATGCAGTTGATGCTAACAAGTACGATGATACATAAGGAGCTTTGGTACACGACTGGGCCGGATAGGAACTCTCAAAATCGTTGCTACTGAGTCTCAACAATTGGTAACAAATACAAGGGCGGCCATAGAAGGAGGTAAGAGGGAGAGGAAGATAAATGTCCGCGTCCGGCACATATGGAAATCATTAAATATGCGGTTCATATCAAACACATCCACCGTTCGTGTAGTGCTTGACACAAGACCTTCTTGGGGTGGGGGGGGAGAAGGATTAAGCACCCGAGCCTCAATCTTACCAGATGGTAAGAAAGCGCTGGGTTTGCCTGCTACGGAATGTATCGGAAAGACGTCATGCCCAATAATTATCGACTTTTCCCAAAATACAGGCTCGGGTCATCTCGGATGCGGCCAAAAGCCAAGTCCAGTCAAGACACACCCATAACGATAATGAGCCTCCATTAAAATCACTATTAACTGAGCAAACTAAAAACCATATCATCTCACGATGATATGGGTTTGGCGCAATTTCAAATCCTGCATATTGGTAGCCGAAATTCAAGAAAGTTGTTTATTCGTGTTTATGAGCAAAAGGTAAACCCAGTAATAACTCAAGTCAATATAATAAAAAAGAGCATGATATTTACAATGAAGTGACGAAAATAATGTCCAAAGTTTTTCGGGGCGCAAAACAAAAGCACATGCTTACCTAAATCTTGGTATCATTAAAACTCGTCATATGAATAACATAATCATGAAATAAAAACTATAAAATGATAATATGTTCCAGTTCCATGATCAGCTCAACTATACCTATAATCTAACGAAAATAAAGTATTGAGGAGGTATTTCTAAAGGGCCTGATCAAGTTTAAATTCCATACATAAGCCCTCCTTAAGATTTTCTGCAAGTCTAAGGCGAGCATTTGCACTGGTGAGCTCCAGAAGACCGTCCTGGGTGGTAAAAATATCATTTAAATGGATCTATGCCATTCCATAACGGAGCCACATACTGTAATACAAATAGGCTTATCATTTTACTGCATAATTTGGACTTTCCTATAAAATCTACTGTTTTCGGGTGATTTTCTTCGAGTGTGAGACGGGTTTTTAAAATCACTCAGCCTTTGAAAATCGACCAAAAATGTCCTCTATTGTCCTTTCCTCACATGAACATATCAGAATGCACTGTAATTACAGAACAAAGCTTTTTCTCAAGAAAAATAATTATACGGCACTTTATCAAAAGAAGCTGAACCTTACTTCGTACCAACAGCGTGCGTGGTGCCCATGAACGGGAATGTGGCACCTAGGTCGAATCCCGGAAATTTAGTGTTACTAGGGGTATTTTAAGCCGAAAATCATGAAAACGTCCATAACTTCTTAAAAAAAATGTACAATGAGCTCAATATTTTGATTTGTAAATGCTCTTCTAGAGTGAAAAATAAACCTCTGCCTGTAGATGACGTCATGATCTGGCAACTACTACCATATTCAATAGGCTTCAAGGGCTTCAATTGGCTGATTACTCACCGTAACATCAGCGCTGTCGTCACACCAACAGCTGACAACTGTGGCCGCCTGGCCGGGGTATACGTGGGGTCCATTTCAGGTAGGTTTCTAGCTTTTCTCCATGGAAATTTGGATTTTCAAGACAAATGATATGTTGAGTACCGGGTTTTCCGGCATGCTTTACAACTTGGCTGTCTCAGTTAAAATCACGTCATAAAGGTGCCACATTCCCTTTGACGTTTCTGATCGCAACTCAGCTCATGTTTCGAGCACCCTTCAAAACGCTACTCGCAGTGAATTCTAGCGTCCCAAGCGTGAACTAGTGGTTCACCAGATGCATGAACGGCCCCAGATGGCGCCGTTCGAACAAGTCGCTTTTCACGCGCACGGTTAGGAGCGCTTCGTCAACACGTCGCTTGTTTAGGCACACATGCATGTTACTCCCTCGAACACAAGCTATGGGGCTGGTGAGGCCACTCATACCTGAATCAGCAGCTGGGGTTCTCTCGATAGAGGGAGGGTTCTGGGTGGACTGACACTGACAAATTAGGGAAAACGTTTCCCCCGCTCTTCCCAAGACCTCTACCCATGTCCTTATGCTGACATGGGAGCTCACACGTGTGTCTCAGTAGACCTACTAAAGAGCAACGTCTACTGAAGATTCTAGGACAGAGTCCGTGCTTCTGGCCTCACTGCTGGTTATATCAAAGCAAACTTCAGAACTCAATTTCAAACAGGGTGAATGGGTGAAAATTATGCAGTTTCTTTCCATAAATATCATCCTTGGAGTTTACAGTTTTCTACTCCCACCGCCAGTAGAACCGCATCTCCCCTACCCCCAACTAAGAAAAGGAGATCCAGACAGACGCCCAGCGTCAGCCGCTGTTGGCATGAGACATACACTAGCGGGCCCAGCTGGTGTCCTGCTCCCCGTTTGCGCGCATTCAACTGAATTTCCCTGCTTTTTGATGATGCCCATGTCTTGAACTTTAATATTACCTTCACGACATCGCCAAAGCTATTCGGCTCAATACCGGAAATTTGTGATTTCGGAATCAATCGTGCTGGTTCCCTATACCTTGACATGGGTTGCGGACTAAAATACATAAGGAACAAGTTCAAGTTCTCATGCCTAAATTACGTACTTAAAAGTACGTATGGGTAAAGTGGGGAGTGCTTACGTTTCGCTGGCCAGATTGTTCGGTTGCGTTAGTTGTCGAGCTGGTATCATTGTGCAACTTAGGCAACGGCGCCGCCACGGATTTTCGAGTGGAGGCAGAGTAAAATTGGGAGTGGGCCGGGGTCTGTGATGAAACCCTATGTTGTTTACTTAAATTTGGAATCTTTGATGGTATTTCAAGCTAAAAGGAGGTCCCCACTTTCAAAGGGCGGGAGGCCTGCTCCCCCCCCCAGGACCCCCGATGTCCACGTCCCTGAACTTACGCATAGAAGTATGTTTTTGCAGACGAACTTTAGGCCTTACGTACATTTGCTTACGAACTTTTTCCTACATCATTTGGCGTATGAAATGAATGCCCTTCGCAGATTGCTTACGTATTTTTCCGTGCGTATTAACTTTTGGAATACGAACTTTATACCCTATGTACATTTGTTTACCTACTTTTTCTTGCGTACTTTTGGGACACGAACTTTACGTACCCTATGTACATTTGATTTCGTAATTTTGCATACGAACATTATCGATACGTACTTTAGCCGTACGAACTTTGGTCCGTAAATCCTCAGCTCTACTATGAGAATCCATTCTACAAATGGGAGATTTAGATGGACAGTGGCACTGGCATAAAACGACAAACTTCCCCTCTCACTCTCGGGACCTCTACACAAAGCCGAACAATTACCTTTGGCATCGGACAGCGACTTTAAACATTGTTTAATACAGGGGGTAAAGCCGTATATGTGGCACAAAATCCATTACCAAAATAGCCGACACCCGCGTACGGCACTCAAACTTACCGGTCCGGAAGTCCGCCTTTGCCCATGATGAACACTCTTCCTTTATTCCAATAGAATATGAATTCTAAAAATAACAACTCTGAAAAAGAAACAACAGCACTGAGGACATCCGCATTTCATTCACGTATGCATGGTATTGTGAAGCGTTGTATACGTGAGTAAACACGTTGGACAATGTTGGATGAAAACATCAAATAACCACTGCAATTTAATGCGGGTTCACATACAACTCACCAGCCAGTGAGTGAAAAATTATGAACTTCCCATTCCAATGGCGTGAGGTTTTGCGAACTAATCCTTTAGATGAAGATGATTTCATTCATTTTGATTTGCTTCAGGTGATATGCTTCGTGTCAAGAAAGAAGCCATTACTGGTAAATTTCATGTTGTCAATTCAGAAACACTTTGAAACATGAGTGGAAAATTAAAGGGAACGTGGGAACTTTCTAGAGTTCCAGACAATACTTCGTGTTTGCTCTGTTGGCCCCAAAGAGTATCCAAATTAGCGTGACATCAAATAAGCATATGAGCTGGTAATTATTTGTGCCAGATTGAACCTTTTTGTTTTGCACTTAAATTAAGACGAATACAAATAAATTGATTCTAGCTAAAAGAAGTTATCATTGAAAAGTAAAGCGATACTTTTCCATTCCTTCTATTTTTCTTGATATATTTTAAACATGTTTCATGTTTCAAACTAGTCAACAAAGCAAGTTATACACTTTTACAATCAACAGTACAAAATTCGTGTTCAGCACGTGTTTTAAGGATGTCCAAGCCAAAAAATGTCTGCGCCGCACGCGCAGCGGGGATTGTGTATGAAATCACTTTCTTTAGGTTGGTGTTGCTCTTCTTTCTCTCAGGGCGCACGCGTAGCCGGAGAGGCTCCCGATGGAGCAGATAGTCGCGGGCCAAGCCTACGACGGCGTTGCCGTCCTGCAGCTGCTGTGGGTCTATGTTGATGTTTCCGGGTAGGCGCAGATGGGCGCCGGCCAGACACAGGCACCTCAGCAGCACGCGGTCGGGCGTGTGAGCAGCCTCTTCACGGCATACGACACACTGTGCTGCCGGGTACGCCAATTCGGTGCACCGAGGGCAGGTCGGCGCCGGAAGGCTGCCCAAAGCGATGGAGATACTGGGAGGACATGCCCCAGTGCTCCGCTCTAAGCTGGTGGGTGTGGATGGCAGCCTCCCTTTCCCCAGTCATGACCGGTTTCGGCAGCCGATCACGCACTTTTGCGCGGAAAAAGTCTGTCCGGTCATCCCCGCCGCCAAGCCTTGTGAGCAGCGCAGGAAACAGCTTTGGTGTTTGTGCAGACGTTGGCTGTGATGTCCTGAGGCAGGTCTGATGCATGCATAGCCAGGACATCCGCTCGCTCGTTGCTAACCAGGCCGCAGTGGGCTGGAACCCACTGCAAGATGACGTCCTGGTTTCTTGAGGTTATTTCAGAGAGGGGCAGATGGAGGATCCCAGCGGGGTGTTTTTTTTCTCCCATCCCGGCACTTATCAGGTCCAGCGCAGGCTGGGAGTCTGTGCAGAGCACCATCGTACTTCGGGTGGATGCCCCGGCTAGCTGTGCCACTTCCACCAGCGCAGCTTTCATTGCGAAGAGTTCGGCAGGAGTACTAGAGCACAGCTGGCCTGCTGGGATGTGGATCTCGCGTATCTCTCCAGAGGGTGTTATCACCAGAGCGCCACCTCCACCCCTGAGGACGCCATCGTCCACCAATCCGCCCCTCGATACCCAGGTAGAGGTCGTTGCGTCGGGGAGTGAGGCCAGGTGGCCTTCCGCACCCCCGCGACGTGTTTCCGCGGGACATCGCTTCGGACGGTGGAGCTCAGACTCAAGGTGATAGCCACCCTCCCTTGGTCTGTCCATGGGGAAGCGTGACCTGAAGTCGTTCCTCCACTGGTACCGCGGGGACCTCCACGAGCTCGAGCACTCTGTTGCAGAGTTTGTGCCATCCGAAAGTGCTTGTGAGCTCCTGAGGGACTGTGAAGTCCGCAACGCAGCGCAGAGTGTCATCCATAGACAGGGACCGCGCCATGCAGACCATCGGAGTGGTCAAAAGACCCGAAAAAAACTTCCTTTAGGTCGCACCATCCCACTTACACTTAGGACAGGGTCCGTAGGCCGTGAATTTTAACTTTTTCATTCACGAACGGTAAGTTATGGAACAGATGAAATGTGGATAAGTGGTTTCTCGACATGCTCTATTACATTACTATCTCGGTTCAACTCTCATTATTAAGATGCCACATACTCTTGAAAAAAACAAGACAACATGTGTGAAAAATTCATATTGGCTGGGTGCTGCTCTTCACCAATCACCAAAGACTTTTGGACACTAGGACAATGAGCATCGTTATTCATATTTTTAATGCACCAGAGACAAATCTAAGTTGTACCAAGGTTGTATACAAATGTAGCAATTAGATGGTAAGGGCGAGATTCAAGATAGGAAATACTACAGAAGCAGCATAGTGGAAAATGAGGAAAATAAAGAAGTGAAAAAAATGGATTTGATCCATGAGAAGGCCATTGAGAAGCTGCATGTGACATGAGAAAGTGCCACTATCAAGTAAGGAGCTGCATAGGCATGCTTGCTGAATCAAGAAGTCAGGTTAGGCTTGCTTAGGTTAGGTCCAGTCAGCAGAAGGTGGCAGGTTTTAACAAGTTCTAATTGGTGCAGCCTCAGGGCAGACCTAGCAGTTTGGGGCAGCTTTTGCCCATCTTTGAGGCAGGCAAGGAAACCTTGTGGCAGAAACTGACACCTGGGGCAGCACTGAAACACCAAGGCAGACATGGAAGCACAGGAAAGAAAAAGGAAAGAAATGCAGAATGCAAATTGTTCTTTTTTAGTGGAATTTATACAGTATGAAATAAAAAGACCCCAGTAGAAAAAAATTATGGCCAAGCAACCAAACTTATGCCCCAATTTGGGCAGGATTTGAGCTGCCCCAAACACATCATTAAGAAGTCTGTCACAGACTCTACAGACTGAGGCTAGATTTGGTAGGGTTTAGGTAAACCTATTTAAGTCTCACAAGACCAGTTCTTTGTATCTTTTCATCTCCCTGATCTTGACCACCCCTTCCATCTTCAATCACTTGTCAACACACGCATTGACGGGGGCGGCTACCCGCCCCCTCAGATTTTTCGGAGATAGCATAAAAACGGTGGCGCGAAGCGTCACCGTACTTGGCATGCCTTTTCTCTAATCATTTTTACAAATTTTGTCAAAACTTTAAGGCTAGTTCACCTCAGGTCGGGTCACCAGGACGGATCAAATGACCTGACCTAAAACAAATGTTTTCAAGTATTTCATAAAAGTCAAAACTCACATAATTTAAGAATCTTGATTAATGGTCATCCCCTCGAACAAAAGAAAACTATGAAATACCTGGGTGTAACAATAGACGAAAATTTGAAGTGGGACAGTCACATTCAAGCTACTCAAAATGTCATCTCAAGGAACGTTGGTCTCATCAACAGAACCAAATTTATTCTTGACTCGAGGCACTTACTGCTTCTGTACAACTCCCTCATTCTTCCTCATATCAGTTTTTGCAACATCATTTGGGCAGTAAATCCCCCTCCCCACAAAGCTCAGAAGAATAATTACACTCTAAAAAATATTTTTAGAGTAATTGTGCATGCACCTTATCTGGAACATACATCTCCTATTTTCAAAAAGTACGGTATTTTGAAATTTCCTGACATGGTAAAGATGTCACAGCTTCTTTTTGTTCACAACTACCTAACAGGCTCGCTGCCCCTCGTCCTACGACATAAATTCGAACCGATACAACAGGCGCACAATCAAAGCACAAGAAACTCCAATTATTTTATGGTACCATTTGTTTTCACGCTATACCATAAGTGTACGCCGTTTATTGCTGCTCCTGAGTGCCGGAACAATATAATCGCATCTAGAATTAAACAGATAGACGATGTTCCTCTATCAAAAGGTCTCTTTAAGACTGTTGTAAAGAAAATTTTAATGGACCACTATTAGAACCTCCCCAACGTTGATCAACCTTTAACAGGACAATAGTTTTGTCTTCCTAAGATGTGTACTTCCTGGATGGTAGAAAAGCCGCAAAATCTAAATTTAAAGCTGGCTGAAGCCTGATTTAGCTTAACCCCATAGTCCGAGCCGGGATCTGCAAATTTCTGGGGGTGGGCGGGGAGAGGGGATTGACCGAGTCCGGCCGGAAGCAAGCACCAATTACACTAGTCAAAATTTAAACATATGGAATCATTTATACGGAATTCGTTAACACAATCAGGCACAGGAGGCCGTGACCGAGCTATGCTCCTGGTCCAATCTGCCGCCATTCTGACCGCATCATTCATCCGTCTCGACAAGAACCCTCATCCCCCGCCCTACGTCGAGCTCATGGAATCATCCCCTCCTCCCCCCTTTTTCTCATCTCACTTCATTTTCAGGACCAACATGGAGCTCGCCTCGCTCCCGGGCTGCGAGTGCCTGGCGCGGATGGCCGGGGCTGGTGTCGCCGCGGTTCGCCGGCGGCTGGCCGTCCGGCTGTGGGCGGGTGACGTCCGCTCTGCGGCCGCGTTTCGCCGGTCGCCGTACCTGGGGCGGCCGCCTGCCGGCCGCTGTGCGGCTGCGCCCCGACGATCGCTGCGCCCGGGCGGTCCCGCGCCGTCCGGCGCGATGTCGTCTCTACGACTGGGTGTCTTCGGTCGCCGTGGTGGGGTGGTCTCCCGCCACCCGCCGCGGCGGCCACTCGACGGCTGCGCCCCGACGATCGCTGCGACCGGGCGGCCTCTCGCCGTCCGGCGTGGCGTCCGCCTGCAGCTTCATGTCTACGGTCGCCGCGCCCGGGCGGCCTCTCGCCGCTCGCCGCGGCGGCCACTCAACGGACTCATCCCGGCGTTCGCCTCGTCCGGGCGGCCTCTCGCCGTCCGGCGCGGCGCCCGCCTGCAGCTTCGTGTCTTCGGTCGCCGTGGTGGGGTGGCCTCCCGCCGCCCGGCGTGGCGTCCACCTGCGGCTTCATGTCTTCGGTCGCCGCACCCGGGCGGCCTCTCGCCGTCCGGCGCGGTGTCGTCTCTGCGGCTGCGAGTCTTCGGTCGCCGCGGTGGGATGGCCTCCCGCCGCTCGCCGCGGCGGCCACTCATCGGACTCATCCCGGCGTTCGCCGCGTCCGGGCGGCCTCTCGCCGTCCGGCGCGGTGTCGTCTCTGCGGCTGCGTGTCTTCGGTCGCCGTGGTGGGGTGGCCTCCCGCCGCTCGCCGCGGTGGCCACTCGACGGCCGCGCCCCGACGATCGCTGCGCCCGGGCGGCCTCTCGCCGTCCGGCGTGGCGTCCACCTGCGGCTTCATGTCTTCGGTCGCCGCACCCGGGCGGCCTCTCGCCGTCCGGCGCGGTGTCGTCTCTGCGGCTGCGAGTCTTCGGTCGCCGCGGTAGGATGGCCTCCGCCGCTCGCCGCGGCGGCCACTCATCGGACTCATCCCGGCGTTCGCCGCGTCCGGGCGGCCTCTCTTCGTCCGGCGCGGCATGCGGCTTCGTGTCTTCGGTCGCCGTGGTGGGGTGGCCTCCCGCCGCCTGCCGCGGCGGCCACTCTGCGGCTGCGCCCCGATGATCGCTGCGCCCGGGCGGCCCTCGCCGTCCGGCGCGGTGTCATCTCTGCGGCTGCGTGTCTTCGGTTGCCGTGGTGGGGTGGCCTCCCGCCGCCCACCGCGGCGGCCACTCGACGGCTGCGCCCCGACGATTGCTGCGCCCGGGCGGCCTCTCACCGTCCGGCGCGGCGTCCGCCTGCGGCTTCGTGTCTTCGGTCGCCGTGGTGGGGTGGCCTCCCGCCGCCTGCCGCGGCGGCCACTCTGCGGCTGCGCCCCGATGATCGCTGCGCCCGGGCGGCCCTCGCCGTCCGGCGCGGTGTCATCTCTGCGGCTGCGTGTCTTCGGTTGCCGTGGTGGGGTGGCCTCCCGCCGCCCACCGCGGCGGCCACTCGACGGCTGCGCCCCGACGATTGCTGCGCCCGGGCGGCCTCTCACCGTCCGGCGCGGCGTCCGCCTGCGGCTTCCTGTCTTCGGTCGCCGCGCCCTGGCGGCGTCCCGCCGTCCGGCGTGGTGTCATCCCTGCGGCCGCTCTGCGGACTCCTCGCGGCGCTCGCGGCGTCCGGGTGGCCTCCTGCCGACCGCCGTGGCGGCCGCTCTGCGGACTCATCCCGGCGTCCGGGCGGCCGCCCGCCGCGGCGGCCGCTCTGCGGCTGCGGGTCTTCGGTCACCGTGGTGGGGTGGCCTCCCGCCGCTCTCTCGGCTGGGCGCCTCCCGCCACCCGCCGCGGCTGCCGCTGCGCGGGGTATCGTCGCCTGTTGTGGCGGCGCGGCGTGCTTCTCTGCGGTCGGGCTCCGGCCCGGCGGTTATGTTTCGCTGTATTTTTTCGCTGTCTTATACTGTTACTTATGCGTTTTATAATATTGCCCAGCGTAATCATGCCGGCCGGCCTTAGGATTTTAGGGTGCGCACCCATTGTACTATTCGTTTTTGACCGTTGTAGTGTTTTTATCGTGTGTGCCGTCGCAATACATGCATGTATGGAAGTAAGTTTAAGATAGCATAAGTCGGAACAGGGTGAACTTATCCGATTGAAATTCATATGACATAATGGACCCACCGAGTTCCCTGAAAGAATTTCCGGTATTTGTTATATCGATGACCTAGGTCAGGTACGAGCCCTCCATTGGAAATACATGGGAAAATGGTTTTAACTAAATAACTTAGTAACAGGTGGTGATAGAGCATTTAATTTAACTGCATTAGATTCTTCTTGTCTTTGCAGTTCTAATGACATGCATTTTACCTAATTTGAACTTGAGCTGACCTCAGCTCAGGTCAAATCCTTAATTTGACCTAGCAAAGTCAGATTATATATCATTTGATTCAGCTTGCTGCAAGGATTCCAATGGTTTAAATCCTTAATTTACCTGTTGTCCCTCTAACAATTTTTTTATAATTTTTCTTTTTTTACCTGTGTTATGAATACATGCATGGACTGATAACGGCATGTTTTGACCTCTAGTGACCTTAAATGTGATGTGACAAATAAATAGTTCAAATATTTTCGATGGAGAAGCGGATGGGCTATCCAACACTGCTTACCTTTTTCGCTAACCAGCGTGGTTCTCTAGATCTTGGAGGGGGGTACCCGCCTCCCAGTCTGCAAAGTATGGCAGCAGGCCAGACGAGTCGCACCAGCCATCTAAAATTCTCGCACCACCTGCCTCCAAAAATTCACACCAATCTGCCATATACCTTACCTTACCTTACGGATTTTTGGAAATTTGAGGCACAAGGCCTTCAGGCTCCGTTCTCTAGGGAGAAAAATGCACCCATTCCTACCCGCACAATGCAATGCTCCCTCTCTTATTAGTCAGTTAGTTATGGAATTTTCATAAGGCCCCCTCTGATGTCTTAATAACCATTCAGCCATCATTTGGGTAACGAGGTAGCTGGCTTCACACATGTTGCCAGATAGAATCACAGCAGACTAATCTACATAATAAATATCACAGTTCAAAAGCTCCTATGAATCAAAACTTCATTCAAAACAAAAGCGCCACAGGTTGATCCGGATTGTAAGTGCCACTGTTCAAAAGCTTCCTTCAGTGAAATATTCCAAGTGGTCTAGCTGTTTTTGGCATTGCTGAAAATCCTTCTTTGAAATGTTCCTAGTGCCAAAACTGCTTTTGGCATTGCTGAGTGACACTTTCAAAAACCTTTGGTAATTTTTTTAAAATATTTCTACATGTAGCACAATATAACCAAACCTGACCTAACCTTCTCTCAACTCAGCAAGCTGGCCTGTGGCGCACCTAGCCTACTGGTGGCACTTTCGCCTTTATCAGCTGACAGCCTAGCCTAACCTAACCTAACCTAACCTAACCTAACCTAACCTAACCTAACCTAACCTAACCTAACCTAACCTAACCTAACCCAACCTAACCTAACCTAACCTAACCTAACCTAACCTAACCTAACCTAACCTAACCTAACCTAACCTAACCTAACCTAACCTAACCTAACCTAACCTAACCTAACCTAACCTAACCTAACCTAACCTAACCTAACCTAACCTAACCTAACCTAACCTAACCTAACCTAACCTAACCTAACCTAACCTAACCTAACCTAACCTAACCAACCAACCAACCAACCAACCAACCAACCAACCAACCAACCAACCAACCAACCAACCAACCAACCAACCAACCTAACCTAACCTAACCTAACCTAACCTAACCTAACCTAACCTAACCTAACCTAACCTAACCTAACCTAACCTAACCTAATCTAAGCTAAACTAAGCTAAGCTAAGCTAAGCTAACCTAACCTAACCAGTTGTGGTCAATGCCAGTTGTGGTACTTGGAATATTGCACTGGAGGATGTTTTGAACAGTGGCACTTATGATATACCTGCAGTAATTCTAATTAAAGGAAGCTTTGATCCATTGGAGCTTTTGAACAGTGGCACTTATCATACAGATCAATCTGAAGTTATCTGGCAACATGTGTGAAGCCACCTACCTCATTACCATTATTTGTTTGGTTTAAGTGTCACCTTCCTCGCACCAGTCTCTAAAATTCACACCAGGTTGATAAAATTTGCATCACTCGCTCCTGTCTCCGAGGGCACTTGCACCGACGAGATACCAGTCTCGATATTCGCACCAGGTTGATAAAATTTGCACCACTCGCTCCTGTCTCCGAGGGCACTTGCACTGACAAGATCTCGTCGAAAATGCCACACTGGCCCGCCTCCCAGTCAAAGCGAAGGTGGCTCAGACCCCTGTCAATGTGTGTTAATATGAGCAGAATTAGGAAATTTTGATACTCTAGACACCTGTTAGCACTGCCTGGAAGGCACAGAACTTAGCAAGTACCCACTACCACACAAGCAAAGTCCAACAAAAAATAGTACAGCAGAATTATCCATATATGCAGCCAACTTTGGTCTGATACAGATGTCAGGGGGGACTTAAAATCAAGTGACTAAATGCATTTTACACCTTGAATTATATTTCACATAAATTTGTACAGTTTTCAAATAAGACAGTCAAATATTGACATTCTGAATAATGTTGATAACTCATGATAATTTCACTATAACACAAACCTTAAAACCTGTGATTACCATAATTGTCTGGGCTTGACTGAAGGCCTCACATTATCTGTGCGGTGTCACTCAGTGACAATGAACACTAACCCACAAATATCTTTTTTTCTTTGTATTATTTTTCCTGAGCATAACAAGTCACTGTTACCTACCTCAATCTCTACTTTTTGTACTACATAATTGCAGATATGTTCTCCACTCGAGTGACTTGGCCAAACTGTGCAATCAGCTTGCCCAGAATTTTACACTCTGCTTACTTAATTTTTAACTCGTTTATACCTGTCAACCATTTTAACCCATGCCAGACTTGGTGTATCATTCATTTTTTGTGTGAAATACATGTATGGATGGAATGAGTGCTGATTTTTAAATTGAGTGCTTTACAGATACAGTTGTATATCCTTATAAAGTTAGAATTCAGTTTGAAGCAAGAATATATTTTCAAGACTGTTACCATAACAATACACGTTTATGGTTCACTAAAGCAAACACATAGATGCTTAGTCAACCATAAAGGTGTATACCTAAAAACATATCATAAGAGATCCAGCATAAGAAATGAAAATTACCATGGTAGGTTATCTGTCCTATATTGCAACATGTCCCCAGGCAAAGCAATACAGACACACCAGCTATAATATAATTATTCACACGACTATCTGATTATTCGATTATTTATAGATCACGGACTTCCCCGACGACGCTCCACACACACACACACACACGGGGGCTGCTGTTGTCAGTCAGCCAAAGGGAAAAGCGCTCAAAGTGGTAAGACCTCTACCTCTAGATCCTAAACATAAAGATAAAAATCTCCAAATAGCCTGACGATAGTAATGCCAGCAAGGAGTGTTGACAGGGTAGTAGAGGAGTGTTTGTCCAGAGTGCAGAGGCGTGCTCACTATAGGATGATCCAGGATTTCCTATAAGGATGCAAATGCAGATCCAAGGGGGAGGGGCTGCGGTGAGGGCGACTACCTCCCCCTTGGGCTGAGGGACTGCAAAGGGACCCCAGCCGCGCCCCCAGCTATGTCTGGTGAATATATGTTCGTGTGGAGCCCAAACGCCACCCGAATATGTTGGCGTGGGACCCTAGAGTTGTTCTAAGCAGGGCGTTTTTTAAGGAAAAGTGAGTGGGGGGGCATTTCTTGTGCTGGCCATTATAGTGGCTTCAGGGCCTCAAGGCCCTATTTTGAGGGGTTTAGTAAAACTCAGACGTGTTAGTGTTAAAAAAAATTCCCCAATTTTTTGTTAGTCCCTGTCTAGAAATTATAGATACTGCCCAGGGCTGCCAGATTTTTTTGCGGCGGAAAAGGTCAAACTGAGCTAGAAAAACGGTCAAAGAAGGGAAAAATTATATTTCCACTAAAATAGCCAAATAAACACCACAAACGCCAGATTTGAGGCTAAAACGACTCCTAGCGATACCACAGAAAAGCCACTTGTATCACTGTTTAAAACTATAACTATTGACAATTTGATATTGACTTGACGCTATATTTTTAGCACACTACCTACCCACCTAATAGGAAGCCAGGGGTCAGGGGCGGACGCAGACCCGATCCGAGTTTTGGGGGAGGGCTAAACCCATGTCTGCCTCTCCACCTGGGGGAGCGAATATTTTTTGCTCTACAGACCTAGTGTAAACACTTTTTTCAAAAATTTATCCGGCGTTTGAGGGGGCAAAAAATAGTTTGGCCTCCCTCCAGCACTTTGGGGGGCATGGCCGGAGTGCCCCCCTGCGTCCACCAATGCCAAGGGTACCCTTCCAACCACGCGTGGGCATCGAATGATTTTATCCACATAACCAGAATATTGTTTAGCTTCATCAATCACCTCTATACCCAACTTTTTGAACAAGAATTTCCTGGTCTCAGTCAAAATGGGAGTAAATCGAAAATTTGTATAACCAGCTTACCAGCCGCTGCCGAAGGCAACGAGGAGCCCAAATTCGAGAAGTTTTTGGTACGTGGAATGTTTTCTGTCAGCATCAGGTTGAAGTTTGACTAGCCCTCTCACTTTTTTGCCAGTGGCGACGCTTATGTATGCTACCACCACAATAATTAATAAAGAGGTGAAGCACTTTATACCGCCACACCAGTAACCAGTCTAACGCACTTTTACTACACCGTGTCCCGTCTAATCCTCGAACGAGATCTAAGCGCTGACAACTGACTTCGTGTGAAATGAGAGCATAATGCAATGTCACGGCACTGGTTAGGATGTGGGCTTCCGGTCGGATAGAACAGGATGTTTGATTGGTTGTATGCCAGAGTTCATCTCCAGCGTTTTGATTAGTTGATGCTGAGGCTGCTTTGCCGGAATTTCCGATAACCACTTGCTTTGTTTCATCTTCGCACGACGTAGTAGACAGCCACGGGTGGAAATTTTTCAGAAAATTTTTGGGGATTGCTAATTTGGGACCAGAAATAGAATAGAGTTATAATTATCGGGTGGTGTTCTGTCTTATTTTCGTCAGGTGATACTGCATTTGGTCAATTTTAAGTCATCTGTCTATTTCACTGGGGGGCCAATTTCCGGGCACGGGGGGGCATTTCGGCCGACTGGGGGCAAATGGCCCCCCCCCAGTTAACATGTTAAAAAATGGCCCGGTTCTAAGGGGTATTTCAAGAGCTGGTCTTAGTGGTCCCTATAAGTTTTTGTCTCAGGGCGAACAAGAGCTGGAACGTCTGTGTTTCTAACGCGTTGGAATAATACTATTGGCCTTGAGCAGCGACAGGGACGCAGACCCGAGTTTGGGGAGGGGGCCAAACTCAAACCCATGTGTGCCTCTCTTCCTGGGGGGGGGGTGGGACGTGCAATTTGGGTGCTCGACAGACCTAGTATAAGCTACCTCTCCAAGTACATAATCGCTCTCCTAGGCTGGGGGGCGGGAGGGAATTTTTTTGCTCGACAGACCTAGTGTAAACACCTTTTTTGACAAATTTATCCGGCCTTTGGGGGCCAAAAGATATTTTGCCCCCTCCAGCCCTTTGGGGAAGCCATGGCCGAAATTCCCCCCTCCTGCGTCTGCCAATGGGCAGCGACGGATGTAGCCAGAAGGTTTGGAAGGGGCAAGCCAAAGGTGGAAGGAAAAACGTCATGCAGTGAAAGATTTTGCTACTATTTAACTAGATAGTAGTTTTTAGAGTAAAATCAGGTAGAGAAGCAAAAGAAAAAACAGGGTGAAAGATGTTAAGCCATAATATTTTTGTTTTTTACTCTGTTCAAAGCTGTTGAAGCACCAAAACCTTGTTTATAAATTAAGAGTGATTCGGGGTGAAAAGAGGGTCGACACCTTTGAGGGGACAAAAACATAGTTTTGCCTCGATTTTTTCGTTTGGGAGCAAATACCTTTTTGTCCCCCCTCCCCTAGATCCGCCACTCACCTTGGGGCCACAAGGCGCTTGGGGGGCTAAAAGGGTTGGTTTAGGGGCCGTCAATTCTTCGTTTCGGGGGCCCCAAAGTTGGTCTCCGGGTACCCAAAAATATCACTTTGGTAACGTTAGACATAGAAACCTTGCAAATTATTCAGTTTGCAAATATTTTGCAATTGATGTATGAAAAATTGTAGGCTCCCGAGTAGGGACCTCAAGAAACTTACGTCCGCCCCACCCTTCAGGCAATTCTGGATCCATCCATGCATCCATAATTTTTGTTTTCAGTTTGCAAAGATTTAACGTTCATTAACCCGGTAACACCTGTGCTCTTTTGGTACACACCACCGCCTGGGCTGGGTTTACGACCCGCCCCGCCCCCATACGATCTCAGGAACCGGAAGTGACATGGAAAGAGATTGAAACCGTGCTGGAAGCGCCTTGCCGTCTTCTACTCTGGAACTGAGTTTAAACCATATCCGTATTCCGTTGACCCTTGACGTCAGAGTGGGCCAAAATAGGTAAAATTAAAACCTATTTAGGAAATCTATTTTTGACTCGGGAACCATTAGACTTAGAACGAACCCTAGACTCCGATCGAATCCCTAGGCGGTAAAGGTTTAATGATCAAAATGGCGGGGGCTTCCGGCCTTTGGTTCAACCCATATTATCACACTTGGCTCAACAGTAGAAGGCGTCAAAAAAATTTCCAGCACCGCACAGTGTTACAAGGAGGGCCTAAAACGGTACAAAAATCTATAACTTGCGTTCTATCAAAGATATTGCCTTCAAATTTGGATCACAGTATGCTGATATCCTGAGCATTATTGAGGTTGAGTTTCAAGTTTCAGTCAGGTCAGGTCTTTGACCTAGGTCAAGTTGAATTCTTATGTTCGTAAATGCGCTATCAGTTTCTCATTTACTTAAGTTAAAACTTCATCACAAAGCTCTGATCTTACGAAATTGTCTTCTTTGTGTTTTGATGTCCCGCAAATGCATCTTTTCTAGTTGACCTAAACCGAGGTCAGATGTTTCACTGGAAGATCCTTCCAGTTTCGGTGGGAAAATTCAAATTACATTGGACGTCAATAAGTTGTTCATCCTACTTTCAGATGAGCAGCTGCCAGACCTACCTTTCTTTTACTAAAATGGGCTTTCTCAGGCTGACCTCAAATGAGGTCAGGTGATTTAAATAGTGATTTGTAGGACTAAACATCAGAAATGGAAAAATAGATGAAATTTCACATAGGTATGTACAGTTCAACAGCATTCTGAGAAAAAATGTTCTACTACCATTCTGAGCAAAATGTATTTTAGCTACTGCAGGCACTGTAAACACCATATCGAATTCACCTAATTGAGCAGCTTGCCCGAGTAAAAAACACCGTTTCACTAGCGGTTGGTAACAGCTCACTCGGCCCATACTTATAAATCACAAAAATTGCATCTAGCAAGTTCACTAAATATAACAATATTCGTATATAAAACTTCATCAAGATCAGAGACCTTCAAAAAAGGCATCGGATGGGAACAAACAGCAAAAATAAGCGGCTTCATATGCTCCAAGACTTCTTAAGAACTATCAAGTAGGTTGGGGGACGGACATGCACTTCAAACAGGCAAATGTAACTTATGGCCCAACCCGCTTTTTATGCATCCAAATCATCAGTTGAACTATGGGATGTATCCGAGTCTCCGGGTTGAGTGCCGGGAGCAACCAGAAGCGCGGAGATGTCATGATGTTTTCCAGAGGACGATCGGATGTCACGTCTGGGTCGTTCTAAGTCTTCTTGGATTGCTTTCACGATCACAGGATTGCTGGACACCGTCAAGTGATGCAATGGTCTTGGATTGTCGCTTTTCGGGAGGTTTTTCTGGCATGGTGCTCACGCGATACCTTATGTCTTTGTTCCTCCGCTCCTGGGCCTGCTCACTGAGCATACCTACCGATTGGAAGGAGAAGTGACCGGATACATTCACCCCCGTGCACGAGGGGTTTGTGAACTGAGGCTGGCAGGTGAAACTGGTTTATATCCGTGGTCACGGATATAAGCTAACGAATAGCTGTGCTGTCTCTAAAATATACAGGTCAAACTTGTCTGCGTTAATGACCTGATCAGAGGCATTCACAGCCGAAAGGATCGTGCCGAGTCTCCTGATAAGTTCCACATCCACACCAGAAATTTCAAAAATTTTCCTCTCGTGCGCCTGAGCAGTTTCAGAGGCGGCCCGCTTACGCCTTTTCTGGCTTAGGTCTCTGTATCTCTTTTGGGGCCGGCCTCTTTTTCTTGCCAGTGGCTGGTTCGGACTTGGTTCTGCTGCGTCAGGTGCGGCCGAAGACGTTGATTTCGCTGAAACCCCGGTTTGGACAGTGAAAAATATTTCCTCTGCCAAGAGGGTTCCATATTTCTTGAAAACCCTGTTCTTGTCTCGGCTGACCAATGACCACTTCTGTCGGAAATTTCTGCAAAACAACTCAAGTTGCTGATCCAGCATAGTCTCAGATTCTTCTGTCAATGATTCTCCCTCCTTTAAGCGACTAATAAGGTATTTCTTTGCTTCTTCAACACCGCGCTTAGCATCGAATATTGTACCGTTATCTGCCAGATCTTCTACTGGGTCAATCTTTTTTTACACAGAGCTCCATCTCGAGACCACAACCATTCACATCCGAAGTCACAAGCAAAGTTTTTCTTACCCTTTAGACTGATCACCTGCCTGTGTCCTTTCCAACACAATTCCAGGTTGCAAAACCGTTTGCACCGAGGGATCATAATGCAACCGCGCATAAGGGGTTTGCCTTTCATTTTCAGCCCAGTTGTGCCAAGTGTCCTGTGCAAACAACTCGGCACACTTCTGAGCGCATACATTGACCAGGGTATTTGTTATACCAATCATTTGGTGGAAAAACCTTACTTTATTTGTATTTTCATCCCACCGCTTTGTTTGCCGTCCATGGTTCCACCACGCGCCCCAACAGAGGCGGCCGGGCCGTGCCCTGACGGCGCGGCGGGCGGGTGACAGCGCGCGGGCCGCCGACATACCCTTACACAATCGGTCATAAATCACGGAAATGCAACTAAATGCAGCTGAAACTTTCTGTACGCATTGGCAACATGTGTGCAGCTACCACTGTGGTGGTCTCATGTTGTGGGAAGCTGTGGGATTTTTTGCCGGCTTAATCAAGTTTATTCTTCAGTGGAAATCTCTGAGTTGTAAATTATGAAAATACATAAAATGAAATAAAATACTTTGAGAGAAATCACAACTTTGAAACGCATATAATTGTGCTGCAAACAAGTCGTAGTTTTGGCAAAAATCACTCGGTGTGTTTTCGGAGACATGAAAGCATGTTCGCGAGCGCTCCAAGTTCCGGCACGTTCTGACAGTCGGAAGCAATACTTGTTGTCCTATCGAAAACATCACCTTTACCCCATCTAAAATCGGATAAACAGACATTTTATCGGAGATTGAGATATGCTCCCGGATGGTCTGGAATGTTTCCCTTTGATATAAAGTCATCTTAAGGCATTCTGTGTTGGTCAAAAATGATTTTCGTACCATTTTAGGCCCTCCTTGTAACACAGTGCACCGTTCCAATTTTTCCCGTATCGCTGCTGGTTTTCAAGATTAAATGGAGGGGTGGTATATATATATATATATAACCTTTCTGAATTTACGTTCTCCGACACCACGCATACATCTTCGATGCTATACGTATCACATCTTGAAGGGACCTTCACCTCCGTTATGACCTTATCAATTGCAGCACTGAATGGACGCTACTTAATCGGATCTTCATCCCGACTATCACCTCCTCCTCCTGAGCGTGTGGACAGTCAATCGACCAATCCCTAACAAGAAAGAATAATTCATTTGTCCGAACACGTCTGCCAGGCAGCTAGGCAACGGTTTGAATAGTCCAGCATTGCTGATTCGATGGTGTGATGTCGTACATACCCCGATACATGGGCTGTTTCAGTGGGGCTGTTTCAGTGTTCTTTATTTACGAACCGACCGCGGGAGCGGACTCTCGGCTCATGTAACCGGGCGGCCGCCTTCGGGACCCCCAGCTACGTTAGTCGATAAGACCGTTCCCTCGGTCTCGTCGATGCGCTAATGCTGTCGATGGGACTGTTCTCGAGGACGGTGCGTATTATAGAACATACCGGAACGGCTCGTGTATCTGGGGCAGCCAAGAGAGCCCTTGTGGGGGCTGAGTCTGCCTCTGAGCGCATCCTGCCGCCAACGGCAGCGTGTCGACCGGGGCTCAGTCTGCCGCCGGGAGTCGCACGCGGTGCAGTGATGGACCCCACCATGGTGAAGGTGACGGCGGTGACTCCGCACGACCTACGGTTCCCCACCTCCCTGCAGCTGGACGGGTCGGACGCGCTGGTGAGTGAAGCTTGTCTGCCTCAGGACCGCAGCTGGACGGATTTGGACACCCGGAATCATTAAAAAATTAACGCCCCTGACCTGTGTCTAGGAAGTATTCTGCGTGATTACGGTACCGGCCATGCCCCGGTGCTGACTGGTACGGTAACTAACAGCACCGTGCCCGCCACAGCACACGGACCCGGACTACTCGGCCACGCTGGTGGTCCTGGAGACCAACTCCCCGCTCAAGGGCTACGGCACCACCTTCACCATCGGCAGGGGAAACGAGATCGGTGAGCGCCTCTGTCGGAGCCGACACCAGGTCGGCAGCCCTTTGGTATGATATTAGGTGTGAGCTTAGGGAGACAAAGCTTTTGCAATTCTTACTAGTGACTGTGAGAGTTTAATGAAAGCCTGTGTAAATGATAGAAAATATAGCCAAGCGGAGAGCTTCATATATGTAGGGGTAGATTGTGAACCAAAAATTTGAACGATTAGCGAAAAGAAGGGTTCAGGCCGTGACGGGTTAAAATCTAAAACTAACACTATCGCCCCCAAAACACATAAACGCCTGCCCTGTTCAGGTCACCCCTTCACGGTTCAATTGCCAGCCGCCCACGGCCGGTATAGGACAGAGCGCTGGAGCGTTTTCTCGATGCACCCGATTTTATTTTCCCGCATCATAATTGTTATTCAAATTTTGAATTTTTATGTTCCCTTTAAGTTCCTGATGAGAAGAAGAAGATCAATCGTTCACAAAGTGCATTAGCGGGATCACGGCATGTGGACACAACTCCGAAGCGGACACCAAAGCCTCGAGTCTTTGATATCGTGGTAGTTATAGTGAATGGATCGAGGTGCAACCACTGAGAGACCTGTTGCCGAGTAGCATCAGAGGTCTTTGACCAGCTCCGCCTTTAGGTGGCATCCAAGGAGACATGGCACCTCACTGGGAACTTGACTGCTTCCTCTTCAGCTCATGCGGCAGTTCTTGCCTCACCACTGGTTGGGGGATCGTGACAGCCGCTATATGTTGTAGTGGAGTCACTGAGAATGTACAGGACTCACTGAGACTACGGATCTCGCTGAGACTGCACAGGACTCACTGAGACTCTACGGATCTCGCTGAGACTCAGGTCTCACTGAGACTCTACGGATCTCGCTGAGACTGTACAGGCTCACCGAGACTCTACGGATCTCGCTGAGACTGCACAGGACTCACCGAGACTCTATTGATCTCGCTGAGACAGTACGTACAAGTATCACTGGAATGGCGGAATGTTTATCTAGCACTGGCGGACCCTCGCTCCCTCTGCCCGCAATTGTATATTCTAGACGACCTCCACGAAATATTAAGCAGTGGTTTCGCGACTTTAGGCATCTTCGGCGTCGGCACAGGTTTTAAGTAACTAATTAAGGTCCGGCAGAACTGCTAAAAATATCTGAAACGTCCAACTAAGGCCTAACCGTCTAAAGTGAAAGTTACTATGTGCTGGATGAGCCTCGGGGGTGCTTGTACCCACCCAGTAATAATGGCCGATGAGCAAGTAATAACAAGATGGGAAGACGTTGCAGCTGTGATTATTTATTTGGCGTGACAGCTAAGATCGCGAAGGCGCACCAAATGATCCAAGCATGTTCACTCGCAACAGTGGTGACATGTGTAAACACGTCTCTGTTATGTTTTTCATTTCAGTAGATGTGATTGTGTCAACCAAATTGGGCCTTGCAAACGGGGTGTACGACAGTAAACGCCGCGGATATTTCTGTCCTTAGGAGTTTTCTTAACGATTATGTGTACGATCTTTTGATGGATCCAGAACATAATCTCATCCATAATCAATGCATTATCTTTTTTCATTTGTCAAAATTATTGACCACCTCCTACTTCCTTTTTGCTTATATAACTTCTCGGACGCTCAAATGTCATGGCATTGTTCAGATTTCGACACTTGCGAGACTGCTGAGTTGAGAGTCTCGTCTCTGACTGAGTGGCATACTGCTGAATCAATAAACACACCGCAGTGCGTGTTTATTGGTTGGTCCTGTGAAGGCTCGGTGAGATTTTGACCCTGAAACCGACACCGCTGCTCACTTCTGGTCATAAGCCACATGACAACAATCATTTCTTCGCGAGTGCCGGGCAGTGGGATCAGATATACAGGATCACGCAAGTTAGCGATCCCAAATGTTTTATCTGCGCTCTACTTCAGCGGATTAGATATCTCGCTGTAGTGGCGTAGTGCAGCTTCGTTCCAAGGGCGGCGGTCCGGGCGGGGGTTTATCTGACCACATGGCCTCCCAACCAGCGCCTCCCGGGTAGGCCTACCAAACTGTTGTGCGGGCGTTTAACTATTTAGCCACCCCTCACTGGAAAACAGTTCCACGTGGAAAAAGCCCAAATCCGTTATTTTGGACGGTACTTGGAAAACCAATCTCCAAAAAACTGAAATGTTTATCGGGAAGGCAGCCCCGTGCATTCTGTGCCGACGCCCTCAGGGAGGTTTTCTGCTCCTCGAGGTTGGTTCCCTCATCCCTCAGCAAAATCCTTGACAAAATCCAAAATACAGATCCCTTATCCGCAGCGGGACGTGCCTGGGGCTGCCTCAAGCGTATAGGAGAGTAGTATCTGAGTCAGTCAACCAGCAATGAAATGACTGAAATCTAGAGCTTATAAGGGCTCAAATAGGGGGAGACGGCATCCATAAGTAACCAGTATGAAACGCAGGGTGACATACCGACATAAGTAACAACATGAGGTCAGTATTTGGATGTGAGCAGCCTCTATTGCATGGGGAGGGGGATTGATGGAACACTCCTTTAATAAACCAGACCTTATAGAAGAGACCTAGGAATTTGGTAATTAGGTCACCTTATTTAGGTGGAGCCTCAATGAGACATCACTACTTAAGAACTGGAGGGTGCCTTTCGAAATTTACAAGAGGTCCGTTCCTGTAATCTTGGCGTTTTCAAGCGCTTGTTTACTTATCACGCGCCCCGCTGGGAGGCGAAATTCGCCCCCTCCTGGTTTTCCCCAGATAACACAAAAACGAAGAGACGCAGAACAACGAAACTGATAGTACCTTCTCCTGATTAATTTTACACATCTGACCGTATTTTTAAGGTAAGGTCATGCCAGGTCAAGGAGCTATTCAAGGTCAAGTGACCCGACCTCAAAACCTAGAATCACGAGTTTGAGGCCGGGAATTTTCATCAGCGAACCGATCAGTTTGAAACTTTCACAATATGATAAGGTCATTAGGGTCTACAAATATGCTATCTCGGAATTTCGATATTGTTGACCTAAGGTGGGGTCAATTTTTTGGTCACCCCATTATAAGTCTATGGTGAAAAATACAATGGGCTCGTTTTCAGTAAACACTGGATAGATAAAGCTGAGAATCCTCAAACCGTCTATTCTTACCACGATCTTAACCATAAAGTTGAGTTTTTGAGCATCTGACCTCTCAAAGGTCATGTCAGGTCACAGGAGCATAGAGTGATTGTTTTGCCAATAACTCCTCACTGAATTGAGATAAAGCTCAAATTTTGCTTGCATTGTGCTGATATTGTCACGGGGATCGATTGATATGCAACATGATCATACCAGGTCACTCTGTGACTCTGACCTAGCTCGAGGTCAGGTCATTTTCACTATTTGACCTAGCAAGGTCATATTATACATTATTCGACTTGCCGTGATGAGAGGAATCCAGTTATGCATAAATATTTGCTCTAGCTCCCCTGAGGACAGATCTAGAGAGAAACGTGCACTGCTCTGTTGTAAGCCTATGTCACCTTCTTTGACCTGTGCTGACCTCAATATTGACCTGACATAAAGATTATTCGTATAAAATATCTTCGTCTTGTCAAGAGCTTTCGAACGCCGCCTATAATTTTTCGTTAGCTTTCATGGGAAATGAGATACGGAGGGGGCGAAAAACACCCCAGCGGGGCGTGTCATGACAGGGACCCCAGCGGGGCGCGTGTTAACATTTGCATGGGGAGATAACGGATCACGGTATTACCAGAATTGTCAAAGCGGCGCCGCTGTCTATACAAGTGCGACCAAGTACGCGGCAGGGGTGTCTTGCAGCTGCAAAAACAAGTTCATTATCGGGAGGGTGTGAGAAAACAGGACGTCTTCACACGCGTTCTGCTCCGTGAACTTTGGGGCACCAGTTCTGCACGCAGTTTCGACACTTACTTTAGATGTGTATCGCTTCAAAGGCCTGATGACAGGCCCGGTTTATGAGCATCGCTAATGTCGTGTCATCATCGGCAGTCTGCGAATGCGTCAAGGCACTCAAGTTCCTGGTGGTGGGGAAGACGCTCGACTCCATCTTCAACAACTTCCCCAAGTTCTGGGATGGAATGGTCAACGAGAGTCAGCTGCGATGGGTAGGTGCTGCTACTGGCTG
The DNA here is from genome assembly GCA_034440635.1 of Lepas anatifera. Lineage (NCBI taxonomy): Eukaryota > Metazoa > Arthropoda > Thecostraca > Lepadidae > Lepas > Lepas anatifera. The sequence goes on from JAOTON010001109.1 coordinate 2,120,808, forward strand.
GACCAGCTGTAGGAGAAGGGGAGGGTATGCCGGTTCAGAGCCACTGTACCTGGAAGGGAAGGGTATGGGGTGGGTGTACAGACGTGCCAAGGATCAGTGGCAGTGTAAATGTGCGTGCGATCAGGCATCAGTGTAGGCATGTGTCCATCATCAGAGGCTGTGCAGATGTGCCAGAGGTCAGCGACTGAGCCGAAGCCCGCCGACGGAGGGCGGGGAGAGGTCTCACCTGACCGATCTGACCGAACCCTTCAGATCGGGCCGTCCAAGGGCGTTATCCACCTGGCGGTGGCCGCGCTGGTGAACGCTCTGTGGGACGCGTGGGCGCGCCGCGAGGGCAAGCCAGTCTGGAGGCTGCTGGTGGACATGACCCCGCAGCAGCTGGTGGACATCATGGACTTCCGCTACATGTGAGTACAGGCCACTGTCGCTACCCACCCGTGGGGTTTGAAGTGATATGGCCATGTGATAGAGTATGCCGCAAAACACCCGGGTTGACATCACCCGTCCAAGGGCTCACAGTTTGAGGCGAAATAGCTTGCGCTGAGATCGGATTCCGGCCAATGCCCGCCCCCCCATCACAGAATGGCCGCCGCCAACCTTTCGGACAATGGCGGGCGGGGCTTAGTATTCGTGCGCTGCTTCAATAGTCTGCTTATGAACAGCCTTTGCTCCATAAAAGTGTGAGCGCTGAAAGAAACGAAAACCAAGAGTATTTCGGTATGCTCCACCGAGCTGAGAGCGCTGTTCAAATCTCACGAAGATGTCATAGGTATTCATTTTTATAAGCACCAGTGAGTGTAGAACTTGTTCTTCTAAATACCAGACAAGCGTTACTCAGAGTTAAAACAGTGACATGAGATGGTAAAATGTGACGGTCTACTCATTAGGCCGCTTGGGTTGAGTTTGGCCTATCCCGCCAGCTCTGACTTGTCCTGGGAGCTCTGACAGCTCTAACTTGTCCCGGAAGCTCTGACAGAGCAACGTGACCTGGAAAACTTGACAGCTCTAACTTGACCCAGCAGTCCTGACTTGTCCGGGCAGCCCTGACTGTTTTGACTTGCCCCGGCAATGACCAGGCAGCCCGGACAGATCTGCCTAGCCCTGATAGCTCTGACATCCGACAGGTTCCGGCAGCCCTAACTGCTCTGACTTGTCCCGACAGTCCTGGCTTGTCAGGGCCGCCCTGACACATCTGACTTGCCCCGGCAGCCCTGGTAACTCTGGAGTGTCCCGCCAGCTCTGACGTGCTCAGTAAGGAGGAGGCTCTGCAGATGCTGACAGTGGACCCAGCTGTGAAGCAGCAGCGGATAGACAAGATGCTGAAGGAAGGTTACCCCGCCTACACCACCGCCGCCGGTGAGGAAGCTGTTGGTCCTGGTCAGGATCCTGGGTGAGGAAAAGCATGATGGTGGAATTTGCGAAGAGAGTCAGATGTTTCCATGGCCACTTCTCCAGTACGACATGGCTAGTGAAAATAGTGTTCGCGATACGACACAATTGAGAAATCAATGAATGTAGGGAACGGGAGTCATCTCGCTGCTATCTCGCTGCCAGATGCCGCTGCCACACCGCCGCTTCTGTATCGAGTCACAGAAACACTCCGTCTGCTGTAAAAGCCAGACGCAGGGTAGACAACACAGCCTCAACCTTGTTGCTAATCAAGCACCAGTATTATAAATCTGTTGCAGTTCAGAATTACTACATACTCGCTCAAAATGAAGGAATGCCAAGAAATCAACGCATTATATCCTAGAATAAAGGTTGTGATGAGACAAGTAATCCCTGCGTTCTATATAGTTCTTCCGTTGCTTCCTTCAAGGAAAATTATAGCCATTGTAACATTTCTTGCGACTGTTGCACATAATTTGTGCCCAGTTGACACTTATACTATTCAGTGAGTTGACGGATTTCTTCAGTCTTTGGTCAGACCATTCCCACTTACACGCAGTATCGGTCTAGGCTAGGGAGAGAGAGGGAACAAAAGAGGTGAGGAATGGAGGGAAAGGGATGGTTGCTGAGTCGGCAATTCCCACAGGCTGGCTGGGCTACCCGGACGAGAAGATCCGGAGGCTGTGTCTGGAGTTCATGGCTGCCGGCTGGGATGAGTTCAAGATCAAGGTGGGCCAAGACCTGGAGGACGACCGGAGACGGCTGCGCGTGGTGCGGGAAACCATAGGACCCCACCGCACCATGGTGAGTGGCCTCCGCGTGTAAAACAGGAATCATTCCGTGTACAGGGGATCACCCAGTGTCGAACGGGAGACCACCCTGTGTACAGGGCATCACCCAGTGTCGAACGGGAGACCACGCGGTGTACAGGGGACCCAGTGTTGAACAGAAGACCATCTCGTGGACAGGGGGATCACCCAGTTTCAAACGGGAGACCACGCGGTGTACAGGCGACCAAGTGTCGAACAGGATACCATCTCGTGGACAGGGGGATCAGTGTCATAAAGTTGACCACGTCATGTCGTGCAGACCACCTCGTGCTGTAAAGGAGACCGCCTTGTCTTACAGACCATCCGGTACACCGGGAACCACCTTGGGTAATCAAGGGATCACTCTTTCTCGCACATGTGGCCAGTTCACGCCGCACAATGGCGAGCGCTGTCGGGTATTGATCACTCAGTGTCGTACAGATCATAACACTATTCAGCTGGGTCACCTACAGACAGTCGTTTTCCAAAACGAGCATTGGAAGGGCATGCCTGACTCGAATGGCTTCCGCCCAGATGGTGGACGCCAACCAGCGCTGGGACGTGGACCAGGCCATCTACTGGATGAAGGAGCTGTCCGAGTTCCAGCCGCTTTGGATTGAAGAGCCGACTTCTCCGGACGACGTGCTCGGCCACGCGCGCATCTCACAGGTGCGCCCACCCGTCGCCGTGGAGAGGGGGAGGGAGTGGTAGAGAGTTGTGAGTGTGAGACAGAGAGTGAGTGAGAGAGGGGGAGTGGAGGGAGAGGCAGAGAATGTAACCGTGTACCGGTTTCAGGCACTGAAGCCCTACGGTATCGGAGTGGCCACGGGAGAGGTGTGCCACAACAAGGTCATGTTCAAGCAGTTCCTGCAGACGGGCGCCATGCAGTACTGCCAGATCGACTCCTGCCGGCTGGGCGGCATCAACGAGATCCTGCCCATCTACCTGATGGCCAAGAAGTTCAACGGTGAGGTTGCGGGCGAGAGCGGCGCTGGCGGCTGACGGGCCGCTCACTGCTACCACTTTCACTTGCCCTGGTAGACGATGAAGCGAGTGGGTCACAGCTGATTTAATTTGTTTGTATAAATTGTGTCCAAGTTGTTGCAAGTTCGGTTATTGGAGTCGGAGCCTCGCTAGTCATCAGTGGACTTGTCATGGAGACCTCGACCCTACCATCTGAACGTTTAACTCCCACGATGAAGGGTTAATTTAGAAGTCAAAGTGTAACGTCCCACAAAGCACAGGGACGGCCACCCCGCTCAGGTCACCCTCTCCCCAGTCAGTTGCCAGCCGACCTACGTCGGGTAAACACAGAGCGCCGGGGCGTCTCAGGGGAACCGATCCCAAGCCTGCACAATGTGCACATTCACTGCCACTGCATGTTTCTGAGCAGCGGGCCGGAGTCCAACGCTCTACCAACTGAGCTACCGGGGCGGCTAGAAGGGAATGCCGCATCTTCGTGGGATTTGAACTGATACATCAGTTGTTAAGAGTTCCCAAAGACTCCCATGGCATTTGTATATACAAACTGGGCCGGTGTAAGGAGACGTCTGACCAGTGACGTCGCTGCCGTGAGTGTCTGTGTGCGATAATGTCTGACGGCGTCGTCGCCGGCAGTGCCTGAGTGCGGTGGTGTCTGACGACGTCTATATGCCACTCCCGGCAGTGCCGGTGTGCCCGCACGCCGGCGGTATCTGCCTGAATGAGATGGTGCAGCACCTGCAGCTGTTCGACTACATCTGCGTCAGCGGCAGCACGGAGAACCGCCGGGTGGAGTACGTGACGCACCTGTCAGAGCACCTGATGACACCCGCCGTCTGCCGCGGCTGCCGCTACATGCCGCCACAGGTCAGACAGGTCACAGTCCCTCCTCGAAATCGAGGAGGGCGTTGTAGGAATAGCTTCAAACCTCATCAGGCTGTGGTACAGTAACTAGCACTGGGTTCGGTGGCTACTCAATAGGAGTGAAAATGTGCCGCTTGATGAGACAATGAACCGACGATTCACTGTGAATATTTGAGCCGGGTTGTTGTGGTGACGAGGACTGCAGCAGGCGGTGCAGATGTAGCTAACCCGAGGTGAGAGACGCCACTTGGCACCTACTCTGCTTTACTTCTGCTCATCAGTAGATTTCACCTCTGCGGCTGGCAAGCTGCGCCCTCGGGAAGGAGCCCAGTCTGATGTACTGTCCGACAGGAGCCCAGTCTGATGTACCGTCCGACAGGAGCCCAGTCAGATGTACCGTCCGGCAGGAGTCCGGTCTAACCCTGCACTGTCTGACGTTTCACCGTTCGACAGAATGCGCGGTCTGACCCCGGCGGAACACCGACAGGAGCCCGGTCTGATATACCGTCCGAAAGAATGCGCGGTCTGACCCCGGCGGAACACCGACAGGAGCCCGGTCTGATATACCGTCCGACAGAATGCGCGGTCTGACCCCGGCGGAACACCGATAGGAGCTCGGTCTGATGTACCGTCCGACAGAATGCGCGGTCTGACCCCGGCGGAACACCGACAGGAGCCCGGTCTGATGTACCGTCCGACAGAATGCGCGGTCTGACCCCGGCGGAACACCGACAGGAGCCGGGCTACAGTTGCCAGTTCAAGCCGTCGGCGGTGGCCAACTACAGTTTCCCGGGCGGGGCCGAGTGGCAGCGGCTGCTGTCGCGAGGGATGGTGCGCAACACGCGGGCCGACTGAGCCGACCTCACTGCACGGCGACAGGAGCAGCCGCAGAGGCCGCGGCGGCGCCTGCTGACGCTCTAGACGGGCTTCTGTTTAATGTAGCCACATGCATGCCATGTGCAATACCGGTGTACTTGTAAATGTAGCGTAATATATCGGGCCTTAGAAGTGCCACACTTGATAGTGGCTGTTTTCAGCGTTCGCGTCGGGTGGTGAAGCTAATAAAGAAACCATCTTCATATTCATTCAAGTAACCTCAAATACATTTTGCACAGTCGTGTTGTGGGCCGAAGGTCAGGTTTGAAGGCACGGCTCGCTCTCAGTGCGTCTATTGGGCGTTCTGAGCAGCGGTGATGCAGCCAAGCGGTATTGCAACGTGCTGACACGTCCCAGTCCACACAGCTGGGGCCGAGTCCAAGGCAGCTGGGGCCGAGTCCAAGGCAGCTGGGGCCGAGTCCAAGGCAGAAACGGCCGCTGAGATTCTCGCCCAGCTACATACGCCTGGTTTTACCAGGAACCACAAACCCTGCAAGCTATTCGGGGAAACTGAGAAGGAATGTTTACAGATGGGTATGTTGTTGGGAGGTAGTTGGTACGATCGTTCGAAAAGAGTAACCAATAAATGTACCTTGAAAAATAGCACTAGAGCTATCCAAAGTAGCTTGAAAGGTTTGTGGTGCTTGTTGCGATAGCTTTATGAAAGGCGCCGACTAGGGGCGGACGGGAGGCCGGCTCCCGTTCCGTTGCACGCACCGGTAATGATATGGAAGTCAACACAATATCACATAATATCAAACTGCAGCAGCGGTCGGCGAGTTAACTCATAGAACACTGAGCCGCATGTCGCACCAGGCAACGCGGCTGGCAGTATAGGCGTAACACTTCAAACAATACCACCGGACACCGCCCAACCCCACTCGCACATAAAACTGAGAATCGCAGCCTACTGAGCAGCATCCTAAAGCCGGGCCGCGTCACAGAGGCGCGGCGCTATACCGGGTCCAGTTTGAGCAGCAGTGCGGTGAGTGCGGTGGCCGCCCGCTCCTTGGTCAGCCACCGGGGGGCGTCCGCCGGCGCGGCGGCGGCGGTGTAGGCGCCGGAGCGGACCCGCAGCTCCAGGGCGGCCGAGCAGAGCAGCCGGCGGCCCAGCGCCGGGTCTGTGTAGCGCGGCTGGCCGGCGGTGGCGCCGGCGGCCGCCGCCTGGCGCAGTGTCGGGTACAGGGTCAGCTCAGAGCGGCCGCCCTCACCGTCCGAGGCCAGCGGCTGCATACCCAGCTCACCTACCGGAGAGGGGCAGGTCGTCACAGACCGTGCGACCACGCCCTGGTCCACACAGGCAGCGCTAACAATGACGGCCGACGTCAAAGACACACGGTATGACGTCGGTAACGGGCATGTATTTGTAAGGATCGCCCGGGACCAGATCATCTGGTATTCAGGCCGTCCGCCGGCGCCTAAACGAGGGGCGCTTGTCTGGGTAAGCGAGCGCCGAGGGCACCCAGCATCTCCCTCCTCACACGAAACTTGACACAGTTAAACACAACTCTGCCACCGGCCGCCCGCAGCGGAGACCTTCTCCAGACCTCCTATGAAACATAGTGGGGCGAATTTGGCCAAAGCTTAATAGAGTGCGCACGGTGAGCATGGCTGACTTACCTGGCACGTGACGGGGCCAGGGTATTTGGCGCCCATTCTTCGAAATCTAAATAGCGAGACAGTCAGAAAAACTGGAGCAAAAGAGGCGCTATTGATCCGCAATGCCCCATGTTTGTCCTGGCTTCGGTGTTCTTCACCCGTTATACCCCCTTATCAGGAGTCACAAGCTGTCCCAGGTCCAGCGTTCTCCACCCTTACTCGGCGTCAGCTGTCCCCGGTTCAGCGTTCCCCACCCTTACTTGGCGTCAGCTGTCCCGGTTCAGCGTCCACCCTTACTCGGCGTCGCTGTCCCCGGTCAGCGTTGTCCCCTTACCTGGCGTCGCTGTTCCCGGTCAGCGTTCTGCACCCTTCCCCGGGGTAGTTGTGCGTTCTCCTTCCGGGCGAAGCTGTCCCCGGTCAGCGTTCTCCCCCTTACCCGGGGTAAGAAGCTGACCCCGATCCAGCGTTCTTCTGACGTCGGAGAGTCGCACGGGCGCGAAGGCGGGGTGCCAGCCCTCGGCTGCGGCCGGGGAGGAGAAGGAGGAGGAGAGCTGAAGTCGGCACCAGCCGGCAGCCCGGCCCGGCTCGGCACCGCCGGCCGCCGGCCGCAGGCGACAGCAGGCCTCACACAGACAGGCGGCCGGCTCTCGGAGAAAAGTACTCGTCTGCCGAGGGTGGACAAGCGTCACCTGGGAACTGCGGCATACTCAGCGGAGACCACCTGGGCTCTTCCACATACAGTTTAAAATATCAATGCAGTTTCTAGAGATAACACTTCCCAATCTTAAATCACGCCAGGCACAAAATGAAACCACATTTCGACTTCGTCATCATCATCATCATCATTATTGGTGTTTAGGGGCGCGCCGACTACTAGGGTCATTTTGCGCCCAGAACAAAGGAGAGGTTAAAAAAACATAAAAGGTACACAGACTTACAGCGTGGTTCATATCAGACTACGACCGTGCTAGCAGTCGTCCAACCAAAACTAGAATAGAAAGATGGTCTATAGAATTGGGACGAAGAACTTTATAAAAAGGGGTCAGCCCTAGCAATTTCAAGCAGGTCAAGTCATACCAGGGGCGCAAGTTTCCATATATTTGGGGGCTCGAGCCCCCCAATGCTCGGAGAAGCCCCTCCAATGACCCGACGAGCCCCCCAATCCCAAGTTGCGGGCCCCTGCGGACAGAGCCGGGCCCCTGCCACGATTCCGGGCCCCAGTGGTCTACTTGGGCTAGCTTTGGCTGAGGCCAGGCTCCCTGGCATGCTTGCGGGTGCCCTGTGGGCCACCTTTAACCTCGGTGTCCGCAACCGGGTCCCTAACGATATTTTTTCAGGCCCACTTTGACTGCAGCCGGGTACCTAATTCCGGCAGTCTCGGGCCTCCTGTCATCCAACCGGGCCCTCTGTGATCCACCCGGGCCCCCTGTGGAATGCAACCGGGCCCCCTGTAATCCACCCGGGCCCCCTGTGACTGCAGCCGGGCCCCCTGTAATCTATCCGGCCCCCTGTGACTGCAACCGGGCCCCTCTTTGATCCATCCGCACCCCTGTGACTGCAACCGGGCCCCTGTGATCCAGCCGGGCCCCTGTGATCCACCCGGGCCCCTGTGACTGCAACCGGGCCCCCTGTCATCCACCCGAGCTCCCTGTGACTACAACCGGGCCATCTGTGATCCATCCGGCCCACCTGTGACTGCAACCGGGCCCCCTGTAATCAACCCGGGCTCCCTGTGATTACAACCGGGCCCCCTATCATCCACCCCGACCCCTGTGATACACCCAGGCCCCCTGTGATTACAACCGGGCCCCCTATCATCCACCCGGGCCCTTGTGATACACCCGGGCCCCCTGTGACTAGGACAGAGCCAATGTGATCCACCGGGGCCCCTGTGACTGCAACCGGGCCCTCTGCGACTGCAAGCGTGCCATCTATGATCCACCCGGGCCCCTGCGACTGCAACCGGACCCTCTGTGATCCACCCGGGCCCCCCGTAATTATAACCGGGCCCCATATGATCCACCCGGGCCCATGTGACTCCAACCGGGCCCCCTGTGACTGCAAGCGTGCCATCTATGATCCACCCGGGCCCCCTGTGACTGAAACCGGGCCCCCTGTAATCCACTCGGGCCCCCTGTGACTACAACCGGGCCCCATTTGATCCACCCGGGCCTCCTGTAATTACAACCGGGCCCCCTGTAATTACAACCGGGCCCCCTATGATCCACCCGGGCCCCTGTGATACACCCGGGCCCCCTGTGACTGCAACCGGGCCATCTGTGATCCACCCGGGGCCCCTGTGAGTGCAACCAGGCACTCTGTGACTGCAACCGGTCCCCCTGTAATCCACCTGGGGCCCCTGTGACTCCAACCGGGCCCCCTGTGACTGCAACCGGGCCATCTGTGATCCAACCTGGGCCCCTGTGACTGCAACCGGGCCCTCTGTGATCCACCTGGCCCATCTGTGACTGCAACCGAGCCCCATGTAATCCACCCGGTTTCCCTGTGATTAGAGCCGGGCCCCTATCATCCACCCGGGCCCCCTGTGACTGGGATCGGGCCATCTGTGATCAATCCGGGCCCCTGTAATTACAATCGGGCCCCCTATGATTCACCCGGGCCCCTGTGACTCCATCCGGGCCCCCTGTGACTGCAACCGGGCCATCTATGATCCACCCGGGCCCCCTGTGACTGAAACCGGGCCCCCTGTTATTTATCCACCCGGGCCCCCTGTGACTGCAATTTGGCTATCTGTGATCCACCCGGGGCCCCTGTGACTGCAACCGGGGCCCCCTATGATCCACCTAGTCCCCCTGTGACTGAAACCGGGCCCCATGTGATCCACCCGGGCCCCCTGTAATTACGACCGGGCCCCCTATGATCCAAACGGACCCCCTGTGACAGCAACCGGGCCCCCTGTGATACGCCAGGGCCCCCTGTGATACGCCCGGGCCCTCTGTGACTGCAACCGGGCCATCTGTGATCCACCCGGGGCCCCTGTGACTGCAACCAGGCACTCTGTGACTGCAACCGGGCCCACTTTGATCCACCCGGGCCCCCTGTAATCCACCTGGGGCCCCCTGTGATCCACCCGGGGCCCCATGTGATCCATTCTGGGCCCCTGTGATCCACACGGGCCCTCTTTGAGTGCAACCGGGCCCCCTGAGATCCACACGGGCCCCTGTGACTGCAAACGGATTCCCTGTGGTCAAACCGGGCCACCTGTGACTGAAACCGGGCCCCCTGTCATCCACCCGGGCCCCCTGTGACTGCAACTGGGCCATCTGTGATCCACCCGGGGCCCCTGTGACTGCAACCGGGCCCCTATGATTCACTGAGGCCCCCTGTGACTGCGACCGGGCCCCTGTGATCCACCCGGGCCCTCTGTGACTGCAACCGGACCCCCCTGGGATTACAACCAGGCCAGTTAAGATCCACCCGGGCCATCTGTGATCCACCTGGGTCCCCTGTGACTGCAAACGGGCCCTCTGTGAGCCATCCGGCCCCCTGTGACTGCAACCGGGCCCCCTGTAATCCACCCGGCCCCCTGTGACTGCAACCGGGCCCTCTGTGATACACCCGAGCCCCCTGGGACTGCAACCGGGCCGTCTGTGATCCACTCGGGGCCCCTGTGACTGCAACCATGCACTATGTGACTGCAACCGGGCCCCTATGACTGCAACCGGGCCCTTTGTGATCCACCCGGGCCCAATATGATCCACCCGGGGCCCCCTGTGACTGCAATCGGGCCCCCTGTAATCCACCTGGGGCCCCCTATGATCCATCCTGGGCCCCATGTGATCCACATGGGCCCTCTTTGACTGCAACCGGGCCCCTGAGATCCACCCAGGCCCCCTGTGACTGCAAACGGATTCCCTGTGGTCCAACCGGGCCACCTGTGACTGCAACTGGGCCTCTGGAATCCACCCGGCCCCCTGTTATCCACGCGGGCTCCTGTGACTGCAACTGAGCCCTCTGTGATCCGCCCGAGCCCCTGTCACCGCAACCGGGCGCCTGTGATCCACCCGGGCCCCCTGTGACTGCAACCGGGACCTGTGACTGCAACCGGGCTCCCTGTGGCCCAGGAGGCGCGGGTCCTCTAATGCCACGGACGGGCCCTTGCCATGAGTGCGGGGCCCCGTGGTCTATCTGGGCTTGCTGTGGCTGCGGTCGGGCTCCCTGGCATGCTTGCTTGGGTGCGGTCCCCTTTAGAGCCACCCATAATCGCTGTGTCCGCAAACGGGCCCCTAACGATATTCTCAGGCCCATTTTGACTGCATCCGGGGCCCTATTTCTGGCAGTCTCGGGACATTTTTGGTTCCTCTGTGACTGCAACCGGGCTCCTTGTATTCTGCCTTGGCCCCTTTTAGTCTGCCCGGGGCCTTTGTAGGTGGTAAGGGCTTTTGTAGTGTGCCTGGGTCCTGTGTGGTCCGCCCGGGCCCCTGTGGTCTGCCCGCGCCCCTTGTGGGCGGTCTGGGCTCCTTTTAGTCTGCCCGGGCCCTCTGTGGTCTGCTCGGGCCCCCTGTGGTCTACCCAGCCCCCTGCGGTCTGCCCGGCCCCTTGCAATTTGCCCGGGCTCCTATGGTTTGTCCGTGTCCCTGTGGTCTGCAAGGAACCACAGCACTAGCGGATCCAGGGGGGGTAAAGGTAAAATTGGGGGATTTGATGCCCTCCCCCAAATCCCCCAATTTTACCAATTTTTACGGAATTTCTTCAAACAAAAACCATGTGTTTTTTCACGATTTGGGGCCCCGTTGCCCCCTCCCCACCATCGGCCTGAATCCGCCCCTGATTCCACTCCTCCCACTTCGCTGTATCCGGGAACCCGTGCTATAATTTCAGGCTCCCTCTGGGCTACCCAGACCTCCTCTGACTATAGCCGGGCTCCTTGCCTTGCTTACGACCCCCTGTAGTTTACCACCCCCCACCGTGCGCAGCCGGGCCCGTTCCGATAAGTACTGGTTTAATAAATTGACATGTTTGTTATTTTTGCATCTCTCCGCCGGCACTACTTTTCTTCATTGATATATTTCTACGCATTTTGTCAGAAATGTGCATGAAGTTTTCCATTTTTGTTTGTTCTAGTGGAATTTTAAATACAGACAAATTTAAGTCTCTTAAATTTGTCTGTCAAAAAGTGTATCAAATCTTGTCGTCAAATCTGGGTTAAATAATGTGCGTCCGCCGGCGAATGGTAACCTCTTAATTTCCCGGGCTTGTCAGCGCAGCGCGAAGGAAGCTAAGGCATGCTCCTGGCTCTCTTGTCGCATTCGCCGAGGCGAATTATTTGCACAAAGTTTGCCTTGAACAGTAAAATTGGCATGCTTATAATTCAATCGGCTTTTGTCTACTCTGGAAAAGTTTCGTTAGGCTCTGATTTGGATTTTACGTTTGGGCTTTTCGTGTCAATCCAAATCGTGCTCCGATGCGCAGTGTTGAATGGCAAGTGAAGTGATTGTTTGCTATTAGCTCCTGTCGGGCTGAATCCCTAATGAGTGATGATCCCCTGTCCGGCTCCCCTGATGGCTAAATACCAAGACTTGGAGAATCTTTTTGCCCCTATGGCCGCCAGTGACGTATCTAGAATTTGGGTAAGGGGAGGGAGGGGCAAAGCCTCAGGGGACAGGGCGGCACTTAGCCACCCGAAGAGCGCACTTTTCACCCAAAGGGCGACCAATCGTCGCATCCTGGGGGAGGGGAGGGTTTGGGGGCGGCATTTTGTCCTCAGACATAGGCGGATCCAGGGGGGCAAGGGGGGCACGTGCCCCCCCGATCGACCCTCGGCGCCCCCTGAAAGGTCGATGGCGCCCCCCTGAAATGTCGCTTCCCACCCCCCCCAGGATGCGAAAGTCGGCGCCCACCGATAGGATTTGGCGCCCACCTGATAGCTTTTGCCGGTCATAAGTGGCGCCCCCTGGTCCGGATGGCGCCCCCGGTCCGGATGGCGCCCCCGGTCCGGATGGCGCCCCCGGGAAGGTGCCCCCCGATCGGCAATCCTGGATCCGCCTATGTCCTCAGAGGCTCTTGGGTTTAAGGGGTGGCTGCCCCATTCGCCCCCCCTGGTGGCCACCCCATTCGCCCCGTCCCCTGGTGGCTGCAGCCGGGTCCCTACTCCTAGTAGTTAATACCCTGTGGATGCAGACGGGCCTGCCATGGATGCGGTTCGTGTAACTGCAACCAGCCTCTGCCATGCTTGCCATGCGGCCCCCTGTGGTATCCCGGGCCCCTATTGGTCTGATCGGGCCCCCTGTGGCCTGTCCGGTCCCCTGTGGTCCGCCCGGGCCCCAGTGTGCAAAGTATGGCATTTTCGACGAGATCTCGTCGGTGCGAGTGCCCTTGGAGACAGGAGCGAGTGGTGCGAATTTTATCAGCCTGGTGCGAATTTACAAGACTGGTGCGAGGAAGTTGACACTGAAAACTAAAAAAAATAATGACTGAATAGTTAGGAAGACACAGGAGGGTGCTTTATAAAAAGTCCTTAACGAACTAATAAGAGAGGTAGTATTGCATCGTGTGGGTAGGAATGTGTGCGTTTTTCTCCCTAGTATCTGGCACATTGGTGAGAATTTTTAGGCTGGTGGTGCGATAATTTTGGATGGCTGGTGCGACTCGTCTGGCCTGCTGCCATACTTTGCAGACTGGCCGGGTACCATTTGGTCTGCACGGACCCCTTGTCTGCTAGTGCCCATTTTGTTCTGATCGAGCCCCTTGTGGTCTGCCCGGGCCTCCTGTGGTTTTCCCGGAACCCTTTAAGCCTGTCCGGGCCTCTGTGTGGCCTCTGCGGACCCCCTTTTGTCCGTTCAGGGCCCCTTTTGTCTGCGCGGGCCCTCTGTGGTTTGCCCGGGCCCCTCCCAGTCTGCAGAGTATGGCACTTTTGGCGAGATCTCGTGGTGCGGACACCCTTCAGGTGGTTCGAACTTTGGAGCAAACAAGTGCCCACTTTTGCTGTATGGTGCGAGGGAGCTCAAATCAAACACCCACAGAGATCTGAGAAGGGAGAAACTGGTAAAAACATCGAAATTTCCGGGTCAGTGAAATTTCTCACCAATGCTTGGTGTGAATTTTAGGCTGCTGGTGGTGCGAAAAATCTACAAGGCTGGTGCGGACTCGTCAGGTCTGCTGCCATACTTTCCAGACTGGGGCCCCTCTGTGGTTAGCCCGGCCCCTGTGTTCAGCTCGGGTCCCTGTGGTCTGCCCGGGTCCTTTCATCTGTCCAGGCCCCGTGTGGTCTGCCCGGGCCCGCTGCCCAGCCAGCAATTTTGACCGGGCCCAGAGCGGGCTAGGTCGGGCTCTGCCCGAGCCCTAAGACTCATACCTGAGTCACATAGACTCGGGCTGAGCCCGACATTAGGTCGGGGGATGACAACTTGCCCGAGCGGTAGAGCCCGGTCTTGCTTGACCATGGGCTCTGCCCAGACGGAGCGGAGCCGGACCTGGGCTGAGCCCATGTACGCGGGCTCTGCCCAGTCAAAGCCCAGCATATATCGGGCAGAGTCCAGCCAAATTGCTGGCTGTGTGTGGTCTGCTCGGGCCCCTTTTGGGTTTACCGGCGTCCTATGGTTTTCTGGGTTCCTGTGGTCTGCCCGGCCCCTTTGGTGTGCTCAGGCCATATGTGGTCTGTCTGGGCCCCTTGTGGTCTAAGAATATCGTGCAGAGACTGAAGCTGTTGTGTTAGTCGCGTATTTGCAGTTCCTTATTTGTGAGCAGTTTCGTGCCCCAGGTGGTGTATCCGTGCTCCCTGTTGCCGAAACCGGCCCCCTGCCATGCTTGCGGGCCCCTGTGGTTTTCCCAGGGCAACGTGCGGCCGGTCCCATGCAACATTCGGGGAAAATGGATGGGGCGTGAAAATGTTAGGCCCCCATTCCTTTTGTACTGATCCTATATGAGGATTATAAAGGGAAATAGCCAGTACCACCTATTCATAGTACCCCTTGACCGGTACCCAGTGTTGTACAATGCCATGAACTGGCAAGGTGAATGGATCAGAAAAAAGGTGTCTTGATCATGTAACATAAATATCAGTAGGTTCGATTTCCCCGCTGATAAAGGAATTTCGCACTTCGATCTCTACCTTCCATTTGTATCAAATTATTCGCGATAATGCAATTTCGTTCCAGGTGTGAATGTTAAAATGGTTGGACAGTATAAACATAAGTCGGGTGCACAAAAGCGTAAAACAAAGAACATTCAATACCGAGGGGCTGCTCTGGCAAAACTACCCAAATTTTGTACATTTTTCAGGTAAACTATGAATCTAGGATCGTCTTGCTAATTTTGCGCACTGTTATAAAATGACCCCGATCATATTTGCATTTAATCTCCTGCAACATACGCGTCCACTTAAAGTAGTTCATATCACTACTATTTTTGGTACTTCGCAAGCTACGTTCATTCATCGACCGCAAAAATTAAAACCCCAATTTAAAACTAACTCGGAAAAGTGCAATGTGTATAGTTTCCAGCAAAACGGTAAAGTAAGGCTGTAATTCCAATCCTTCTTTTCCTGATCATTGCCTTCCTCGGCTAGGCCATCAGCCGGATCCCGTTTGCTAAAAGACCCTCCAGCATCCATCCCTCCTGCGTCGTCCGGGGCTGATCCCGTTGTACCTCCGGAGGAGAGCATCCACGTGGACGACAAAGACGAAAAGTAGACACTTACTTGTCCAATATCCTTACATAGTTTGGCAGCTCGTTCAAAAGATTGGGTCTTCTGACTACTTTTTGGGCTAAATAGTGCAAATCAGGAACAGTGACGAATAGCGCGCTAAAAATTGTTATTTAACCTTTGCAGTCAGTTTTCGACAACAAACGGTCGAAAATACGTTTTTTCGGTCACATTTTCATTAAAAAATACGGGCCCCCCATCATGTACGGGCCCCCTTTCGAGCCGGGTGCCCCCCAATCGAAAACATAAAGTTGCGCCCCTGAGTCATACAAAACCTAAACAATTACGAAGGCGAGTAGATGGCATTAAACCCGATGCTTTTCAGATAGCGCATTATGTTGCTGATATCAACGGAGGGTTGCTCTCCTAAGAGACAGTCTAGCGTGGGAAATCTCGGTAGACAGCGGGCTCTCTCGATCTCAAAGTCCCGGCATTCTATTAGCACATGTTTAACTGTTAGTCTTTCACCACAGCGCGGGCACTCTGGTGAGACGTGACTGGTTAAAGGTAAGAGTGTGTAGAGTGGGTGTGCCCAATGCGCAGTCTACAAAGTATCACTTCTTCCCTTCTGCAACCCACGTTGCTAGACGACCACAGTCCCAGCCGGGGTTTAAGTTCTCTGAGCTTCCTGCCCTTGGGATCGCCGTCCCATCGACGCTGCCAAACCTCGGTCAGGTGATTCCTAACGTATGGAAACAAGTAAAAAAGGGGACTTTAATTCCCCGTGGGGACTTTCGACTTCGGTGAATAAACAAATGGCATTTCACTTTCCATACAAGAGGTCAAGTGGGTAGTAGGGTTGTCATGGCAACTAGCAGCTGGTCCCCGGGCGACCCTTACATCTGCCATGGGTGCCATGACAACCAGTCGCAGTTGCCACGGTCAGCTGGCTACCGGGTAGCACTCAAGCTACCACAGTTGACGTGAACACGAGTTTTGGCGGTTAGCCGGAGGTCCGAGGTCCTCAGCTGGCGGCCGGGCGGCACTGACCTGGCAGCGCCAGCGCCGAGCGAAGCCTGAGACAGGCCGCCTGCAGGCCGCAGTGCCGACTCGGCGCCGGCGAGCTCAGCTCCGCCGGCGACCGGTCGGCACCCAGCGCCGCCGGCTCCGCCTCCTCCTGCTCTGCCGCGTCCGACTGGCTGACCGATACCTGTAGAAGTCACCGAAAGGTGACAGCAGTGACAACACAGGTCACTGACAGATGACAGCAGTGACAATACAGGTCACCGACAGATGACAGCAGTGACAACACAGGTTTCCTACGGGTGGCAGCAGCAACAACACAGGTTACTAACAGATGGCAGCAGTGACAACACAGGTCACCGAGAGGTGGCAGCAGTGACAACACAGGTAGCTGATAGATGGCAGCAGTGACAACACAGGTCACCGACAGATGGCATCACAGACAACACAGACTACAGACATATCTCAGCTAGTCAGCTTCAGGTTCATGTTCATGCTTGAGGTGAACAGGTGTGCACCGACCTCTACTGATGACCCAACGCTTTCCAGTGCAAGAGGGGGATTCACTCTCACGGCACGGCACATCCAATTTAAATGAGCTGGAGAAGCGACTGGCGTCTCTGCCTCACGCAGCAGCCCACAACCGCACGCGGAGTACATGGAACATGTTTTGCCCGTACAACATCGCTGTAAACATGCTGTAGCGGGCGACGCCGAGGTCAGGTCAGCCGAGCACTGTGGGGGGTGGGGGGATCTCACCTGTACACACTGGCCGTACAAGTCGAACAGTGCGTGACAGGGATGGCTGACTCCAGTGGCAGCCACGCCCTGATCCGCGCCGTTCACGTACAGGTGCAACCGGCCAGCCGAGTCTACCAGCACTCCCACCAGGTGGCCAGAGGCCAGCGAATCCAGGTCGGGTCCGTAGTGGCCTGCCACCTGTCAAAAGCGGGTCAAACCGAAATACGGGACACTGTCGTTAGGGTATCGCATCAGTGTCAACCACCAAATACATGGTGTCTGTGAGCTCGCTCTGGGGCATGCCAAGATACTTGTGCAGTACAGTTACACCCTCGTGTCTGCAGTATTTGCCAAACCTTGTCCCCAGAGCTATTGGCGTCCCTGAAGAGGTTTGTAACATCTTTAGCCCATGATAAGCGGTTTGAACAGTACAGTCTCTGGCAAGTCCACAGCCCTCGTAAGAAGTAACATTGTTATAATTTTTTATGAGGGTAGTAGGCTATGTCCGGCATGAAGCATCATTTAATTCAGAAAACCCCGAGCAAAAGGAATGCAGGAGCTTAAAATGTAAACTTTTTTAAAGACCACGATTTTCTCCCGAAAATAATTTGGAATCTTTTAGTTTGCTCACTTCCACATATGACTAGGCGAACGTATCTATATGGAGGAAAATTATTTCAGTAACTTGTCATCCGTGTGAAACGTGTTTCTTCCGCTTCGGGCGTTTCTCCACAGGACTTGATGATTTGACTGTATCATCTGAGCCGTTTAAGAGTGCCTTTTCTCGCCCTGCTGCACCCACGATGCCGGTACAAGCGCGCATCAGGCGCTCGATCAACCGGCAGGGCGACGCCGTGCCGGGGATTTTAACGGATTTCCTTCGCTCTAAGCGTTTTTACCTGTAAACAATAGCCAGTATTTCATGAATTTATATACAAGCTCAATTTTTTAATGGGCACATTTTCTAGTCATGTATGAAAGCGCGTGGAAGCAAAGAGCAAAAAGAGTAAACATTATTTATCCGGCAAAATGATATTTCTGGAAACAAAAAAAACTGTTTTTGATACACATACAGTCACATTTTGCGGCGCGTTCTTTACAAAAAGTGGGAAATTCGTACATATTTCGTAAGTATTCATCAGGAAGATGTCATATAAAATCTTACTGATTGTCAGTATTCAGTAATCGTGGATGGCTCGGATTTCAAGCCCCACCGACCAGAGAGTACTGAAATTATCACAGGCGTCATCAGGACTGCTGATACCCCCCCCGCCCCTGCTTCCAAAAAAGGTTTGGTCAAAATCCCTAACGCGAGGGTGTAAATTTAACCTATCAGCGTGTCAATTAGTCGTGGGAAGCTCTTCTAAAAAACAATGCCAATGCCTGAAAGACATCCAACGAGCCTTAGGCCCGGCCGGGCGCTAACCTTGACGCCGTTGTGGAAGACGTTGTCGGCGGCTATGCACCAGGCGGCCCGGCGGAGCGCCAGGGCCGAGACCGGCAGACCCCGCGCCCGCTCAGGACTGAGGCCGCAGACTCCAGTCACCAGCGAGCCGCTCCAGCAGCCCACCAGCTTCTCAATCCGCACCTGAGCGCCGGCCAGCCGAGGTCACCGGAACACACGGCACTTCCCATCACCATGGGTGGAGACCGGGGATGGGGAGTCGGTACCACCTGGATCTTTGGTCTCCCATAGACTGTGTAGAGGGCTTGAAATGCAGTGCCAACGTTAACCCATCCAGAACCCCCCCCCTGGATCGAGAAGAGATCTGCAGTCTTGCCCACCACGCTAGCAAATTCGGGGATTGACGAGCTTATATGGAGGATGGCGATTGACGATAAAGGGGACACATTTTGGCTACTTTATGAGAAAGAACTTTACAAAACGAAATTTTTACCTGGCTTATAGTTATCTTAACTGAGTAGAAACGTAGACAAACCTGAACATTGAACAACCAAAAGCAGATTCCTTTCTCTAACCTTTACCTAATCTCATATATCAGAGCTGCTAATATTGCATGTTTACCATTAGACAAAGAATCGGCTCTTGATGGTGGCTTACTCTTGACTGATAATATTTTGAATTTTTGAAAGACAGCTCAAAACACCAATGACAACAGAGTGACCAAAACACGCCAGCCGAATTTAGCCTGGCGTGTGACAGTGAGAATATAACACACGGCGAAAGTTTCCACATTAGAATCGTTTTGTCATTAAATTCGGGATTCTAAGCGCGCCGACAACCCGCTCAGTTTGCGCCGGCAGCGGGGCCGTCGGGCTCACCTCGAACAGCTGGTCGGGCCGCAGCGGCTGGGCCGAGAGGACCAGGCCCTGGTTGTAGCTGGCCACGCGGCGCGCCACACACGCCTTGTTGGTCAGCGCCACGTTGCGGCCGTGGCAGTCGTGGAAGCGGTGTACGGCGGCGGGTAGTGCCGGCACCGCCGCTGGCGCCGCTGTATCGCACACTGGAGGGGACAGCACAGACACGGTCAGCACAGGGGCGGGTAGTGCCGGCACCGCCGCTGTATCGCACACTGGAGGGGACAGCACAAAGTCAGCACAGGGGCAGGTAGTACCGGCACCGCCGCTGGCGCCGCTGTATCGCACACTGGAGGGGACAGCACAGGCACGGTCAACACAGGGGCGGGTAGTGCCGGCACCGCCGCTGGCGCCGCTGTATCGCACACTGGCCGGACAGCACAGGCACGGTCAGCACAGGGGCGGGTAGTGCCGGCACCGCCGCTGGCGCCGCTGTATCGCACACTGGAGGGGACAGCACAGGCACGGTCAACACAGGGGCGGGTAGCGCCGGCACCGCCGCTGGCGCCGCTGCATCGCACACTGGCCGGACAGCACAGGCACGGTCAACAGACACGGACACGGTACGTACCGCCGGGGCAGCGGGTAGTGCCGGTACCACTGTACCACACACTGGCCGGGACAGCACAGGCACGGTCAACACAGGTACGTGCGGACGACACTAATGCATATCAATCCCTGACAGACGAGAAAACATAATTATATCAACAGTGTTAGAATAAATCTGAACATGTATGTGATAACAAACATTCACGCAGCATCAATCGCAAAATGTACCCTGGACTGCGCACAAAGTTAAAAGTGACAGGGATTTGGGCGAGCACCGACGCGGCTACAGTCATTTGGTTTACGCAATGTGAATACAGCAAAAAGAACCGGTGTCTCTGAGTAATGAACAATAATGCGATGAAAGAGCCAGTGTCTCAGAGTAATGAAATGGTCCAATGCGACTAGACGCACTGACCTCCGTTAGCGCGCTGGTTGCCCAGTTCCAGTGAGTCCTGCATCAGAGAGCCGGGCGAGTCGGCGGGCACGGCGGCCGCCGGCGGCGCCGGGGGCGACTGGGCGCGACAACTGCTGACGGCGGTCACCGCCTGCACCCGGCCGAACAGCTCCGCCACTCCCCACACACGCTGTACAACACACAGACACAGTCACCGCCTGCACCCGGCCGAACAGCTCCGCCACTCCCCACACACGCTGTACAACAAACAGTCACGGTCAACGCCTGCACCCGGCCGAACAGCTCCGCCACTCCCCACACACGCTGTACAACAAACAGACACAGTCACCGCCTGTACACAGCCGAACAGCTCCACCACTCCCCACACACGCTGTACAGCATACAGACACAGTCACATGAAAACCGAACAATATAGGTTTAAGCAAAATAAGAACTCAAATTTTGTACGTCTTGACAGAAGGAAACTAATACAGTCAAAGATATTACCAGCACTGATGTCCCTGTAAAGCAGCTGTAAGATCGTCATTCCCGACACGACCAGCGTGACGTGTGCGATCCCTTCCACAGAGCACTCCGACATCTAGTGGTGTGCGATCCCTTCAACAGAGTACTCCGACATCTAGTGGTGTGCACCTGAGACCCGACATCTGGGTGTGCGATCCCTTCCACGAGCACTCCGACATCTAGTGTGTGCGATCCCTTGCACCATTTTGATTCTGAATCTGTGGTGTCGTCCCTTGGCCCCAATCTGTGGTGTGCGAGCACCACATGTGGTGGCCCCAGAGAGACATCTGTGGTGGCGATCCCTTGATCGACATCTTGTGTGCGACCCCGAACCCGACATCTGTGGTGGCGCCCTCCAAAGAATTTTGTCATCCCTTCGAACTTGACATCTAGCGCCAGCTTGTCTATTGTGCTCCTAGTTTCAATGACAAACCAAAACGGCTGGCGACCGCTTCAGTCCGGGTAACGGACTGGTTGTTTCCACGGGACCTGAAGGGCTGACCACCTGGTATCGAGTGCTACCTTGGGAAGGCCGGTGGCGGCGACGCCCATGTCCTCTCCGTTGATGAGGAGCCGCAGCGCACCCTCGGGGGTGACTCGGAGTCCGACCCGGTCACCTCGCCGTAGCCGCTCCAAACTGGGACAGTAGTTCTGTCGGACGGAGCCGCCACGGCACCTCACCTCACTGCCTGTACAGGGAAGAGAGAGGGTCAGAGTGAGAGAAAGCCGCCGCGGCGCGTCACTGCCTGTGCAGAGAGAGAGACAGAGACAGAGACAGAGACAGAGACAGAGACAGAGACAGAGAGAGAGAGAGAGAACAGGAAGGCGAGAGCGACAAAATAGCAACGCACCAGAGCGCAGAGACGATTAACTGAGCGTCCATCAGCAAATATATAAACATCATCATACCACAAGAGCTTAATATTTTGAAATGACCTTGAAATGAAATGATCCCTACAGCCTTCTTGCGTATTATTTAACACATTTAACAAATCAAACACTAACATCTAAGCTTTCAAATGTTATTTGAGCACAATTAACCTGCCTTCATGAATGCTCGGATACCCCCGATACAAAAAAATAGCCCGGTAAGAAGGGTGTATCGCCAGCGTTGGCGGGTACGTCGTCGCTGCTACCTTCTATCCACCAGGTGTCGCTGGGGATGAGCGGCAGGGCGGTGGGCATGCTGCCCACGTTGTTGGGCGAGAAGCTGGTGATTCCCATACGCAGCGAGCCCGCCAGGTGCTCACTCAGCTGCTCCACGCGCAGCTGAAAACCGGCACACGTGCCTCATACACTGTCTGCACGTGTCCCAGTCACAGCGGGTCCGCACGTGCCTCGACAATGTATCTGCATGCGCCTCAGTCAACGCACCTTAGACAGTCTGCCTGCAGAGGCCTCAGACAGTCTGCCTACAAGCGCCTCACAGAGTCTGTCTGCACGCGCTTCAGACAGTCTGCCTGCCAACCCCTCAGACAGTCTGTCTACAGAGGCCTCAGACAGTCTGTCTGCATGCACCTCAGACAAAATGCCTGCAGAGGCCTCAGACAGTCTGTCTACAGAGGTCTCCGACAGTCTGTCTATAGAGGCCTCAGACAGTCTGTCTACAGGAGGCCTCAGACACAGCCTGGGAGTACACTAGCCACATTATGCAGACAAATATCAAATAAGAATGGTCTTCGATAGCTCAGTCTTTCACTTGCTCAGAGGCAGTTATCAAAAATAGACAAAACATTTTAGTTTAAGACAAGAGCAAAAGAAGAAGCAGGATGGGTGGGCGGACAGCATGGAACCATTCTAAGACAAATCTGATCACGTGTTGTTTGCAAGGGGACAAGGCACCGCCACAGCTGTTGCATTTGTACTACAGAGCTGTGATCAGTGCGTACCTCGTGTGCTAGAAGTATGCGTGTTGTGCGTGACCTGTGCGTACCTCGTGTAAGAAGTATGCGTGTGTGTGTGTGATGTGCGCATACCTCTAGCAGTTGTCCGCGCGAGAGAGGTGCCGCAGTCACCACCACCGAGTCGGAGAAGCCCCGCAACCGCACGGCAGTGGTGTTGTTGTTGCGCAGGTTGACGTTCTTGCCGCAACAGAGGCTGAACCTGCCGCAGGGTCGATGTCAGAGGCTGAACCTGTCGCAGAATCGAGGTCAGATGCTGAACCTCCCGCACAGTCAGTCAGAGACTGGACCAACAACAATCCTAACAGGTCACCGGCTTAGTCAGCGCTGCTTTCTCAATATTCATCAAGCGCAGACTGACAGCTGATGCAAGCAGACATCCACTGAGAATGCCTGTTGACTAGGCCAAGAAGCAAACACTGCTCGGGACACAGCCAGGATCCGCATAAACTGATAGGATGCCGACGAACGCTTAGCTTAACGGTAGCTGTTTTTACTGCAGAGAACACAAAAACAGAACGGATAATTCTCGCGAGCTCGTTTAATTACACATCATTTCAGCAAGTGAGCCACGGACAAGTTCCGGGTTACAAAATATTGTGTAATCATATTCAGGCTTTCAAACTAAATGCAGTTTTTAAGTGGTGGGCCTCTCACTCGGGGTGATCAGCCGTTTGTAAGTACCAAGCACGACCCAGCTAGGACTGTATTCGTCGAACGGAAGGCATTCCCACCTTTGATATTTTATAATAAGGCTCCTGGCCGATCCAATTATAAATCTCTAGGGCGTTCCCGGATAATTTAACCGGCTGGCATCTGCCATATCTGCAAATTTTCCGGCGAAAGTACACAACTCCAATAAACTTACTGAACTCATTCAGGTTTCTACGCTTCGTAGGTGTAAGTTTCTCTATCACTTGTAATTTGTCTTTTTCTTTTACAAACCATTCGCCCAACACACATTATGTCTTCCCTCAAGAACTCGCATCGGCTCTATACACCTAAGGGACTGACCTGTGCGCCACCTCGCTTCCCAGCAGGATGCTGAGAGCCTGCGAGCTCTCCAGCATCCTCTCTATACGGATAAGAGACTGACCGGTGCGCCACCTCGCTTCCCAGCAGGATGCTGAGAGCCTGCGCGCTCTCCAGCATCCTCTCTATACGGATAAGGGACTGACCTGTGCGCCACCTCGCTTCCCAGCAGGATGCTGAGAGCCTGCGAGCTCTCCAGCATCCTCTCTATACGGATAAGGGACTGACCTGTGCGCCACCTCGCTTCCCAGCAGGATGCTGAGAGCCTGCGAGCTCTCCAGCATCTGCGAGTCGGAGCCCAGCAGGCTGTTGTCCTGCAGCCGGGTCACGTGGTTCAGCACGCTGACCTGGGCGCACTGGCCGTACAGGTCAATCACGGCGTACACACCTGCCGGACACCCGGGACCACTGCAGACGGCACTCAACACCAACGCCGCTGACACACTCCCAGTCAGCTGCAGTTACAGGAGGACGCGTGGCACAGACGGTGCTGGGTGCCCGTTCAGGGCTCTGGGTGGGTCACGTGGCCTGTCTGGGTGGGCGGGGCTTCGGACTGACCCGGAACTCACGCTCGCAAGAGACTGATTAACTGCATCGGACCTAACAGACGCAACGGACGGGAATTCCTACCTTTGGCGACAAATGTGACGCAGATCTTGACGCTACAGTAGTTTGCAACAGCAATGGAATTACAGTGGCGGCAGTTATTCACAGTTAAGAGTAGATAACAGCACTCCCAGCTGTGCTAAAGCGCCGGGTTACGTAGCTGACCCTTCAGGTGGGTTCCCCGATAATGCGTACCTAATCACTGCGATACCTTTCAACGAAGCGCAAGTTACCAACATCAAGGGAATTTAAATGCTGGTATTTAATCCCAATCCGACAACTGTTATCATTCACAATAAATATCGTGAGGATAAATTTGTCTGTTTACACCTTGACCTTTTTGCCACGGGGTTGCTCGCAAACTTAACCTCCGTCAGGGTACCTAACAATCATTTTAGGGAGCTCGACAAGGCACTTAATGAAAATGTGGCAGCTTTACAATGGGGTTTGAATTGGGAAAGCTGAATTGGGAATCCTGCCAAAAAACAGTGGTTTGACATTTCATTTGTCGCAGAACTCCCGTCTGCAGTTCAATATCGTGTGTTTAGCGTGGGAAGCGGCCCCGCACCAGCCAGGTATGGGTCCCGGCCATCGCTGAACGGCTAACCCCAGCCATTACGCCCATATAGAACATCCATGGGCAATAAAGTAGCAAGCTCATGGAGCGCCGCTGCTCGGTGAAAACGTGAATTCTGGGAGAAAGGAACTATGAAACCGGGGGGGATTGCAGTATGCTCTACGCGGCTGATAGCACAGTTCAAAACCGACGAAGGTGTCATATTCCCTTTAAAATTTTGACCAGGTAGACATATGGCGGTGAGGGGGAGTATGTGGCGAGGGGAGCGGGTGACTGGGAGTATGTGGCGTGGGGAGCGGGTGAGAGGAGATGGGCGTGAGTTGAGGGAACGTGTCGGCTCTCTGCCAGCCTGTGGGAGGGTGGGAACTGGGCTCACTGGGCGGCACACCGTCGCAGGCGGCGCCCTGGTCCTCTCCGTTGATGTAGACGTGCAGAGAAGAGTCCGCCAGTCTCGCCAGTCCAATCCTGCAGCCCACGCCCAGCGAGTCCAGGTCGCACTTGTACCTGTTCTTGATGGTCTTGCCGTCCTGACCGGGTGGGTGGCGGTAGTTAGGGCAGCGGCACACAACGTCGACACACGCCCCCAGGGCGAACGTGGTAAATACAGATACCTACAGGTAACACCACTTCCGGCCAGAGTATGCTGTTGGGATTACTATCTGTGAGCGCTCGTTTTTAAGCCTACTTCTAGCTACAAAGAGTGGCACACAATCACTGGCTTCACGATTATCACTGGCACCAATATTACGACTACGAATACTTGAGCTTTCGTATGTACCTTTCCCCATACTTTGACAGACGAGCCATTGGTAGTCAGAGAAAAGCTCCAAAGCACAAAAGTTGAAGCGAAGCCCTCACACGTACGAGGATACGTATACTGGTGAAACAAATTATTCCAACTAAGTGAAAAACCGGTGGCCTCAAGCCAGGATACTTCAAAAGCTGAGCAGGAAGCAAGACGGCATGCCATTCGTTCTAGTCCAACCGAAAATCGAATTGGAGCTATGGATTTTTTTAGTTTTTTTATCAGAAATGATTGGTGCAAACAAGTCAATAATCGATGAAAATAAACAATAATGTTGTGTTTCACCACAAAACGCATCGAACGGCAGCCGGCGCGCACAGTGCCACTGACGCTCACCTTCATAACAGCGGAGCCGGATACCATCCACGTGTCGTGCTCGATGTCGGTCATTGTTCGAGGGAAGCTGAGCTCCTCCGGCGGCACCAGGGTCACCCCCGCCTCAATACTGCCGCTCCACCGGTCCACCATCCGCTCAATAATTACCTGCACAGGTACAGGTACAGGTCACCCCCTTCCCAATACTGCCGCTCCACCGGTCCACCATCCGCTCAATAATCACCTGCACAGGTACAGGTGCAGGTCACCCCTTCCCAATACTGCCGCCCACCGGTCCACCATCCGCTCAATAATCACCTGCACAGGTACAGGTCACCCCCGCCTCAATACTGCCGCTCCACCGTTCCACCATCCGCTCAATAATCACCTGCACAGGTACAGGTCACCCCCGCCTCAATACTGCCGCTCCACCGGTCCACCATCCGCTCAATAATCACCTGCACAGGTACAGGTAAGTGTCACCCCCGCCTCAATACTGCCGCTCCACCGGTCCACCATCCGCTCAATAATCACCTGCACAGGTACAGGTCACCCCGCCTCAATACTGCCGGTCCACCATCCGCTCAATAATCACCTGCACAGGTACAGGTCACCCCCGCCTCAATACTGCCGCTCCACCGGTCCACCATCCGCTCAATAATCACCTGCACAGGTACAGGTAAGTGTCACCCCGCCTCAATACTGCCGCTCCACCGGTCCACCATCCGCTCAATAATCACCTGTACAGGTACAGGTCACCCCCGCCTCAATACTGCCGCTCCACCGTTCCACCATCCGCTCAATAATCACCTGCACAGGTACAGGTAAGTGTCACCCCGCCTCAATACTGCCGCTCCACCGGTCCACCATCCGCTCAATAATCACCTGCACAGGTACAGGTACAGGTCACCCCCGCCTCAATACTGCCGGTCCACCATCCGCTCAATAATCACCTGCACAGGTACAGGTCACCCCGCCTCAATACTGCCGGTCCACCATCCGCTCAATAATCACCTGCACAGGTACAGGTCACCCCCGCCTCAATACTGCCGCTCCACCGTTCCACCATCCGCTCAATAATCACCTGCACAGGTACAGGTGCAGGTCATCCCCGCCTCAATACTGCCGCTCCACCGGTCCACCATCCGCTCAATAATCACCTGCACAGGTACAGGTACAGGTCACCCCCGCCTCAATACTGCCGGTCCACCATCCGCTCAATAATCACCTGCACAGGTACAGGTACAGGTCACCCCCACCTCAATAATGCCGCTCCACCGGTCCACCATCCGCTCAATAATAACCTGCACAGGTACAGGTACAGGTCACCCCCGCCTCAATACTGCCGCTCCACCGGTCCACCATCCGCTCAATAATCACCTGCACAGGTACAGGTACAGGTCACCTCCGCCTCAATACTGCCGCTCCACCGGTCCACCATCCGCTCAATAATCACCTGCACAGGTACAGGTACAGGTCACCCCCGCCTCAATACTGCCGCTCCACCGGTCCACCATCCGCTCAATAATCACCCGCACAGGTACAGGTGCAGGTCATCCCCGCCTCAATACTGCCGCTCCACCGGTCCACCATCCGCTCAATAATCACCTGCACAGGTACAGGTCACCCCCGCCTCAATACTGCCGGTCCACCATCCGCTCAATAATCACCTGCACAGGTACAGGTACAGGTCACCCCCACCTCAATAATGCCGCTCCACCGGTCCACCATCCGCTCAATAATCACCTGCACAGGTACAGGTACAGGTCACCCCCACCTCAATACTGCCGCTCCACCGGTCCACCATCCGCTCAATAATCACTTGTACAGGTACAGGTACGGGTCACCCCCGCCTCAATACTGCCGCTCCACCGGTCCACCATCCGCTCAATAATCACCTGCACAGGTACAGGTAACTCCCGCCTCAATACTGCCGCTCCACCGTTCCACCATCCGCTCAATAATCACCTGCACAGGTACAGGTCACCCCTGCCTCAATACTGCCGCTCCACCGGTCCACCATCCGCTCAATAATCACCTGCACAGGTCCAGGTCACCCCCGCCTCAATACTGCCGCTCCACCGGTCCACCATCCGCTCAATAATCACCTGCACAGGTACAGGTCACTCCCGCCTCAATACTGCCGCTCCACCGGTCCACCATCCGCTCAATAATCACCTGCACAGGTACAGGTAACTCCCACCTCAATACTGTCGCTCCACCGGTCCACCATCAACTGCCGGAATCATCACCTCACCTCAGTCACCTGTTCTCCTATTAATGTCGGGAGTTGTTCAGTGGCTCTGACGGCGTTCATCTGTCGCCTTGCCTATCCCCGACTTACCTCGAAAATCTCGGCGTCCCGCAGCGGTCGGTTCGAGATGATGATGGACTCGTTGAACTCGCCGTGCGCGTTGGGTCGACTGGCGGTCATGCCGTTCAGGGAGACGCGCGCGTTTCTCCCGTGCAGCTCGTGGAACTTCAGGTCACTACCGAACACGCCCGGCGGCAAACGTCATGGGGTGGGGTGACTGGCGCGGCAAGGGGCGTGACCTTATCGGCAGAGGCTATGGGAACACTAAATAGGGTATTTGCACAACTGAGCCAGATATCGACCGGAAAACCAGTGCTTCCGTATGTAACTGATTACAAGACGTATCCCCCAGCCTCACTAAAATATAGTCTAAAGTCCTCTTTACACGCAATGACATTTACCGCCCCCGCGCTCGGCAGAAGTCGGCAACATGGGCGTTGCCAGGGTTGACTTTTTTGGGGTAAGATGGAAGATTAGACTACAACACGAATAGGTGCGCTTTTCTATTGGACTCAAACTTCATCTTTTCATAGCACTAAATCCAGTGCTGCATTTAAACCCCAGTTGTCTTGTTGCTTGACGCGCACTTGCCAGACCAAGCAAGGCGTGTCCAGCACCGTGATGAGTGGGTTTAAAGGGAACACTCGATCTGGTGCTATAAAAATACGGAAGTTGAGTTCAGAAGAAATCCACATTTATTCGAGCTGTAGCCCAATCTTTCAGCGTGCTCCTAAATAAGCCCAATCTTTCAGCGTGCTCCCTAAATAGTCAGCCCCGGCATAGTGCATGTGGGATAGCCAGCTGGGCTAGCCAATACCGCAGCTCCTGTAAATGCGGTCTCTGGCTGGTATTGCGTCACTTTATACAGCACCGGTTAGAGGCGTCCATCGGCAACTGAGCCAATCGGCAATGAAAAATTACCTACTTTAGATCGGTAGCTGGTGGGACATGTTGAATTTTCTGATGAATTTCGTCACTTGTGCGGACGCTACACTTTAAGAGACCAGGCAAACCCCAGCAACCCATAATAACAAACTACGCTGAACTGCTTTGTTTCGTGACGCACTAGATTGCCAGAAATACAGCGCACTGTTTTGTTAATTTTCATTCACTGGACTTATCTCATTACATTGCAAGTGGTACCCACATAAGAACTGTTAAGTAGTTAACATAGATGACGCTCACAGACGGTAACGTTTCGACCAAAAATGCACCGGGACATATACGGCAACAGAGGCGATATGCAGATTAATAACGGCTAGAAATTGTTTTGGCATCGCAGCGCCAGTACCTGTAGAGAGTAGATGATGAGGCGGAGCTGGCGGCGGGCGAGGGCGGCTGGGAGCGGGCCCGGTCCACGATGGTCACCTGCGCCGCCTGGCCGTACAGGTCCACCACGCCGTAGACGGTGCGCGGCACCGCCAGCGCAGCGCAGCCCTGGTCCACGCCGTTGACGAAGAAGTGCAGTCGGCCGTCCTCGTGCACCATGACGCCCACCCGGTCGCCCACCTGTCAGCCGTGCCCACCAGAGGAGTCAGCCGGCTGCCGAGACACTGGCCCGTCCCGATCGGTAGTAGTCGGACAGAACACGACGTCTCAGACACAGCCCGGATATTTCAGTGGTGCTGAGATTGTACAGGCAGATGCAGGCTCCAGCATTCAAATGATAACACGTTACACTGAGCCATTTTTCAGTGTCTTCAGATAACTTTCAAAACAGTGGTGTTATAGCAATCAAGTTATACCATTTTCTGGCCGTTTTCATTGTCGGTAGCTTTTTAGACACAATCGTATTAAGCATTTTTGGAAAGCCGAAGCTATATCAAGCAGGAATCAGCTTGATATTGGGTTGGAAATCGTGGCAATTGGCATCACCATCATTCACATAGCTCAACCACATCCAATCCTAACAAGGCGAGGTACAAGTGGAGCAGAAACGAGGAGGGGGGAGTAAGATGGGTGGTGAACAGGCGACCTCTAGCCACTACAACTCGGCGACGTCGCGTCGGCCCACGGACGAACGTCTCACCTTGAGCCGGTCCAGGTTGTGGCCGTAGTCGTCCAGCACGGCCGTGCCGTTGTGCATGACTCCGTTACCCGTCATCATCCACGTGCCGGACCTGCCGGCAGACAGCGCCGTCCCATCAGGGCGCCCTCCTGCCACTCAGCATGCGCCCGCTGTAGTCAGCCCAACAAGCCAACAACACAGAACTTCAGGCAAAAACAAATCACAAACAATGCATACATATCACTGCAATGTATATATGTATATCTAACCCATCCCTGACGTGAAACGTATCTAGAAACTCTGTCTGAGACGTGATTGGTCGATACAGAGGGCTGTGCCGGTTTTTTAGCGTCACGGCAGGATCCTGCTTGTGGCCGCGGCGGCCGGCTCTCACCGCACGTTGGTCATGGTGGACGGGTACTCCAGCTCGGTGGGGCCGTGCGTGGTAACGCCGATCTCGATGGAGCCCGCCCACTTGGTCACCACCTTGTCCAGCCGCACCTCGAACAGCTCCATGGCGCGCAGGTGCCGGGCCGTCATCACCACCCCGTTGTTGAAGTCGTCCATGGCGCTGCAAAGCCAAGCACTGGTCAATCATCGGTCCGATTATGTAATATCCGAAATATATCAAGCTCGATGGAACACCAAAAATCATAACGGAACATCACCCAATCATATTTGAATTCCTGAAATATAATTTCAATCTAAAGAAGAATGCAGCATAAGAGTAATTTAGCCAGCTGATGTCGGCGACCAGACATCGCAGCTGGTGTGTCATTCAAATGAAACACACGTTCCTTGTGTTGCAACGTGGCACACCTGGTGACAACTGTGGAAGCCCCTTGAGACGATGCGTGACCAGGGCGGTACCCACTGGGCCGGTGGGTATTACAGTACCCACTTGGGCCGGTGGGCGCTGCGGCCGTCTCCGATGACGGCCGAGTGGCTGCCACAGCTGGGGTGGAAGGTGAGCAGACCGCCGGGCGTCGGCAGCGCCGCCCCGCGGGAGTTGTCCGGCACGGGATCGGCCGCTGTCGACGCACGCTCGTCGACGTCCACTATACGGACCTGCGGACACGGACACCTGACGGTAGGGATACGGACCTGCGGTACGGACGCCTGAGGGTAGGGATACGGACCTGAGGACACGGACGCCTGGGGGTGGATACGGACCTGCCGATACGACGCCTGAGGGTAGGGATACGGACCTGCGGACACGGACGCCTGAGGGTAGGGATACGGACCTGAGGACACGGACGCCTACGGGTAGGGATACGGACCTGAGGACAAGGACAATGCCTGACGGGTAGGGATACGGACCTGCGGACACGGACGCCTGAGGGTAGGGATACGGACCTGAGGACACGGACGCCTGAAGGTAGGGATACGGACCTGAGGACACGGACGCCTACGGGTAGGGATACGGACCTGCGGACAAGGACGCCTCTGAGGGTAGGGATACGGACCTGCGGACACGGACGCCTGAGGGTAGGGATACGGACCTGAGGACACGGACGCCTGAAGGTAGGGATACGGACCTGCCGACACGGACGCCTACGGGTAGGGATACGGACCTGAGGACACGGACACGATGCCTACGGGTAGGGATACGGACCTGCGGACAAGGACGCTTGAGGGTAGAGATACGGACCTGAGGACACGGACGCCTGAGGGTAGAGATACGGACCTGAGGACACGGACGCCTGGGGGTAGGAATACGGACCTGCGGACACGGACGCCTGAGGGTAGGGCTATCTCCCGGCGGGACTGCTTACATGGTGACTGTCATACCCACCCTGCACTGGTAGGTCGTGTACAACAGGAACAACAGAGAAATTACAACAGGAACAGCGGAGAAATTACAACAGGAACAACGGAGAAATTGTAAGCTAGGCTAATATAACATACTTGGATATTTTAATAGATCGCAAGCTGCAACAGCCTGTGGTATGTTACGCCCTTCGCGCCCGGACACAGCCCCTGATAGCCCACAGCCTTTTACAAGAGATATTTCATCACTTGTTGCTTAAACGTGCCTGACAATGTCACTGACCTTGTCCACTAACTGTCTCGCTCAGTATTCACCTTAAAGTGGACAACGCACAAACTGATCCGCTTAGTGCCCAGCTTAAAGGGAATGTGGCACCTTGGTGCAATATCAGACTGGAGAGGCTTAGGGAGCAATCTTCATTGAAAATAATGAATTTGGGACTCTATTTCTGTTGGAAATGGCTAACAAATCTACTATTTCGTTTTATTAAAAATTCCTGTTAGAGGTAAAAACGACTCCAAATCGGCGTGACCTCAAAGCGACGTACGATCTGGTAATACTTCGCGCCGCAACAAACCCCTTCATTTAGTCCATGAATGAATACGAGTACAAATGAAGCGTTTTAAGCGAAAAAAACTTTCCCGTCAGCGAAACCACACTCAAAGTGACAACTTGGGAGCTCTAAGCCAGCTGACTGTTGAGGACTGTGTACATTTGGTGTATTGCGCACCACCGCCGTTGCGTCGGACGGCGGTCCCCAGCGGCCGAGGCCGAGGCCAGCGGCGGCGCCCACCTTGACTGTCATGCCGTACAGGTCGATGACGCCCCAGACGGTGGCCGGCGCGCTGGGGGCGGCCACGCCCTGGTCCAGCCCGTTGATGAAGAAGTGCAGCGTGTCGTCGGAGCGACGCATCATGCCGATCCGGTCCCCCTCCTGTCAGTCACGGACAGGGGCTCATTGTCAGGGGTGAGGGACAGCCACGAGCAGGGGCTCATTGTCTGGGACGAGGGGCAGCCACGGACAGGGGCTCATTCTCTGGGACCAGGGGCAGCCACGGACAGAGGGGCTCATTGTCAGGGATGAGGGCCAGCCACGGACAGAGGCTCATCGTCAGGGATGAGGGGCGGCCACGGACAGGGGCACATTGTTTTGGATTAGGTGCAACTGTTCGCCTGATGCCCCGATTCACCATCACTTGTGATAAGAGACCAGAATGCGTTTGTGAATAGTTTGTGAATAAAAAAGGATTACTGATTTGATATTAGCACCTACAAACGTGATTTATCTACCGACGACCGCAAAAGATGTCTGAACTAAAATGCACGACATTTGGCGCGTGCAGAGTGCAGAGAACCCACAAGTCGAGCTCCAATGGTACCAGGCGCCTGCGGTGGTCACTGCGACAGACTGTTTTCCAATCAGGACAATAATCAATAGTCCAGATTTCCACTGATTATACACTTTGTCCTCCGCCCCAATCTCCGCCAAAACGGCTGGCGATCCCAACGGTCGCAACACACGCAGGATTGGAGGCCGATACCTTGAGTTCGTCCAGGTTGAAGGTGCCGTACTCGCGTCGGGTGCCTTTGCCGTTGGTGAGGATACCTGAGCCAGACATCATGATGGTGCCGGTGCGCAGGTTGGTCATGGTGGCCGGAATCTTCAGCGAGTCCGGACAGTGGGTGGTGATGCCGGCCTCGATGGAGCCCGACCATTTGGCCACCAGACGCTCTATCTGAATCTGTCGAGGCAGGAGAATACACTGCACTACAGGTCACACAGCTAACAGACTGAACGCTGCCCAGGGTATCGACGCTCTGACTCAAATAAAATGGCAAGTGCGTGGCACGTGAAAAGCACCTCGTTCGGTGCAAAAAGAAGCTTATGACAATTTCCATTTAACCCAATCCTGGTCATCATTAAATTATTTTTCGCAATACATGAAGAATCCCCCTGGTGTTAGACAGCGGCGCTGGAACCTCCAAACGACAGCTAGTGTCATATAACGTGGGAAGTCTGACGATATGCCCGCCGTCACTGGACAGTGCCAACGCATCGCCTACAGGACCGGACCTCTCAATATAATTCGGCGTCTAGGCCCTGTCTAGCACAGAGCTCGGAAGCCGCACCCGGCCCGCCTGATGGTAAGTGAGGCGGCGGCTCGCCTCTATAAGCGTCTATCGAGAGGGACGACACTGGCAATGGAAGACCCAAAACACTGCATACGCCATCGGAGAGGAGGGACCACAAGACAGCCGTGCGATGGAATGACGGGGGACCTTACAACAATTTTTGCAAGTTCCAGTTCGCTAGCTTTCCACGTCAAACGCAAAACAGCCTACTATGAGGGATTCTGAAGCTCTAGTTCGCTTAACTGTGAACCGATGGCGCCACCGGCGCTGCCGCCTTTCGCTGTGTGTGGCGACAACGCCCAATACTGTTGGAGCAGACAAAGCTAATGTTGGCCTATTGGCCACCTACTCCGCAGAGAGACAGCGTCCACCAGATAGGGAGGAGCAGACACCCACCTCGAAGAACTCGTCGTTTCTGAGCGGTCGATGCGTGAGCACCACGCCGTTGTTGAACTCGTCCAGAGGGCGCCTCCGCTCGGCGGTGCGGCCTCCGTCAGTGAGCAGCACCAGGGCCCCGTGGCGCGCGTGAAACCGCAGCCTCTCGCCGCCGCCCGCGGCACCGCACCGGTTATCATCTGCAGGGGTCACGGAGGGGTCACCGCCCGCGCGGCAGACCGCAGAACCTAGTGTCTCAATGTGTGTTTTGTACTTGGGCGTGGAGGGGAAGTTAAATCGATGAGCAGATGATTGAGATCTCGCGGCAACCGATGAGAAAACTGTCAGGAACTATGGTGCAGGCTCAGTTTAATTTCCAGAACATGCACTTTGGGTGTGAATGGACAGCATCTCGTTAGATTTATGGGGCTGATCTGTCCATGTGAGCATTAAAGGTTGCAGGAACAAAAAAGCAACAATATGCATAAATCCAAACAATGACGTGTATCCACGATTTATCTTTCGATAAGTGCCAAACGACCTGCATTGGGGCACTGCAGTAAGGTGACACAAAATCAAAGCAGTACCAATCACACAATACTATACTACTGACGCTGTAGGCGATTTCAAGCCACTCCACAAGTTCGTGGGACCGAAAGTTGGGAGCTGTGCAAGATGCGACTAGCTCTTCGCCCGGGAGGAGGAAGCCGGCAGCGGCCACTCACGTTCGCTCAGCCGGTTGGAGTTGGTGATGGAGGCCTGCGCACACTTGCCGTACAGATCGACGAGTCCCCAGAGCTGCGGCGGCAGGCCGGTGCCTGCGATCCCCTGCGGCGTTCCGTTCACGTAGAACACCAGCTCCCCCTACCGATCGTCAGCAGTGCAACGGTCAGCTGTTGGCATGGCTGCTGATACGAATTGCTGGCGTTTATCTCCCTCCAATAAACCCACAGGTATAACCCTCTTGAACAACTCATGTCAGTTAGTTCCATCTTCCATATCTGTGAGTACATGTTTTTACAGATGCATTGGTAATAGACTGTCTGTCTCGAGATTATAGCTCTCGGACTGTGATGCGTCTCATTCTCAAACGGTACGGTACGGCTCAAACGGTAAACGGTCAAACGATACGGCTCCACAACATGTTATTCTTCTATTTTCGTCAACAGCAAAGGAAAATATCGTCTAGTTGTAGGACTGCAAGCGCAGTCTTCAAACTTTTACTTGTTAATGTTCATTCAAATTACACGGAGCCGACCCGGGTTCAAGGCCCGGCGGCTTCCCTGAAATCCAAGGAGCAAGCTGGCTCCCGAGAAACCCTTCCAACAGGGAAAATTAGTTTTCGGCTACAGCCATATCGCCCTGGCAGTTGGTGCGTCGATAAGCCCGTCTTCAATATTTTACTTATTAATGTTAATTCAAATTACATGGATTTTAGTTTAAGAACTTGTTAAGATCGACTGTTTTACGTCCACCGCAGTTACGCGTGCTGTCAGGCATCTGTAAAAACACCCGCAAGTCACCTCTAACAACTCATTTGCTACTAGGCACCTCTGTTGGCAGGTGGATCCAACCGCTGCACCCTCGTCATGAGTGCCCTCAGCCCCAAAGGCCGGTGCCCTGAGCTGTCTCTGATACCCTCATACCCCCACCTGCCATCTGACGCCCTCTTACCACGGACCTGTCATCTGGCACCCTCTTACCAAGGACCTGTCATCTGGCACCCTCTTACCCTCAGACCTGCCATCTGGCACCCTCTTACCCTCAGACCTGCCATCTGACACCCTCTTACCCGCAGACCTGCCATCTGACACCCTCATACCCCGGACCTGTCATCTGACACTCTCCACTCTGGACCTGTCACCTGACGCCCTTTACGTGTATCTGACGCCCTGCTACCCCAGACCTGTCACCTGACACCCTCCACCCCGGACCTGACACCTGACATCCTCTTACCCCGGACCTGACACCTGATATCCTCTTACCCCGGACCTGACACCCTCCACCCCGGACCTGTCACCCTCCACCCCGGACCTGTCACCTGACACCCCCCGCCCCGAGGAGCGGCGGTCTGACCTCGGAGCTGCGGGAGACGCCGACCGTGTCGCCCTCTGACAGCTGGTCCAGGTCCGAGCCGTACAGCTCCATCACAGAGCGACCGTCGCAGGAGACGCAGCTGCCCGACATCACCTGCACAGAGGGGCACCTCACAACACGCCAGTAGAACCACACGTCAGTGCAGTAAACGCACTGTGGGCCTGAACGCTCTCCTCGCTGCAAGTCGTCATTTTCGATGTCTTTCATCGAGCGGTAGGAATGAAGACATGACATGGCGCCCTGCCAGTTGGTGGTGAGCTAGCCAATGATCCTCGTCCACAACCCTGCAGTGGTAGTGCATGGATAGGGCTTGGTATCGATTCCCCATGGCGCTCCAGCGCAGCTCATATCCTATGTCTTAAAAATGGACATTTTGTTTTTGGGACAAGTGTCGCATATTTATAGCATGCGTTTTTCTACGGCAGACCCTGATTTAAATTGTGCAGCATGAGGGCTTATGATGTTTAAAGAAGTGAAAACATATGACATGGAATCTGGTTTCCGGGAGTACACAGGTTAACAGCCACAAAGTCCCCTAACCATTCATTTTTAGCCAGTTGAAACTTGGCACATACCCATGTTCCATCGCGAAGATCCATTGCATTGTAAGGCACTTGCAATGTGCACGGGTTGATCGGAGTGACTCCGATTTGAAGGCCACCACTCCATGAGTTCACCTGAAATAGTCCACACACTGACTCTGATGCAAGAGAGGGACAAAAACAGACAACACACAGGCCTGTTCAATAGGGACTAGACTTTGGTGAATAGTATGAATCATTTCGAACAATGGCGAGTATCCAATCGAGCAAGCATGACATTACACGATGCCGGTGCGGCTCTGGTCAAGCGTGTTGGCGTTTCCACATTCTATCTCTGGTTGATTTGGCAGTGACTATTTCCGGAAAACTGTGAATTGTTCTTCTTTTCTGACACCCCATGTACACCCCAACGGTTGCGAGTAGCTGCCTCCGCTATGGAAGCAATATTATAACTGCTACTACTGATATGATAGCTGATATATTTGTACTGCTGACACCAGGAAAAAATTAGTTATATTTAGGTGCTGCCGGCAGTTCATTGATCCATCTTCCAATGTATTATGTATCCTCACGACATTTTCACTCTCCCTCCTTGTGCCACACCAACAGTCATACCTGCGAGTTCCCCCAGCCCCACCCTGCTCGTGCACTCTTCTTGTAATACACTGTGGCAGACGTGCATTGCGCCCGATCCAGTCACCCACAACGACGAAATATTTTAGCTCAACAATTATGTGTGCTATCTATACGCGTCGGTCGTCGGCCACCTACGCTCCGTTCGTGGCTCGCTCTAGTTCGCTGCCCCCCCGTACGTCGGCCGTCGGCCTCCTGCGCTCCGTCTGTTGCCCCCCCTCTCCGCCGTACATGCCCGTTACTCCGGGCCCATCATCTTCTCAGAGCCCTCCCATGTGGCTAACATCCCACTCACCCCAGAACACTCCATCCGGAAATCGATTTTTCTCCCAGCTTCCATCGTTTTTTTATTTTCTCGAATCTTCATATATTTCTTCACTCTCTCACATTTGTATTCCAGTGTTCCTCATTTTCTGTCAATTCTGTCAAGTGTTTTCCCTCTCAAATGTATAGTGTATGGGATGTTTGTTGCATAACTGAATACACGTATAGAAGCAAAATAATGCCCCATTTAAAATAAGATAGCCTTCAGAGCCAACTATCTAAATGAATCATCACTTTAGTATCATCAATCTTTTTTATTTTTTCTAAGAAATGGCAGAAAGTTAACAAAAGCAAAAGGGGAGAACAATGAAAAAACAAGAATGGCAAAATCCAGCAATGAGGAGGAACACGACAGAACACATTTTCGAGGTACAAGAAACAGATGAAATATCAAAATAAATCCGCAAGTGTTTTATCAGAATAAAGCAAACTAAGTGGCTAGTCACTAGAGCAAACACAAAACAAAGTAGAGAAAAAAGCAATGCACAAAATAAAATAAGCAGAATAACAAAATAAAACCAAATATTGCACACATAAAAAATTATTGAAATACAAACTAGCATGAGACAAGGAAAAGCATACATTAAAAATAATCTTTCTGATTTATACTGGTATTGTACCCTCTGGTATGTGTTTTTTTTTTTTGTTGTTACCACAAAATACAAGGAAATAGCTTCGATATAAATCAAATATAGAAGATGACTGGATAAAAACAAGCAACACATATTATAAATTAAAATTCAAAAATAAGTGCAAACATCAAAGTCCATGATTACAATACCCAATTACCTACTTTGTTATTTTATTGCTGTTCAATTTAGCAATTTATGATACAATATAGAACAGCTTCACAACCTGTATATTCCTACTCTGTTGCACCCGAGCTGGTTGAAGCAGAATCAAGAGGCCTCGCAAGAGGCCTTAGGGTTTCCTAAACCATTAAGGTAGGGTAAAGTAAGGCATTGCATCACAAAATACAAATTAGCATGCTTTCAAAGTCAGCTGGATTTCTCAAGCCGCAAGGCTATTTTAGCAATCACCAAGACACAACACCCAGAAAAACACCATATTAACACATTTTTCAAGCCAATGCTCTGATACTTCTGCACACGTCAGTTGCGACAATGATACATGGTTTACTAATCTTAAATTTAATCAGTATACAACGACAATGTCTTTTTCTTCTGCACTCAGACACATTTCAAAGACCATATGCCAGAGCTAGTTCAGCCGAGAGACTCAGAACCAACTAGCCCCAGAATTTGCCTCAACTATGACCAAACATACCAGATTTCTTCCCCATAAGATATCAAATCCAGGGCACTTAGCCCGATTCTACACTTTCGGCGCATGACGACCCACTGACCTTTTTCTCGATTACGACCTCGAAAACCTCTCCATCACGTAGCGGGGCAAAGCTAAAGACTAGGCCGTGATTAAATTCATGAGTAGCCTGACTCCTCAGAGCTGTCCTGTTACCGTTTGATAGCACAACTCTTTCCCCACATTTTGGATGGAATTTATTGCTTCCCATTGCCGCCGCCGACCGCAATGCTCCAAGGTGTCATAATTAAGAGTAAATTTTAATAATCACTTCATTGGAGAATTGAGGACATGCTGACGTCATGGTATATTCTTTTTCTGGAGAAAGGTCACAGATTTTACCTAATTTTGAAAAATGAAGCCCTAACTGCATCAAAATCTGTTAATCAAAGTGAAACTAGTGCCATTATCACAAGGATAAATCGTTTCAAAATCAATTATCCTAATTTGTTCATCGGAAGATTATTTAATTGAAGGCTTTCTAGAGTTATTTAAAGAAAGATAGCCGACTCAGGCAAGAGTTCTAAATAATAACTAATGCCAGATAGAGAGTGCTTTTATATTTTTTCATTTTCTGTTCCGTGAGTCTGTCTTGTTTGTTGTTGTTTTGTTTTTGGTGCTTGGGGCATTACAAATTCGACGAACGAACGAAACAGGTGTTGGGTCATGGGACAGAAGGAAGTTTGGCCCGAGCAAGTTAGGGGAAAAGTGAAGTAGTTAAACAAGATTGGTGCATATATTGGAACAGTGGGGGTTGAAACCAAGTTGAAACTGGTCAGAGTTCCCAATAATAGCTACATTTACTGTAATTGTAATAATGGGAACACAGACGCATAATTGGAAACGCTTGTACCAATGATCCGGTCTGCAAAGTATGGCGG
Source organism: Lepas anatifera (assembly GCA_034440635.1). Lineage (NCBI taxonomy): Eukaryota > Metazoa > Arthropoda > Thecostraca > Lepadidae > Lepas > Lepas anatifera. The sequence continues at coordinate 2,161,119 of JAOTON010001109.1, forward strand.
CAGGCCAGACGAGTCGCACCAGCCATCTAAAATTCTCGCACCACCAGCCTCCGAAAATTCGCACCAATCTGCCACATACCAGGGAAAAAATGCACCCATTCCTACCCCTACAATGCAATGCTACCTCAATCATTAGTCAGTTAGTTAAGGACTGTTTATAAGGCCCTCTCCTGTGTCTTAATAGCCATTCATTCATCATTTGTTTAGTTTAAGTGTCACTAACCTCGCAAATTCGCACCAGGTTGATAAAATTCGCACCACTTGGTCCTGTCTCCAAGGGCACTCGCACCGACGAGATCTCGTCGAAAATGCCATACTTTGCACACTGGCCAATGATGCCTTCCAAAAAGGGAAGTTAAAATGCATCTAGGAGTCCTTTCCTGGTATGATGCTGTTATATTTATGTATTTTTCCAGGGCTGCAATGCATTAATTGTGTTGCATTGGCAGATTCCAGGGTGATGACAAACTTGGTAATTGCCCAGTCTTGGTCTGGAGAACATGGTAGGCTTCTTAGATCCATACTATACAGACAACCACAGTGTACATCATCAGTAGATCGTGATTGACAATGGCCCTGTGTTCAAAGTATGGCACTTTTGATGAGATCTTGTTGGTGTGATGAGTGCCCTTGGAAAGAGGAGCGAGTGGTGTGAATTTTAATAACCTGGTGCAAATTTGTGAGACTGGTGTGAGGGAGCTGTCACTGAAAGCCAAACAAATAGTGAACAAAAGATTATAAAGGGTGCGTTCTTTGAAATATTCCAGCCTGGAATTCCAGGGACAGTGACATCACAGCCATTCTTTGAAACTTTTCCCGGGATTCCACGTGTAATATTCCCGCCATTCCGCGAACGGTGGGAATAGAAAAAGCAGTCCCGCTCAAGATGGCGGCGCCCATGCATGAATTTCGTAACAGTAAGTTCGTGGACTCTGAATATTTATCTGCTTGAAAGGTCCATTATATGTTTTTGCAGGATAATCGAAACCTTATAATAACAGCTAAATGGAGGTAAATGAAAGATTTGTGCGTGCACAAGTCAAAATAAATAATAAGACTGTCGCACCCCGCCATTTACGCCGCATTCGGCCTCGGTCAAGAACGTTCCCAGCTGGAATCCGCGGAATATCACGACGTCACAACCCCTGGAATTCCACCTCGGAATAATTCAAAGAACGCAGCCAAAGACACATGAAGGGCCTTACAAAATCAACTAACAAATAGGAGAGATAGCATTACATCATGTGGGTAGGGATGGGTGTATTCTTAATGGTATATTGCAGATTACTGAAAATTTTAGGTGGCTGGTGGTGTTAATTTGTAGGAGAATTTTAGATGGTGCAATTGGTCTGGCCTTCTCCCATACTTTCCAGACTGGGCATTGGCAACATGCAAGCGATATGTTATACCAGTACACACTGGAACTAACATGGTTAAAAACAAGTGTGAGATACCAGAAGCTGTATGTTAAAAGCTTTTGCAGATGTCAGTATCCTGCACCATCTAATTCCTTAACAGGGTGCCACATAATGGGGACTGAAAATTGGTAGATTATCATATGCCATGAGCAGGGACGGCGGATTCCAGGGTGCAAGTGGTGCAGTTGCACCACTCGATTTTTTCAAGTGGTGCAAAAGTATCTTTTTGCACCACTTGTTTTGGCTTTGTCCAGGGAGGCGCCCCCCCCAGGCCTCAGCCGGCGCCCCCGGCCGGTCAGAGAAAATCAAGCCTAATTACCGCCTACCTGAAGAGGTAGGATCCTCTGTGAAAAAGACATTTTCATACATGAATGACGCACCTTGACATCAAAACTGCGCCCTGGAAAGCAAAAGGCGCCCCCCTTGAGTAAAGGCGCCCCTCTGGATAGCATAGGCGCCCTTGAAAAGCGTAGGCGCCTCCTGAACAGCTGAGGCGCCACCGAAGAAGAGAAACGGCGCCCCTAGATATCACATGCGCCCCCTGGTTAGCACAGGCACCCCTTGACAGCAAAAGGCGCCCCCCCCGCAGAGAAAAGGCGCCCCCTGGACAACATAGGCGCCCTTTGATAAGAAAGGCGCCCCCTGGAGAGATAAGAGAGAAACCCCCCCCCCTCCCGAGAACAACGGCGGCAGGGACGGCGGATTCCGCAGGACAGGGTGTGCAGTTGCACACCTTGAAAAATGATGGTGTACAATAGTATATTTTTGCACACCTGGTTTTGACCTCGTACGGGGAGGCCCTCACGGATTTGGGTGGCACCGCCGGATTTTGCCGGCGCCCCCGGCCGGTCAAGAGAAAATCAGACACATCGCCTGTCTGAAGGGGTAGTACCCTCTGTGTAAAATAAAATACACTTTCAAATATGAATGGCGCCCCCTAACATCAAAGCTGCACCCTGGACAGCAAAAGGTGCCCACCCCCTTGAGTAAAAGCGCCCCACTGGATAGCAAAGGCGACCTCTAGACAGCAGAGGCGCCCCTGGACAGAAAAAGGCACCCCCAATTGAGGAGTAACGACGCCCCTGAATAGCATAGGCGCCCTCTGGTTGGCACAGGCACTCCTGTACACTAAGAGGCGCCCCCTCCCCCATAGAGCAAAGGCACCCCTCTGGATATCATAAGCTCCCTTTAATAGCAATCGCGCTCCCTGGACAGCAGGGGCGCCCTCTGGATAGGATAGGCGCCCCCAAAACAGCAAATACGCCCTTTCATACCAAAAGCGCCCCATGGACAGAACACACCCTCTGGATAGCATAGGCACCCCTGGACGGCAGAGACGCCCCTAAAGAAGAGCAACGGCACCCCGGGATAGCATATGCGCCCCTGGTTAGCACAGGCACCCCTGGACAGCAAAAGGCGGCCCCCGCCCCCTGAGTAAAGGATCCGGGTCTCTGGATAGCATAGGTGCCCCTGGATAGCGCAGGCGCCTCCTGGACAGCAGAGACGCCTCCGAAGAAGATCAACGGCGCCCCTTGATATCATATGCACCCCCTGGTTAGCACAGGCATCCCTGGATAGCAAAAGGCGCCCCCTCCCCCCCGAGAGCAAAGGCGCCCCCTCTGGAAAGAATAAGCACCCATGGATAGGAAAGGCGCCCCCTGGAAAGGACAGCAGAACATGTTTTAAGGAAAACTCAGTGGAGGGGGAGGGCGGTGGAGATTTTCTTGTGCTGGCCATTATAATGTCTTCGGGGGATCAAACCCCCATTTGGAGGTGGGCGTTAATAAAATTTAGACGTGCTAGTGTTAAAAAAATGTCTCCTAATTTTTGTTATTCCATATTCTAAAGATTAGAGATGCTGCCCAGGACTGCGGGTTTTTTTCAACGGAAAAAGGCCAAACCGGGTTTGTGAAAAGGTCAAAAGGTTCAAATTGTATTTGCACTAAAAATCTTGTTTTTTATAAATTTCGTCCAAGTTCTTCCCAGTACGGCTGTTGGAGTCTGAGTCTCATTTAAGTCCTCAAGGGACTTGTCACGGAGACCCCGACCCCACCACCCGAACGAGTAACGCCCACAATGAAGGGTTGATTTAGAAGCCAAAGTTTAACCTCCCACAAAGCACAGGGATGGCCGCCTCGCTCAGGTCACCCTCTCATCAGTCAGTTGCCAGTCGACCTACGTCGGGCAAACGATTGAGCGCCGGAGCGTCTCAGGGGAACCGATCTCAAGCCTGGACATGCACTGCCACTGCATGCTTCTCAGCAGGGGGCCGGAGCCCGACGCTCTACCAACCGAGCAACCGGGGCGGCCAAATGGCCAAATAAATACCACAAAAGCCATATTTGAGGCTAAAACGAACCCTACCGGGTGTCATAAACCCACAGAAAAAGGACAGAGCACTCTTGTATCATTGCAGTGAACAGTGCACTGTATAAAACTAAATGTTGATAATTTGATATTGACTTGACGATATATTTTTAGCACACTGCCCATCTCATAAGAAGGCAGGAGTCCCCTTCCAATCCCGTGTGGCGACCCAATTATTTTATCCACATAACTAAACAATTTGTTAGCATCATCAATTATCTTGGCCGCACCACTCCCCGCTAACATTTGATATCTTCCTGCTTTTTCTGTGAATTGTTTGCTCTTGAACAGTGACGGATCCATAGGCAGATCCAGGATTGCCAATCGGAGGGGAGCACCTTCCCGGGGGGCGCCAACCGGAGCAGGGGGCGCCACTTTTGACGGGAAAAACCTACCAGGTGGGCGTAAAATCCTATCGGTGAGCACCGATTTTCGCATCCTGGGGGAGAGTGGGAAGCGCCACTTCAGGCGAGTGCCATCGACCTTTCAGGGGGCGCCGTGACCATTTCAGGGGGCGCCCGGGATCGATCGGGGGCTGCATCTGCCCCTCCCCTTGCCCCCTGGATCCGCGTATGGGCGGATCTAGAATTTTAGTGAGGTGGGGGGGAAACGCGGAGCCTCAAAGTGGGCACTTTACCATCAACTTTTCACCCAAAGGGCGCCTATGGTATTCGGTTTTCGGTTGTCGTCATTTTGCTGGATCGTATTTTTAACAACGTCCTATCCCACCCTCTCCCAGCCATAACAGTTTGTACCAGCCAAGCAAGATGCCTATTTGGCGTGATATTTGAAACAATGAATTGCTAAACAGTTCAGTCCACACTTTTTTCGGCACCTCTTGAAAAATCTGTAACTGCCACTAGGTCATGGAGAAATTCAAGATACTTGGGAAGATGCAACAGCTGAACATAAAGGTATATATCTGAGGATTTTTTCTATTAGTGAAGAGGGTTTAAGTTTATTTTAATATCAAATATGATAAGCATCATTTTGCCTTTCCACGTGGCCAAGATTCGTAAGATAATGGTGAGAGGACATTGAAAATAATCGCAGCGAGTGTGAACCTGGCCTGTGCGCTGTCCAAGAAAATTACCTCAGCGGAAAAGCTTTAAGTTGTAGGAAACACAAACCGGACTTTAACCCACATTATTAATTGCTCCTAAAAAATAATGTTTGAACCAGATGGCAGACTCAAGGAGATATAAGGGAAGTTGAAACGTTAAGATAAACACAGAATGAAGTATGTGGGCATTTACCATCGACCTTTATCTATATTCTCCAATTCATCAGCATGGGAGAATTGCTCTTGTGCGTGAAATTTCGGAGGTGTTAAGAGAATTTCGGTAGCCATGTGATTGAATGCTGAAATAGATCATGCCATAGGCATGTGTGATTTGTGACATAAATGGGCCCTACTAGAATAAAAAGAAAACAGTTTCAACGTGTCCAAGTACTCTCTTGATAAATTGATAACTTTTTTTCGTTTATTGGCTGTAATTTGCGCGTTTAATGATCATGTGCAGTGTTCAGATCGAAGTGAAAAGACCATTCAGATTGATAAAACGAGTATATTTTGTCACTGACCATCCACTTATACCATCAACCATCGCCTTCAGGTCAAGTTCAGGACTCATTTAAGAGAAGAGGTGAGCGTGCACTGTGCATGCCCAAATCGAGACACAGCCGCCCTCCCGATGGACAGACCGCGCAGAAATACGTCCTCGTCGCGTTTGATTTCGCGCACGCGTACGACGTAGTGGACCACCACCTGCTACGCGTTCGCCTGCTGTAGATGGGGCTGTCAAATTGCACGGTGGCCTGGATTTGGCAGTGACTCCGGGACCGAAGAGTCCAGGTGGAACTAAATGGTGTGCTTTCCAGTGAGCGCATTTTCCGAACTGACCTGCCGTAAGGAAGTGTCTTATCGCCAGTTTTATTTTGTATGGGCGGCTCGGCTGGTAGACGCACTCTGCGCGGTTCCCGGATGCTCCCCTACATGTACGCCGATGATACGGCGGCTCTCTGCACGGGCAACAACATCCAAGTCGCCAAGGACCGGGCGCAATAAAGCTGCTTCTGGCACCCTCATGAAGTGGACCCGACAGCACAAAATGGTGGTATCAGGAGCCAAGATCCAAGTACTGGTGATGTCCCAGTGGGCCAGAGACGCCGATCCCTTCAATTTTAAGGTCGACGGGAAGTCTGTCACTGCTGGATACACCCTACAGCTACTTGGCGTCACCATCGATCGGCTCCTCCATTTCGGTCCACACTGTAAGAGACTGTGGGAGAAGGTCCACCCCCGCATCTCCCACCTACGTCAACTGTCCGGCTGCAACTGGGGGCTGCACGAACAGCACCTCCGGAACCGTCGCTACTGGCTACGTGAGAGGAGCGATGGAGTAAGCGGCCGCAGCGTGGCTCCACGCCACACCGCCATTTCATGTCGAGCTGCTGGAACGCAAAATGAGAGCGTCGGCGCGTATCATCACAGGATGCACCCACTCCACTCCCAGCCGAGTTAAGACTCCCCGCGTAGCGGCCAGAAGGAGGGTACTCGCGACCCGACTGCTGGTGAAATTCCATACCCTGCCGCCTGAAGACCCTCTGTGAAGACGAGCGGAGGCGACAGCGCCCTCTCGACTCTCCTCGGTGACCGGGTGGCGGCAGGTGGGCAAAGACATGTGGGATCAAGCAGGCATCTCCCTCCCTATCGAGTCTTTCCTTCCTCGACGTCTTCCACTGTGGGTATCAGGAGAGTGAGTCACATTTCAACTAGACGTGGGCCCACTGACATCAGGAGCGCCACCTGTCCGGAAGAAGCGAGTAGCTCTCCCCCACCTCGCTTCCCTGACTCAATGTGCCACATGGGTGTGGACCGACGGGTCAGTGCACGGAGGGGTCACGAGCGGGGGAGCTGGGTCTTCATCGAGTCACCAGACAGAGCCCAGCATGAGCTCAGGCGACCAGCAGGCTCGCTCTGCTCGAGTTTTCAGGCTGAGATGGTAGCCATCCAAACTGCCTGTGTCTTCCTACTGGACTAATCAGTGCACACAGAAGATCCAGTCATCTTCAGCATGGCCTGCCAAGGTGACGACGCATTATAGAAATAAAATGGCTTCAATGTCTGCAGATAAGACAGCGAATCGGAAAAAATCGCAAACTTCCTCACCATCAGCTTAGACACTTGGTCCAAACAGCAAAAAAAAATGGAGTACAGCTCTGAAGTAAAAATGGATGCTTCGTAAGGCAAACTAGAAAACTTCTCAACATCGTCACCAACAAATGCACGCCCTGTGCCATTGTCACTTTCTTTTGCAACCGTCTATATAGAAACAGACATGGTTTTCGAACGGCTCCGCAAGCAAGTTCATAAAATACTGGCGCGTCGGTTCAGGAGGCAAATTTTTGCTTTGTTGGCGTAGGTTGTGTTCGTGTTAACTGTCGAGATGAGCTATGGTTCAATAACAGCTGCTTCATGTGGTTCGACGAGATTGCTGTCGATACCAGCCTGTGCCAGCCAGGCACAGACTCTCACTCCCTGGTGACGGGTTGCAAAACGCGAGCCACTGTCTATCTGACTGAGGTAGGCGTCGCCAAAAAAAATGTTTCGTATGTGGGGCGTGTTGGTGACTTATTTTAAAGGGAACGTGGCACCTTGGTAAAATCCTGGAATTTTGTGTAATTAGGCGTACTTTTAGCCGAAAATAATGAAACCACTCATGATTTCTCTGAAAAATGTACAACAAGCTCAATGCTTTTATTTTTAAAATACTCCTCTAGAAAAATGAATAAATATCTGCCTCTGGATGATGTCATGATCTGGCAACCACTACCATACTCGAAACACTTCAAGGGCTTCGATTGGCTGATGCTCATCGTGATGTCAGCATATGTCGTCACACCAGCAGCTCACAACAATGGCCGCCTGGCGAGAGGTACATGAGAGGTACATTTCGGGTAGGTTTTAGTTTTTTCTACGGAAAAATCGAGTTCCAAGACAAATGATATATAGAGCACCTGGTTTTCCGATTTGCTTTACAACTTGGCTATCTCAGTTAAAATCACGTTCTAAAGGTGCCACATTCCTTTTAATGGCTTAATGCAAAGCGAGTATCTTACTGCGCATTTGTAGCGGTATTTCACTAATTTCCACTAGCATGCTTATTATGGGTGAAGCTTGGAACGCTCCTGTTACTATTCTGATAGCAAGATGACGGACATATCGATAATCTTTTTCGCGGACTAAGGAGTGGCCTCATACGCAACCCCGGTCTGCGACCTGGGATAACCCCCCCACCGGCGCAGGAGAGCCGCATGACAATGTGCTGAAATCAACCATATTTCATTCTCAATGTATCTCTTCATAAGCCTGTAGGTGAGTGCCATCATTCTTTTCTTTGAAATAAATAGTAAATATCCCGCAGTCAACCCCGGATTCGACCCGCGCACCCCTCATCACGAGACAGGACCTCTAACCACTAGACCACTGCGCCACACTGTACCGACTCCCACTAACCCTACACCTGTGACCCGTCAGGAGGTCACTGGCCGGTATCACGCAATCAAAACGATGCCGTGATCGTGGCGCCGGGTGTTGTGTTCGTACAGAAAAGGCATGGTATAAAGCTGCTTCTAGAAGACGAACCAAACATTAGATTCGCCTAGAATCACTTGTATCGGCGACCCAGGACCCTAAGCTAGCTTTATGCCAAATTGCATCCACTTCCATTCATTTTGAGGACTTGAAACCATGGTGAGAAGCAAACATGTTCCGAGAAATTTAGCTCCTTGAAATACCCTTTCGGACGAATTACTCGAAAGCCGTTGGAGATAAGTGGGTAGTGTAAATGAATTGAATGACTGCAATTAATTTTCTTATTCAGTCATGTCAATTCTGAGCTTGTGAATGACATGTGCTCTGAACCGAAAAGCTGCAAATAAATGGTTTTCTACTAAAATTATATTTATACATATAAGACAATGAATTTTATTATCACGATATCCATCTCCGAATATTATCAGGCGGAAGCAATGTTCTTTCATTATTTGAAATGAAAAGTCAAATCGGCGCATTTGATCGCGAGAGATTAAGATTTAAATGAAATGAGCAAAAATGTAGTCCTCCGGCAAAATGGCAAAAACTAGGTCAAAATTTTACGTTTTCCACTGGAAACTATGCCTAAGCACAAGAAAATTGACGTAGCTGCCTCCACGTGGCTGTCTTTAAACTAACTGAAGCGTGCCTTCTGACATTTCGAGCTTACAAGTCGGCTGTCAAATTTCAATATCTTTTTTGCTTGTACTAGAAATACTGCGTTTTGGCGTAATAAATATTGTCGGACCAGTTCGAACTTTTTTTCTTAGGTGGCCTTGCTGCTTATTCAAAAGGAGGCAAATTTCAAGTTCGTCGCTTAAGAAATAAAAATGATAAACATGCAAAATTGAAAACATTTGTTCCAAAATTTCTCAAAAACTATTTTGAATTTAAATTCGGGGGCCTTAGTTTGGGCGTCTAGCGTAAAAGGGCAATCACCCTACACAATTGCAGAGCCCTGGTATCAACTGTCAGAACCGCCAAACGGCCAGAATAGAGCCTCTTGAGAAATCTCAATCCGCTTCGCTCCATGGATTTCGTCATGCGGCTCTGACACAGCCGTACTCGATCTTCGGACGAATAAGTGATCTATACAGCATAAGAAGCTTATAACGTAGCGTATAACAATGAGCGTATAACGTGCGCATAACGTATATATAGGCGATAAGCGTATAACGTGTATAGCATGAGAAACATTTCTCTATCTGCACGGTATCTCATCCTCGTCAACACCTTCAGTATTTTCAGCGTATCGAAACATTTTTTTGCGGAAATCTTTCAGGTGTGGCACATATGAAAGCTTATCGAGTGTGAGCCTGATAAATCCGGTTTCTGCTACAACGTCGCTCGGATTTCCGCGAATTTACGAAATCGGGTATTCAGTCTCAATGTCTATTATAAAAGTGCATGCACTATGTCTTTGAACTTGAAAATTTCAGTCCATTGCGTGTGATCCATTGCTGCAATATGTCAAGGCCAAGCTGCAGCCGCCTCTGCGCAGCTGCTGTAGTAGACACTGTCACACATATTGTGAAGTCTTCAACGAAAAACACGTGACGTATGTTTGCGGGAAGTGTCTGCAATATCATTGGTCATAACTGCAAACAAGGCTATGAATATCGCAGAATCCTGGGCTATGCTACTCTGTTGCTGATGCCAATCCGATACGACTGAGTTTACGCGAAATCTAAAATACCTATTTTTCGGAATATTAGAAATAAACCACCCCAAGTGGCCTCGCACGCCGAGTCCAAAGAGTTTCTGCAGAACGCCATTGGATAGCAAAGGCGCCCCTCAAGAGATGATGGCGCCCCCTGGGGAGGAAGGCGCCCCCTCCAGAAAATCTTGCACCACTTCTCGAAAATGGAATCCGCCGTCTCTGGCCATGAGTGAACAGCATCAGCATAAGCCAAGCTGTCATTAGAACGTTACCCAGCATCGGTCAAGAAATTGAGACTCGCTACAGATAATTCTTACCTGGTATTCTTACCTGGTTAGTTTCCTTTGACGCAGAGAAAGGAGGGTTGAGTAAGATCCAAGGAGGAAAAAGGAAACCAGACTAACAGACGCGCCAGTCCAACAGCGAGATAGAGCACAGGTACTTCAATTGAGTGACTGGAATTAAGCGTCTTCCTTGAGAACTTCCGAGTGCTAGGCACTAACATCGCGAATATTCTAAAAGTATCAGTTGTAGGCAATTTGGAAAGGAAGCACATGAAATTACAATCGGTTTTCTGCCCTACGAAAAAGCATACAGTCTATCGTGCATACATTTATCCAGAACAGCCTTAAAACTAGATAAATCAGGGGCACACACTGCTGCAGAAGGTAAAGAGTTCCAAGGTTGAACACAACGTACCGAGAAAGAACGCTTCCTAACATCTGAGTTAGTGACTGGAACAGCTATTTTGTAGCAATGCCCCCTGGTGCGAGAATTTGGGCAGACTTCAAAGAAGTCCCTAGGTGACATACAGGACCTACCATTAAACAACTTCCAACACTGGATCATGTCCGCGCGCAGAAGCCTACCTTGCACAGAATACAGCTTGAGTGTTTTTAACCTATCGGCGTAGCTCAGGGAAGTTAGACCTACGATCTGCTTAGTCCACCGCCTTTGTACAGTTTCTAGCATATGTAAGTCTTCAATATACCCAGTGAACCAGACACATGAACAATACTCAAGGATTGGACGAATGTGGGTAGTCAAAAGAAAAAGCATGAACTCAGGGGAGCGATTCACTGTGGACTTAAGAAAGCTTTGCACAAGGCCATTGGCCTTTAAAGAAATAGTTCTAATATGGGCATGGAATTTCATCTCGGTGTCGACAAGCACCCCCAGGTCCTGGTGAGACTCAACAGGAGGAATCGGATGTCCATTGACTCGGTAAGTTGGGACCGTGAGGTCACGGCTAGGCCGGGAGAAGCGCAACACGACACATTTACTGGCATTCATATTTAATCCCCAAGAAGATGCTGTATTGTGCAGGTTGTCGATGTCTGTCTGGACGGCCAGCGTGGATAATAGTGGGAGGCTGTGCTGGGGTCCCCGGGAGCCGTGCTGGACACATGCATACATCTTTAAATCATCTGCAAAAATTTTGTAATTGGACGACAGTTGAGAGGCTACACTATTGACGTATATTAAGAAAAGCAGGGGGCCCAGAACAGATCCCTGGGGCACCCCACTCAGGACCTCCCTCTGTTCACTGGAGGAGCCCTGAATACTCACCTTCATTTTTCTGCCAATAAGAAATGAGGCTAGCTATTTCAAGAGGTTACCTCCAATTCCAATACTCCGCAATTTTGCGATGAGGAGCTCGTGACAAACAACGTCGAAGGCCTTGCTAAAGTCAAAGAGAATGACGTCACATATCCCTCCCTCATCCATGGACTTTGAAACACAATCATAAACCAGCAATAGCTAGTCCATAGTAGACCTTCCACTTCGGAAGCCAAATTGATGGGGAGTTATTAGTGCGTTGCTCTCCAGGTACGAAGTCAAGTGGGACCTAATAATGCGCTCCAATGTTTTACAACATACTGATGTTAGACTAATAGGGCGATAATTTAAAGGGTCATAACGCACCCCCTTTTAAAGATAGGAATAACTAGGGATAACTTCCACAATTCCGGAACTTGACCTTCGAGTAAAGACTGGTTGAATATTATATTGAGGGGATAAGCAAGTTCTGCAGCACATTCTTTAAGGAGCAAGGGATGAAGATTATCGGGACCCATGGCAGAATTCCCATCAAGACCATGGAGAACCTCAAGTACAGCATTCTCAGTGATGTCTAGTTCGGCTAGCAATCCCTGAAAAGTCTGGTGGGCTATCGGGTTAGGTGGGGGAGACCTAATGAACACAGATGGAAAGATTGAGCGAATGCTTCAGCCATGGGGCCTGGTTTATCGCTAAGGCAGCCAGTCTCAAGCCTAATGGGACCGATCAAGGGGCGACTAGATTTTTGTTCCTAATGTAGGAGTGGAGTAGCTTTGGCGATTTGTTTGAACGTAAAATGAGACCCCGCTCGTACTCAGACTGAGAACGAACCGCATATGTCCTAAACTCTCTGTTGGCTTCAGCAAAGGCTAGGTAGGCAACTTTTGCCTGATACGAGCGCCTCCCGAGATTCTGACGAATAGTTTTGTAGTTTTGCCAAGCATTTTGGCGGCGATGAATCAGACTTGTGGGGGGTCTGATTGACCAAGGAGGCTTAGAATCTCCTGGGGCCCTGAAGGGGATGTGCTCTGCCACAATCTCTGTGATGATGGTTGAGAAGTGAGAAAACATCTGATCAGCATCTCGCTCAGCTAATTCAAACTGCCAGTCAATTTCAGACAACTTCCCCTGATGGCATCGTACCTTCCCCTCTGCCAATTTCTTTGACTGACATCTTTATTTGGTGGGTTGTCAATGGAGTGCATGAAGATATAATCAAATACTGTGGGACAATGGTCGCAGCCAGGAATGGGTGCAATCACTTGGATAGTACCTATGCGATCTCCTTCCGATGTAAAAACAAGGTCGAGAATATTACCTGATCTCGGAAAGGTAGGCTCAGTGACCCACTGTGTAAGGCCTAGTGAGGTGAATGTGTCCAGGAAGGTTTTTTCCATTGGAGAGCAAGTGGCTGACTGGTCATCTTTAGTCCAGTCCAAGTTTGGAAGATTTAAGTCACCTACAATCAAAACCTCTTTTCCAGTACAAATCCTACTAAGAAAGGACATGAGCCGTTCATTGTCCACAGGCGTGTTAGACGGAGGTCGATATATGACGACCACAAACACATGAGCAGAAGATAAACAGAATGTTAGGACATTGGGAAGGGGTGAGTCCACATTTTCAGTCATCAATCTCTTGTGGAGGTAAACACAAACTCCATGTTTGTGAATAGACCCACAAACATCATTTCGTATGAGACGGAAATTTGGGATTTCTACAAAAGAATCCTTGATCTGATTAATCAGGTGAGTTTCTGTGACACATACAATGTCAATGTTCAAAGAGCTAACACTATCGCTAAGCAATTTCAGCCTGGAGCAAAGACCATTAATGTTTAAGTTGGCTACTCTTATGGATGTAGTCAGGTCAGTATTGGTTGCTAGTTTCCCAGGGTACCAGGAGCGACACCCCGGGTAGTTTGCACGGGTACACTAGCTAGCACTCTATCCACTGAGGCTGCAGCAGTGTCACCAGCTGGGGCAGGCAACACGGCAGCAGCACTCCTCGGACCTTGAGGGTCTTGGGTCCTTCGTGTTTGCCTACGATTGTAGAGTTCTGTCCTTTGGGCATAAGTGAGGTCTCTATTGATGAAAACCCCATCATTGGGCGACCCTTTCAGTGATTTTGCATTGTCGAGAAGCAGCTTTCGGTCACTGTCACTTGGGATTTTCACACGGAAGATATCAGAGTGGCCAGAAATTTTACATATGTTAGTCATTTGAACTGCTTTGCCAGTCAGGTCCCGCACAATTTGGCCCAGCTTAGTTTCCAAGTCATTGTGGGAAGTGGCATTGCATCCTCGCACAATTATAAACTGGCGGCGCTTCTCCCTTTCCTGCATTTCTTTGACCTCACTGCGAATTGCTGACTGTAAGGATGGATGTTGATCTGCAGATAGGACTTGATCAGTTTGGGCAGGAATCGGTGCAGGGGTTTTGGTTGGCTGAGATGCCAGGCTTTTGACTTGGTCTGACAGTTCTTTAATCACAAAGCAGATGCCCTTCATCTGCTGAAACAGCTGGCAAACCAGCTCAGCCATGTGAGCTTCAGTAGAGCTAGATGGGGAGTTTCCCCTAGCAGATGAGTGAGTCACGCGGCATTTAGTGCACACATATTTGAGATTGGCTCCATCATATTTGTGAATGGCTTCTATAAGCTCTTTGCTTAGGCCAGAGCACATCACAGTACCATGAACCCATGATTCACATTCATCACAGCCTATGGCGTCATCACCTACATCACATGAGCAAGACAAGCAAAGCTGCATTCCATGGGCAGGATCTGGCGTGTTAGCTGCAACACTAGCACTACGCCCGCGTCTTGATCCTCCATGCTGGCGTCTCTGAGGCATGCTTTACAGCAAAATGTGAATGCAAGGGGAAAGTTATCAACAAGGCAGTTAATAACCCTCACCCAACAACACATTGATGCCTCAAATGACAATACCAGCAAATCACATGCACATCTGGCTCAAGCGGGCAAGACAGGGAGGCAGTACAAAGGTAGCAGGGGAGTCACAAGCTGGTAGGACTAGGTTCAAGCAAGCATTAGTGGACAAGGACAAGCGTCATGCAAAACTTTGAACCAGGCTTGTGCAGATTGAGGTTGGAAGCTCAATACTTCATCAGGCAGGGTGCAGACTTGGAGCCAGGTATCATGCAGATATCTTCAAGCCTTGCAGTGCTCACGGCCGTGATGGATCCCTACGCAATTTCGCTTCCCTCTCCTACGCAATAAAGAGTGCTTCCCTCCATCACCTGCCGCCGACGTCCCTGTCAGGCCTCAGAGCCACTCCACCAGAGAGGAAGCAGCACCAGTGTGGCGTCCGCGCCCCGTCCGATGGCCGGTCCCGCCAGTCTGTCCATATCAGGTAGCCGCCCCCGCAGCAGCTCCGACTAGTGGAGTGCATGCAGGGGACCGATCAGAAGGTGGAGATGCCCTACATCAGTCGCCCGCACCAGTCCCACGGCGCAGGAACAGCAGAATGCAGCAATCGAGTCGATTCGGTGCGTCCTTGCCCGGGCGCCCACCTCCAGGCGAGAAGAGCGCGCCCGTCAGATAATGCTCACCCCCGATTAGGCACGCCAGATGACGCCACCGTATCATCAGATGAGAGGTCCCGCGTCCCCCAGTAGAGTGGGCGCCCGATAGTCCGGCCTGCACCGGACGCCGAGCCGGCTCTCATCGCAGCAGACCAACAGCACGCCTGCAGTGCGGCCTTGCGCCGCCAGGCGAGACCCATGCGGGCGCCGGAGGGGGCGGGGCGGCACGGCCGAAACGAGAGGCAGAGCCACCAGCTCAGGCGCCACAGGCCGCAGATCCTGAAGTAGAGTTGGATGAGAGAGGGGTGGTTTGAAGTCGGTGGTCTTTCCAGAGTTGGGATATTTTTCTTGCCAAGACGGAAAATAAGCAGATGATTGGGTGATGGCAAGTGGACCAAGAGCATTGCTCGGTCGGGCCTCTCGTGTCTGATCCACCTATCCACCTCCCTGTGCAAGGCTCTAATTATGCCTGAAAACTTACCACACGTAATCCTGCTCTTTGACCTATATGGCTAATATAAACATGGTGTAGGTTTCTATTGGCCCTTTAACAGGCAATCTAGCATACAAGCATTGAATGTGTTTGAAACGCACTCGTCATCTTCCCATATTTTACAGCTGGTACGACGCAGGATGTGTAGGGCGCACTGCCAGGGGAAAAGTGTCACTATAGCTTGGGTGACAAGCCATGTGGGAATACCTGGCAACGAGCGCGCCGACAGATGTGCCAAAGTAGCTTCTCAAGGTAGGGTACCAACCGGCCTAGGCATCCCATTTTCGGACTTCTATCTGAAAATCCTTGAATATGTCCGCGATTTGTGGCAGCGCTTATGGGACAACGACCCCAAGGGTACTAAGTTGCGGGTGCTGAAGCCCAAATTAGGCGTATGGTTGTCGGCCAGTGCGCAGTGTAGGAGAGAGGAGGTTACTCTCGCCAGGCTGCGTATGGGCCACACGTATGCGACACACTCTTACCTCCTCTGTGGTGACGATCCGCCGGCGTGCCCGCGCTGCGATGGACGACTCACGGTGGCACACGTGTTAGTGGATTGTCGTGATTACGAGGTTGAGAGGGCGCGCTACTTGCCGGGGGCTCCCTCTCTGAAAGATCTGTTGGGAGAACGCCGCACTGCTGACATTTCTAACATTGTTGCATTCTTAAACAAGGCTAACTTTGATGTTATTTATTCTCCTTGAGTTAACTGCCCATGAAATATACGATCTACTGTTATCACTGACTCTTTGACACGCTTATGTTGTTTTGACTCTTTGATTTGTTTCACTATCGACCCATCGGTTTTGTATCTGTGTCTCATCCCGTCACTTTAACCCGCGCGGGGCTGGGGGGGTAAATTTTACCCCCCTTCGCGAATTTTTGCGATAACCCAAAAACGGCGGCGCGCAGGCCGCCAAATTTTCCGTCCCTTTTCTTACATAAATTTTACACATTTCTGCCAAATAAAAATAAAATCGGTTGAAAACTTTTTGAGAAATAAGCAAAAATGTGACGTCACTACAGGCGATTTTTGTACCAAAATCGCGCAATGTTTAAAGAGCTGCCGAAGCTACAGTTCTGAACTGATTTCCAATTTTCTTGCATCAAACGATAGGCATTATTGTGGTCTTCAAAATTGCTATCTCGGATTTTCAAAATTTTGGTTTTGAAAAAAATATTTTTAATTTTTTTTTAATTTTTTTGGAAAAAGTTACAAAATTTCTAAAATTTTCAAGATTTTTCAAAAACTGGAATTTATTTGGTAAAACACCATACAGTGCATATGCATGACAAATTTTGAGTCTCTAGCTTTATCACTTTGGCCTGGAGAGCTGCCAAAGCTCAGCGACTCACGCTCTGATTTTTAGGGCTGATCAATACTGTCTTTATTTAGTGAATCATAGTGACCCAGGATGACCCAGGATGACTTCGTACACGCTTTACACTACTTTTATAGTGTTCCTGAGACAAAACAGGTCCAAAATCATGTGTCATTTGGCAAAAAGTATGAACTTAAAAAGTTGACCTCTGATGACCTACCTTGACCCCGGCTGTGCAAGTTGAGCCCAAAGTCCGTCAGATACGCTTCTCTGAGCATTATAGTCGAATTCTGCATGCAAAATGACCCAAAAACATGTATCGCATGGCCACATTTGGGTACAAAAATATGGTGACCTTTGGTGACCTGATCTTGACCTGACCCGGTCATGTCACCAGCCCAATGGTCTCAAAGCACCTTGCTGCATTCAAGTGAAGGTTTTCCATGAAGTATGAAGCTCATAGCTTCCATTGCCTGATCTCCGTAGCATTGCAACCTCAAAAACCACGCTTTTGACAGCTGTCCTCAATTTGACCTTGATCTTGACCTCAAACTTTAAATTAAGTACATGTTTTTAGTTGTTCGTGATGAGATCTTTCGATTGGCGTTTGAATTTTCCAAATCGGACCATTAGTTCGGGAGATAACAGGGGGGTAAAATTTACTCCCCCCAGCGCCGCGCATTCGGCTGGAGACCTCAGCCCCGCGCGGGTTAACCCTCGCCCCACCGGGGGGGCCATCGATGGCCCCCCTAAGGTTTTTCCGAGATAGCAGAAAAACGACGAGGCGCAGCACCGCGGTTGAGGGCTCTACCTCTCACTGCATCATTTTCCCATCATCCCTGAAATTTTTTACCCCGGGTCACCCAAGGTCAGGTCACTAGACGAGGTCAACCAAGGTCACCTCACTTCGCCTTTAGAGCTCTGTAAGAGCTACATTTCAAAGTCGATCGATTTGAAACTTCCTACACTTCATGACCCCTCCAGGGTCTACAAGGTGTATATCCGGGATTTTTTGATTTCGTGCCCTGAGGTCAGGTCACGAGGCGACCTCTCCCATTGGAAAAGCATGGGGAAAAGCTATTTCATGATATAAAAGCCACAAAAATGATTGCAAATACTCAGACTGCTCAGAACAACGTTTATGGACACCCTTTCACGGATCCCAGGGGTCATATTTGCCCTTTGACTTTTCCAAGGTCATCCAAGGTCACCAGAGGTCAAAAACAGTATTTTGACAATACCTTTTGACCTAATTGAGCTCGAGCGGTAAAACAAACACCATTGTGTTTGTCTTGTCACTGGCTTTCATTTGATATACGGCAAGGTCACTTTTTGACCTTTCGTGACCTCAGGTCATATTAGGTCACGAGGTGACCTCTGGCGGTTAAACCACTGGCGGGAGGTCTTTACGTTCCACATAGCGGAAAAAGTACTGGCAATTTGCTATCAAATGTACTTTACCAGGTCTCAATAGCTCTAATGACATAAGAGTTATGCCCAGTTTGCTTAATCATTGCATATTTGAGTGAAAATAGCCGATCTTGACCTAATTTGACCTCTGGAGGTCAAACCATTGACCTGAGCACTAAAACATGCGAAGTAATTTCTTACTGAATTCACGCGAGCTTTCTATTGCACTTTGCAGATTTGCGCTAACGCCCATATTTTCGGAGTTAGAGGGGGGCCATCGATGGCCCCCCCGGTGGGGCGAAGGTGGCGCCGGACCCCCGGTGGGGCGCGGGTTAAACTTGAGTTGTCCTAGCATTGACCCGACGTTTTACTTTTGATTATTTTGTTATGGGCGCCATATGACCCTGATGTCGACGCGCCCCTAAACCCTAACCATGATGATGATGATGATGATAACAGGCAATCTGAGCTGGTTTTTTATAACGTTTTGCCCATGGTTCTATTTACCATTTTCAGGGTTGGGTCAGGGGCAAATTTGTATGCTCTTTTTAAAAATGAATATTGTGCACTTTCACGATTTTTGGCTATGTTACCCTCCCTTAGCCATTGGCCTAGCTCAGTGCTGGCCATATCATTGGTGCATTGTCACATATTTCTACCACTCTCCCTTCACCATCTCTTTGTGCCCTCACATCCTCACCTCTTTGCCCCTACCCTGTCCCTCTCTACTCTTACCTCACTTTTCACCATTTTTCTGGTGGTGAACGATGATGATGACGATGTTTTATCCGACCTTGCAATTCTGATACATTTATGGCAGCTTAGTATTTGAGAAATGACAGCCAAAAATCGTTCCCAATATTGTGCTTCCATACTCGCAGGCCGCATGTGCTAGTTGCTCAATTTCTACCCTCCCACAGAGGTTCAGCAAGCTCAATTTCTACCCTCCCACAGAGGTTCAGCAAGAGACTGAGCCTGCAAGCTGAGGCAGTCCACCATGCTACGACTGTGTTGGGCGCTCTTGGTGCTGGGGCATCATGCTTCTGCGGACATCTACGTCACTAAAGAGGATGATACCACAGAGTATATCCTGGATTCGGAGCCATCTGACTTCGGACCCATGATGCCGCTTCGAGGAATGGCGGTGTGTGATTATATATATCTATATGTGGCATGAAATGTCTAGAACTGGAGTGTGTGACAGTATTTGTTTCATCATCCGCAGTTCATATTGTATATCATCCGTATGACATGCATAACTCATATTGTTATTTGAGCTTGCTTTTATCTTCAGTCTTTAATATCAATACTTCATGACTATCTAGTTTTTTGCATAAGAGCTGAAGTTGACATACCAACTGGCGTGTGTGCGACTAAGCCAGCGAGTGAGCAGCGTTGGCTGGTCGGTCAAGCAGTCTGAGAGTATTGTTTGCCGGTCCCTGGTGTGCTCTGACGCAGCAGTGACGCTCCCTGCCGGTGGCCGCAGGGCTACCTCCTGCCCGGCGTGCCGGAGGACGGCTGCTCCCCACTGGAGGTTCTGCCGCCGGCCAACGCCACTGAGACGGACTTCTTCGTGATTCTGCGCCGCGCAGACAACTGCACGCCCACCCAGCAGGTGCTGATGTCCCAGCGCGCCGGCTTCAGCTGCGTCATCGTCCACAACGTCGGCAGCAACGACATCGGTGGGTCCCAACGAGTTTGGGACCGAATGTTTTGAGTTATTTGTCCAAAGTCTTCACATGTACTGCTCTAGCTTTTGTCAGCATTACAGGTCAGCACTGTTGACATGGAACTGAAGATGTGTTCTTGCAATGAGGCCCAATTAGCAGTTTTTCCCTTTTGAGGGATAAGATTTGGAGGATTCATAAGACTTTAGAATTACTCATTTGACTTATGTTTAATATAGCTATCTTTCTGGTATTTATGCCATATCTTCTTTTAGTTTTGTCGGATATTTTATGAGCCCATTTTCAACATTTTATTAGGACAGGCAACATGTACATACTTGGGTCTTGTTTAAGAAAAATCTACACTAGAACATGTCTTAAGAAACCTGAGCTGAAAACAAGTGCAAAGTGAAGCTGGGTGCTTGCTCCCACGGCATTGAGTGACCGTGTCATTGTGCTGTTTCCAGTCCCCATGGATGGAGATGATGATGTGCGCATCCCCTCCGTCTTTATCGGCGAAACTAACGGCATCTTGCTGCGGACCAACTTCCTGCTGGGCAGCGGGTGAGCAGAGGTCACTGTGTTGTCTAGCTTCACTGACTGGCACATGCTATTTTGTTGATATCACTCTGACAGTGGAGGTGGTGCGAATATTATGGAGAAAATACGCTGGTGTACCTCCCAGAGGCTCAACTATTTATGCTAACTAATAATTCGTACAGTCTGATTAAGTAAGAGCATTTTTCTTGGTCCGCCCCTGTGTGCACTGGCGTTACCTATTGGGACAACTGTGGCTTGAATCCGTGTAGGTTTATTGAGGACTGTTCAAGACCGCCTATTTCCGGGCCACTTACGCCAACGCGCACCCGCGCAATAACAACACAGGGCTTTATGAGCCACTTATGGTGGGGTGGAACAATGGAACGGGACATAAATGACCGCCATATCGATGGTCAAACACGATTTTCAAATCAAAGTCAAGGGAAGAATTCAGACTGCTCTCGGGGGGGGCAAAAGAATGAGCCCTCGAACGCGACAGACACCGGCGGCGATCTCCGAGGCCGGGGAGGGGGAGGGAGCAGAGAGGAGGGCAGTATATTGTGGGACTGAGGAAAATTTTGACGAGATATCTTCTGTAGACACATTGTCTAAGATAAAGGTAAATGAGAGTAGCTAGTTTTGGCTAGGTTGACTCTGCGACAGGAACATACGCCAGAGCCGGTCCGCCGCCTCAGCGCTGTCCTGCTTCCGCAGGTACTACCTGTTACTCACCGGCAACTACTCGTTCACCTTCTTCGCCTTCCTCGTCCCCACCATTCTGCTCTGCATGGGCTGCGTCTTCCTGCTCTGCTGCATGCAGGCGAGTCCGTGCGTGACGTCATACTCTGGCACGCACGTGTGTCGATGTGTGACGTCATACTCTGATGCTGCAAGGTAAGTCGATGTAGGACGTCATGTTCTGCGGTGTGTTGGTGAGTCGATGTATGACGTCATACTTTTATACGGACAAAGAAATCGATTTGTGACGTCAGATGTTTGCAAGTGGTGAGTGTTGTGCTACCATAGGGGTAATCAGGAGAAACAATGAATAGAACGTGATATTAGTGGAGTCGGAAATTTCAAGATCCCGATCCAGAACATTGAAGAACCCGGTGTCTGGGATTTCAAAATGTTTTGTGCGAATGGTACAATGATTTAAACTTTTAATACTTCTCCTTTTGTGGCCTCGCCCTGTATACGATAATAACACGACCGGTTGCCTAAAAAACTTACTACCAAAGCGAAAAGAACCTCGCATAAGGTGCTCTTGCCGTTTTTTTAAGAATAAAATACTTCAACGGCTCTTTCACGGTGAAGCTGCCAAACCCCTAACGCACAATACCTCACAAGCGTTTATCGCCTATGGTATAGAAAATATGGTAGAAAACAGCTTTGAAGGAATTGTAATTTCCGAATTTTGCCGAGTGTTGATGTTTGATTTCTGTTTTATATGTGAAAAGTGATGCACAGTACAGTCCGAAACCACCTTTTCCTCTTCTAACAAATGTTAGAATAAAATAAACATTTATTTATGTCTATCAAATGTCAGACATTTATGACATTTATGACATTTATGTTCTAACAAATGTTAGAATAAGGTTTGAACTATCTGAAATGTGGGAAAAGATAGTTTTCTGGCCATACTTTTTGCGAAATGACGATGCACGTTTCAGGTTATCGGGTAAGTATAGCTAAAGATAGCACGATAGTGTATAATGGAGTCGAGACTAATGCACGTAAAGGTATATCAGTATATTGGTTTCCCCTTCAGTTGGATCACAAGTTTGACTTTCCTTTGGCAATCAATACAGGCACAAAAGCGCAATAATGCAGCGGTCCGGTTCCCCTGAGTCCGGTGGGGATGAGGTCTGATGCCGTGCTTTTAATGGGGTGAGGTCTGGATCCCGCTACTTGTCTGGTGGGGGTGATGTCCTCGTCCGGCGGGCTGAGCTCCTGTCCGCTCGCTGCAGCTGTTCAGGTGTGTTTGTTTGTGAGGTTCCGGGTACCCCTCCTCGTCCGGTGGGCTGAGCTCCTGCCTCCTCGCTGCAGCTGTTCAGGTGTGTTCGTTTGTGAGGTCCCGGGTACCCCTCCTCGTCCGGTGGGCTGAGCTCCTGTCCTCTCGCTGCAGCTGCCTTGCTGTTCAGGTGTGTTTGTTTGTGAGGTCCCGGGTACCCCTCCTCGTCCGGTGGGCTGAGCTCCTGCCTCCTCGCTGCAGCTGTTCAGGTGTGTTTGTTTGTGAGGTTCCGGGTACCCCTCCTCGTCCGGTGGGCTGAGCTCCTGCCTCCTCGCCGCAGCTGTTCAGGTGTGTTTGTTTGTGAGGCCCCGGGTACCCCTCCCCGTCCGATGGGCTGAGCTCCTGCCTCCTCACCGCAGCTGTTCAGGTGTGTTTGTTTGTGAGGTCCCGGGTACCCCTCCTCGTCCGGTGGGCTGAGCTCCTGTCCTCTCGCTGCAGCTGTTCAGGTGTGTTTGTTTGTGAGGTTCCGGGTACCCCTCCTCGTCCGGTGGGCTGAGCTCCTGCCTCCTCGCTGCAGCTGTTCAGGTGTGTTTGTGAGGTCCCGGGTACCCCTCCTCGTCCGGTGGGCTGAGCTCCTGCCTCCTCGCTGCAGCTGTTCAGGTGTGTTTGTGAGGTCCCGGGTACCCCTCCTCGTCCGGTGGGCTGAGCTCCTGCCTCCTCGCTGCAGCTGTTCAGGTGTGTTTGTTTGTGAGGTTCCGGGTACCCCTCCTCGTCCGGTGGGCTGAGCTCCTGCCTCCTCGCTGCAGCTGTTCAGGTGTGTTTGTTTGTGAGGTTCCGGGTACCCCTCCTCGTCCGGTGGGCTGAGCTCCTGCCTCCTCGCCGCAGCTGTTCAGGTGTGTTTGTTTGTGAGGTCCCGGGTACCCCTCCTCGTCCGGTGGGCTGAGCTCCTGCCTCCTCGCTGCAGCTGTTCAGGTGTGTTTGTTTGTGAGGTCCCGGGTACCCCTCCTCGTCCGGTGGGCTGAGCTCCTGCCTCCTCGCTGCAGCTGTTCAGGTGTGTTTGTTTGTGAGGTCCCGGGTACCCCTCCTCGTCCGGTGGGCTGAGCTCCTGCCTCCTCGCTGCAGCTGTTCAGGTGTGTTTGTTTGTGAGGTTCCGGGTACCCCTCCTCGTCCGGTGGGCTGAGCTCCTGCCTCCTCGCTGCAGCTGTTCAGGTGTGTTTGTTTGTGAGGTCCCGGGTACCCCTCCCCGTCCGGCGGGCTGAGCTCCTGCCTCCTCGCTGCAGCTGTTCAGGTGTGTGTCGGATCGGCGCCGGGCGCGGCGCAAGCTGCTGCCGCAGAAGGTGCTGCAGGCCATTCCCACCAAGTCGTTCCAGCCGGGCGTGCACAAGTGGGAGACCTGCGCCATCTGCCTGGAGGACTATGTGGAGAAGGACCTGGTTCGGATACTGCCCTGCCGCCACGGTACGTTAGGTCTGGCAGCTGGCTCAGCTTAGC
Organism: Lepas anatifera; assembly: GCA_034440635.1. Lineage (NCBI taxonomy): Eukaryota > Metazoa > Arthropoda > Thecostraca > Lepadidae > Lepas > Lepas anatifera. The sequence continues at coordinate 2,185,143 of JAOTON010001109.1, forward strand.
TACTACCGCTGGCTTAGCCAGTTCCACAAGAAATGCCGCACAGGCAAGTGAAGATTAATTAGAATACGCTTGTAGAAGATTGAACGCCTGATGTGTGTCAGCCTGCGTATACCGTCGACGATTTCAGCCATGTCTTCCAAGCCTTAGAACATTGCTGAGGTATTTAGTGTATAGTGGCTTGGCACTTAGGAGGTAGGAGCTTACAATATACATTGCTGCTTTAAACATGTTTGCTTGTCACTATGATGTACAACCTAATATTGGCGGCAAACAGCGTGTCTCACGGTTGTAGAGGCAGGCCTAGCTGTCAGTATGCTGTCGGGAGGACAGTACATTAATGGCGTGTGCCGTGCGCCGGCAGCGTTCCACAGCGTGTGCGTGGACCCGTGGCTGACCCGCACCAAGCGTGTGTGTCCGATCTGTAAGCGGCGCGTCATCTCCGCCACCATATCGGCGTCCTGCTGGGACACCGACGACGAGAATATCGAGCGGCTGCCGGAGAGCGAGCGGAGACCGCTACTGCGCACCCGCGACAGACGCGGCTACGGCGCCGCTCCAACGGTCAGTGGGCGCTGCCGCTCACACCCGCTCTCCCCGCGGCTCAGTTCCTGGGTGTCGGCGCTTTGTGGAAAGTGGAGGGAAGAGACTTGCCGGGTGACCAGCGCACTTCTTTCTCAGACGCGACTCGCTCCTTTCCCAACCACTATCATATTGGGTCTGTTAAGGTTGTGAAATGTTTGGTCCTGTGTTTATCAAGTCCCATTTTTCCATTATTTTGTGGTTACGTTTTCCGTTCCATGAGGCTTACAATGCATTATGACTTTTGATCCTTTATGAGTCGGATTTACACGAAGCTAGGTGTGTTATTTCCGATCAGATATTCTGTCAACAGCCATAGCACGTGTTGTGAGGTGATGGCTCTGTACCGGCCGAGTAACAGCCACTATGGTGCGTGGTGCCTACAGACTGGTGGAACCACTGCGGAACCGGAGCCGGCCCGACCCGCCCGGGTGGCGGCTCCCTCACCCCGCCCGCGGTCAATGCTCACTGAGGTCAGTCCCCTCCCCCACCACACCACACTCCCTGCTCACTGAGGTCAGTCCCCTCCCCCACCACACCACACTCCCTGCTCACTGAGGTCAGTCCCCCCACCACACCACACCTCTGCTCAATGAGGTCAGTCCCCTCCCCACCACACCACACTCCCTGCTCACTGAGGTCAGTCCCCCCACCACACCACACCTCTGCTCACTGAGGTCAGTCCCCCCACCACACCACACCTCTGCTCAATGAGGTCAGTCCCCCCCCACCACACCACACTCCCTGCTCACTGAGGTCAGTCCCCCCACCACACCACACCTCTGCTCAATGAGGTCAGTCCCCCCCACCACACCACACTCCCTGCTCACTGAGGTCAGTCCCCCCACCACACCACACCTCTGCTCAATGAGGTCAGTCCCCTCCCCCACCACACCACACTCCCTGCTCACTGAGGTCAGTCCCCCCCACCACACCACACCTCTGCTCACTGAGGTCAGTCCCCCCACCACACCACACCTCTGCTCACTGAGGTCAGTCCCCCACCACACCACACTCCCTGCTCACTGAGGTCAGTCCCCTCCCCCACCACACCACACTCCCTGCTCACTGAGGTCAGTCCCCCCACCACACCACACCTCTGCTCAATGAGGTCAGTCCCCTCCCCCACCACACCACACTCCCTGCTCACTGAGGTCAGTCCCCCCACCACACCACACCTCTGCTCACTGAGGTCAGTCCCCCCACCACACCACACCTCTGCTCAATGAGGTCAGTCCCCCCCACCACACCACACTCCCTGCTCACTGAGGTCAGTCCCCCCACCACACCACACCTCTGCTCAATGAGGTCAGTCCCTCCCCACCACACCACACTCCCTGCTCACTGAGGTCAGTCCCCCCACCACACCACACCTCTGCTCAATGAGGTCAGTCCCCTCCCCCACCACCACACTCCCTGCTCACTGAGGTCAGTCCCCCCACCACACCACACCTCTGCTCACTGAGGTCAGTCCCCCACCACACCACACCTCTGCTCACTGAGGTCAGTCCCCCCCCACCACACCACACTCCCTGCTCAATGAGGTCAGTCCCCCCCACCACACCACACCTCTGCTCAATGAGGTCAGTCCCCTCCCCACCACACCACACTCCCTGCTCAATGAGGTCAGTCCCTCCCCACCACACCACACTCCCTGCTCACTGAGGTCAGTCCCCCCACCACACCACACCTCTGCTCAATGAGGTCAGTCCCCTCCCCACCACACCACACTCCCTGCTCAATGAGGTCAGTTCCCCCCACCACACCACACCTGCTCAATGAGGTCAGTCCCCCCCACCACACCACACCTCTGCTCAATGAGGTCAGTCCCTCCCCACCACACCACACTCCCTGCTCAATGAGGTCAGTCCTCCCCCACCACACCACACCTCTGCTCAATGAGGTCAGTCCTCCCCCACCACACCACACCTCTGCTCAATGAGGTCAGTCCCCCCACCACACACACCTCTGCTCAATGAGGTCAGTCCCCTCCCCACCACACCACACTCCCTGCTCAATGAGGTCAGTCCCCTCCCCCACCACACCACACTCCCTGCTCACTGAGGTCAGTCCCCCCCCACCACACCACACCTCTGCTCAATGAGGTCAGTCCCCTCCCCCACCACACCACACTCCCTGCTCACTGAGGTCAGTCCCCCCCACCACACCACACCTCTGCTCAATGAGGTCAGTCCCCTCCCCACCACACCACACCTCTGCTCAATGAGGTCAGTCCCCCCCACCACCACACTCCCTGCTCACTGAGGTCAGTCCCCCCACCACACCACACCTCTGCTCAATGAGGTCAGTCCCTCCCCACCACACCACACCTCTGCTCAATGAGGTCAGTCCCCCACCACACACACCTCTGCTCAATGAGGTCAGTCCCCTCCCCACCACACCACACTCCCTGCTCAATGAGGTCAGTCCCTCCCCCACCACACCACACTCCTGCTCACTGAGGTCAGTCCCCCCACCACACCACACCTCTGCTCAATGAGGTCAGTCCCCCCCCACCACACCACACTCCCTGCTCACTGAGGTCAGTCCCCCCACCACACCACACCTCTGCTCAATGAGGTCAGTCCCTCCCCACCCCCTGCTCACTGAGGTCAGTCCCCCCACCACACCACACCTCTGCTCAATGAGGTCAGTCCCCCCCACCACACCACACTCCCTGCTCACTGAGGTCAGTCCCCCCCACCACACCACACCTCTGCTCAATGAGGTCAGTCCCTCCCCACCACACCACACTCCCTGCTCAATGAGGTCAGTCCCCTTCCCCCACCACACCACACCCCTGCTCACTGAGGTCAGTCCCCCCCACCACACCACACCCCTGCTCACTGAGGTCAGTCCCCCCACCACACCACCTCTGCTCAATGAGGTCAGTCCCCCCACCACACCACACTCCCTGCCACTGAGGTCAGTCCCCCCACCACACCACACCTCTGCTCAATGAGGTCAGTCCCTCCCCACCACCACACTCCCTGCTCATGAGGTCGTCCCCCCCACCACACCACACTCCTGCTCAATGAGGTCAGTCCCCTCCCCCACCACACCACAACCCTGCTCACCGAGGACAGTCCCCCCCACCACACCACACATCTGCTCAATAAGGTCAGTCTGACTCCATCACCCCCTGTTCACCGAGGTCAGTCCCCCACCTCTGTCATGGTGCCCCCCCCACTCCTCTCCTGGAGGAGGTCAGTCCCCTTCCACACCACACCACAACCCTGCTCACTGAGGTCAGTCCCTTCTAGCACACTCACTGAGGTCAGTCCCCCAATCCACCACACTCCCTGCTCACTGAAGTCACTCCACACACCCCGTGCGCGGTCACTGAGGTCAGTCCTGCTCCCTCACCCCCTGCTCACTGAGGTCATTCCCCTCTCAACCCCCCCCACCACACGCCTCGCTCACTGAAGTCAGTCCCCTCCCCCGCCACACCTCACCACCTGCTCACTGAGGTCAGCCCGGCTCCCATAATATGGCATTGCTAGATAGAATCTAAGATTTTACCTGAACTAGTGTCATGTCAACTTCACATTGGGTCAAAATGCATATTATTAGAACCGAGGGCATAGGTTAAACCTAAGGACGAAATAATATACTCTGTATCTCCATTTCCCAAGACGTTATTCAGCTTAAACCATTTTACCCATACGTTTCCAATGGAGAGGTAATGGCTCGTACCTAACCTGAGTTCATCAATATTGAAATCCCGACCCAAATTTTATAGCGCCCAGGGTAGTGTTGCGCCCGGTGGGGTCATCATGTGATATGAATTTCAGACCGATAAATTTACCTTGTTCTTACTTATGCTATCTTAAATTTTTTGGAGATGAGGTCACTTGACCCGCACTGGCAACCTGACCTAAAATGATCTGCACCCAAAATTTAGACACTAGCTGTAAAAAGGATCAGAGAAAAGGTACATCAAGTACAGCGGCGCTGTACGCGGTGGTTTTCAGGCCACCTGCAAGGAACGCTAGGTGGCCGGTACCCCCCCACCCCCGTCAATGTGCGTGTAAAATCCCAACCAAGTGAGGTGATAGATCGTGTTGCGGGTTAAATGCCGTGATGGTGTCCAGGACCCGCGACATGATAATGGTTCCCTGTCGGGGGTGTTTTATTCTTGGTAGATATGCGGCTGTACTGAAGCTGGTGCTTGTTTCGGCCTCACTTGTCGTCCTCACCCGCCGGGACAGGTGCAGGTTCACAACTACCCGGAAGTACCGCCGCAGGCCGTGGTCGTCGACCCCCAGCGTCGCCGCCGCCGCCGCCGTCGCGGCGATGGCTACCAACGCTTGCCTGAGCGCAGCCCGCCCCGGCAGCCTCCGCGGACTGACGGTGGGTCTGGTGGTGGTGATGCTGGGATACTCTGCTTGATCCCTGTGTCCCTGTATGCGGGAACTGTTATCTCTCTTGTAAGAATTTGAAGAGTGGCCAGTTGGATGGCCTTTCGTTTCTGGAGGCTGGGTGGGGGCAGACACTGAGCAGGTCAAAATTACGGAATGGCATGATCTCTGCTTAAGACGTGTTCAGACTGTTTTCCCAGGGTTAGCTAAACAGCTCCATAACTACTCTTTGTCACGGAATGAACATTGATGTGTAACTGTTTTATCACACCTTCCCATTCCTAGATGTGATGTGACCAATAATATTGACATACATACATACACCACGCCTACATACATCACTGGCCCGGGATTTCCCAAAGCGTGGTTTGTGGCCGCAGCGCCAATATTTGCTGGCAGAGTTTGTAGGGTTCGTGGTGTAGGTCGATAATTCCGGCGTTAATGCTCGCTTCCAGACGCTGCTGCCTCTGTCACCGCCTCCAGTACCACCAACACCGCTGTCGCTCCCTCTGAAGCTGCTGCTGCTTCTGTTGTAGCCGTCGCTGCTCCTGTTGCAGCAGAAGCCGCTCCTGTTGCAGTAGTAGTCGCTGCCCCTGCGGCCGCCGCCAGTGCCTCCACTGAAGCCTCAGGAGACCACACCGACCTGGTGTGACCCGGCGCAGCACTCCCGGCGGCCCAGCACCTCCTCAACAGCGAATAACATACACGGCAGCCCAGCACATACTCATCGGCTCATCACACTCACAGCAGTCCATAACACTCACAGCAGCCCGTCACACTCACAGCAGCCCAGCACATACTCATCAGCTCATCACATACACAGCAGCCCGTCACACTCACCAGCCCATCACACTCACAGCAACCCATCACACCCACAGCAGCCCATCACACTCACAGTAGCCCATCACACTCACAGCAGCCCATCACACACTCAGAGCAGCCCGACACACACTCACAGCAGCCCATCATGTCCACATCAGTTGAGCGGTCCCACCTTGTTCTGGTGCATCACAGGCGGCGTTGACTGTACCCGTGCCATCCACCTCCCCCTCCCCTCCCATTCCCGGACGCTCCTCGGTACCCCCACTCCTCTTAGCCACGTTGCAGTGTTCTGTCTTAGCCTGTGACAGGTAGCTTTATTAGCCTTTGACACTGTCAGCTCCCTCCTCCCTCTGGACTGCATTCCTGATAGGACGACGACAGCGGCTGCTAGCCATGACCGCACTGCCAGCCTGAGGCCGGCATTAGTGGCCAGGCTTTTTGTTTTCCCGACATTCGTTATGGAGTATTTGGTGTCGACAGTCTTGGCCAGCTACCGATGGCTAACACCACGGCTGGCCGGAGATCGTTTCTGATTGACCACGCCATACCGGTAGTAATGGGCAGCGGCTGCAGCCGTTAAATTATACGGAGAAGCGCCCAGTGGGCCACTGGGTTCGAACTGGAGACCTTTTGCTCAGGAGACTATTGGAGGGCTCTGGCCGGTGGGGAGCCTGGAGGCGTAGGCAGAGGTCAGATCCACTGGTAGTCAGGAAGTGTAGTGCAGTTCGGCTTCCGAGACGGGTGTGTTGTAGTATAGACCGCAGCACTGAAGCTGACACGGGGAGAAGCCTCTGCGGCAGAACGGGTTTTGTGTAGAGATGTATTTAGCAGTGGTGACATGAGTGGAGCACGTTTGTATCTGGTACCGAGCGTCGTACAGACGCGACTGCAGACTGCCCAGGGAGCTGACTGATCCTGCCGCATCGCGGGACCAACCAGACGCGAGTTACCGCTCGGCGTCCACTGTATGCTTTACGATACGGAGTTTTTATACCTTGTATGGTGTTTGTGTAGTCCCGTTGTGTATACTGCCGTAGTAGTAATGTAATGTTTCTTACGCCGCGCAGCCTACCTGTGTGAAGTGCAGGATCTTTATGTCTATCCAGGTGTGTGCTGTGCCTTCGTATATGGATATATTTACTGTCATAAAGTTATAGAACGGCGGGGAAATGTAAACATTTCACGGGCATGTTTTTTGCAGGGTGAGGCTGAATCGTGATCGCTCACTTCAATTTCTGGAAACATTCTTTCAACACTGTGCTACATTGCATGATGTACAAGCTGAGAACTGCGTTAAAACATTTTTGACCCCATATTGAACTTGGGTTCCCCTCCCTGTCATTTAAGAATGTTTGATTGTGAGCTGGGTTTGAATACAGATGCTTTAGCTAAAGTATCGAAGGAGAGAGAGGGGAGGGAGACAGAGTGGGGAGAGAGAATGGGAGAGCGCGGGCTCCAATAGTTACTGTTTAACGTGTGATCAAGGGGGTGTCGTAATATTTTCTACCTGATCCGCGCGTGTAATCTGCTCCACAAATGCCAATAAGCAGCCGCCCAGCCCGTCGTCCCGCTCCGAGATTGGACCCCACATTCGCCTGGGCGACGGGGGGCGTGGAGGTCGTGCTGCGCGAAGGAAGCCTCCACGCTTTCCGCTTTAAGTTGGCGATAAAAATCTGGGTGGTAGTGTGCCGGCGAGCTCAGCAAGCTTACTTAAGAATGTGACTTTACTCCGATATGAGCTGGCTCTGGTATCAAGTCCCGGCGGGTCCGTGAATGAGGTGGTACCGTGGTCTCGGTATCCCAACAGGATGCGGGTTGTGGACACCATATAGCCGTAGCAGTGACTTAGACGGCCGCTTTCGTGCAAGATCTTAGCTAGAATATCAACACTCGGATGAACACGGACGCCAGCTGCTTCATAAGGCTGCTGCCCGTTGAAGGAGCTGAAGGCAATGATCAGGTGTTGCTTTAAATTGTATTGTACGTCGACAGCTTAAGCGAGTGATCGGCCAATCGCGTGGTTCCGAAACGAAGTGCCCTTGCAATGCTTTCATTTATACGTGGTCCGATGATTTTCTGTGTCAACTAATCAAAAGAACGTTTCAGTTTTATTGTGAACGTATGACATTGTCGTATAAAATGTTTATTTAAACCTGTCTTGTTCTGTGTGCTTTTAAATACGTCGTATCCAGAGTATCGAATATTGGCGTGACGAATCGTACGAAATTAGACTTATTGGAAAAATGATAGTCTTAAATCGCGTTTTCTCATCTTCAATAGATAAGTGAAAACCTGGCCTCGATGTATTCGAACCTACATAACCGGGAGCGAGTCAGTGGGAGATTTTTAAAATAGATTTTGTCCAAGTTGTTCCCATTTCGATTTTTGGAGTTGGAGTCTCACTAAAGTCATCCAGTGGCTTGTCACGGAGACCCGCGACCCCCACCACCCGAACGAGCAGCTCCCCCAATGAAGGGTTAATTTAGAAGCCAAAGTTTAGCGTCCCACAAAGCACAGGGACGGCCGCCCGTCAGGTCACCCTCTCATCAGTCAGTTTCCTGCCGACCTACGTCGGCTAAACTACTCAGCGCCGGAGCGTCTCAGGGGAACCGATCCCAAGCCTGGACATGCACTGCCATTGCGTGTTTCTGAGGAGCGGGCCGGAGCCTATCAACTGAGCTGCCGGGGGGGGGCGTCTTTGTTTGTAGAACCCCGTTTCTAGATCAAGTGTCAGCAAAGAAAATTATCCCTGAAGTATCTTAAGGACAAGGTTGACGTAATTTTACAACGGTACAGGGGCGTTGGCAATGTTTGGTATTTTTCGCGGTGTAGTGCAACACGCAATAAAAGCGAAGACAGAGAGCGCGTGTGTATTTATTCCTTTGCTGCCAACTTCTAGCTATGTGCTATTTTCCCGGAATTGTATTTTAAAACACTTTTTATTTTGTTATATTTTATTTTAAAAGCACCCAAAATAGTTTGCCTTTATTTGGTCAATGAGTCTCGTGGTCGCACTCATGTTAAGAAGAAGGGTTTCACACCATTACGTTGTCAATAATGACAACGGCCTTCTGGGGCAATGCTCGAGAGATTCACAAATCACTCAGGGCCCTGCTCCAAAGCATCCACATATTGTTTGTGCAAAATCAATTTGAGTGTTTTGACCTTTCGCGATGTAATGAATATTGGCTCCTTGGTCACCTCTTCATCAGTCAAGACGTCTTCACTTTGGGAATCTGCTAAAGGCGAGAGTGCCAGCAATCGATCAGTTGCAATCAGTGTCTTAATTAGCAAGGTGCTCCAGCCCAACACTTCAGACGGGGCTGTAATCTGTAAGCACTACGTAATTTAAAAGCCTTTCTTGCGCTTTACCTTCGCAGAGTGGCTCCATTGCCCCAAATAAAGTAGTGACCTTTGCTTGGTTGTCACTGGTTTAAACATCCAACTGTAAGCTTAATTATCCAACTAACTTATTAGATATCGTAACTATTCGAAAACCACCAGTGGAAGATGAAATACATACCACCATTATTTTTTTAGTTTATAGCAAAAACAATTACTTTCACGGTCGGATCGAAAACTTAAAAAATGTTTTGTCTAGTCTTCAATATATCAGACAGTGTAGGGTCCATTTGAATATCTTATTCGAGGCTCACTGTAGCGACCGCTCCAGCATCTTTCTGTTCAAGAAGGCGTGAACAAATGAGAAAGTGAAAGATGGGGCAGATGGATAACTAAGTTACTTGTGTGAGCATGTGTGTGCTTCCCATATGCCCCACTAGCCACCAAGGGCCACCAAAATTCGCAATTTGGAAAATTGTGTGGAAAACCGTGTTAATTCCACAATAGAATCTTACAAAAACAGTAACAACAATGCACTCCTGACTTTTTTATAACCATCCATCTTGCGCATTCCCCTGGTTCTTCATTTGATCCTTGTAAGATCCAGCATGTTCCTGTATCGCTTTGTTCGCTGAAGACCGGCACGGCATCACGTGACGGGTGCATCAAGGGCACTGCACCATGAAGGCTCAATGCGGCGCTCTAATGACGAAGCCGTATCGACGTGACACTGATCACCACGTCCGCGCACCGCCCGCGTCCAGCCCGCTTCCACCGTCCTTCCCAGCTGCTCGGTGCATCCCCGTCTGTAAATGACCTGCCGGACCATCGTCCAGAACAGATATACGCAGCCAGATGCAGAGTTGCCACTAACGGGGAGCGTGGCTGACTGGGCCGATAGTCTGGTCCTTCAGTACGGAAATTTTATTTTTTAGGGCCACTCCCAACAGGCACACTTGCCCAATTACAGGGAGTATTGGCGTGGGTGTTTAAGGATCCTCTCCACCGGGTCAGATCGTACACGGGAGGTGGTTTCCGCCGTGGTGATTGAACCCACGTTAATCCATGCTATCCGATCCGTAGACTGGCAACGAAGCCACTATGCCACCCCGGCCCCAAATATGAAATATACGTGCAAATGCCAGTGATTACTAGACGTTACCTGCCAATAATCCTTTTTCCCACTGATCCTTTCCTCAGGACTTTCTTACTGTATTGTTTGGACTTTATTCAGTGACTAGCCAAGCGCACGTCGGAATGTCGCTAGCTCCTCTTCCAGCTGTATTCCATCACTGTGACGGCAGCAATGGAAGGTCTACAAATCGCTGTTTTTTGCCGTTCACTCTACCGTATAAGATGTTATTCATAATTTTGACGTATCTTATGAAATTTCAAACTGCCAAGCAGCCTGGTTGGTGGTTCTTATTCTGGGCGCATTAAAGGCTTGGGTCAGGGGCCGGCGCTCATGCTGGCGGTGGGCGGCGGACGGCGACGACCGCTGGAGCAGCAGCAGCAGCACTAGCGCCTCTGACGGAGGCTGGACTGACGGCGCAGCTGCCCCGGCCAGTAGCTGCTCGACTGCCACGGGACGCGCCGGCTTCCTGCAGGAGACCGCCAGGCTCCGAGGTCAGTTCTGACTGCTGACGAACCCGTTGTACCCCTGCGTGGTTTCATAAATTATGTTCTCACGTTTGTCATGTTGAGTTGTGATTCTCCTCTTCATCTTTTTTGCGAGGGATACGTTTATGTCGATACAACGTTATTGGCGCAGTTTTTCAGTAACTGCTCACTTTCCATGCTGGCAATGGGCTTGTTAACATTCACCAAATATACTTACCTCGTCTCTTGATGTCAAGATCTGTTTACTTTGCTGTGGTTATCGATATAAAAGCATGGTTTGCATAGACGTGGAAACAGGGGAGGGGGACGCCCCAAAGGCCAGAAGCCATCAACCCTACGGCGTTGCATTGAAAGGAAGGACGCAAAAAATCGGAACTTTCTATTGCTGATATGATGGTTGCCACTTTTCCAGGTTTTAAGAGAGGGAAATTTGGCCGGAGTGTTGACGTGGTAATGCAATTTCGAAGAACATGTGCGAAAAATGAAATTGCGAATCGTTGGCTGTTATAAAAGACATTTTCCCAGTCACATTAGACCATTGACCTCCTTTGATTCACCACATAGCTCAGAGTGCAGGCCTGGGCTTAGAGGCCGATAGGCCTCTAACCTGTGATGAGTCCATTGACGTCATTCAGTTACCTGGCAAAGTTAAGTCATATTGAGTCGCAATCCCCAACGCTATAACTTCGCGGTGGTGCGTTGTTAAGTCCCATTGTTAAGCCACAAGTAAAACAGAGCCCGCATTCATCAGAGCAGAGCAAATGCCCTGGACCAGATGGCGGGCTATTGATTAGGCGCGGGATTCGATGGATCTCAGCTGTAATGTTGCTTTGTATGAGAATGATATGTTCAAACATTAGCACATCGAGATCGTTTCGCCGCTGTGTTTTTGCAGGTATAGAAGGCGGGTCTCAGACGCCGGCTTCACGCCGCCAGGGGCTGGAGCTGCGTCGAATAATGTCGTCGGAAATCGCGTCCTCGTCAGTGACGCACAGGTCAGCCCCCAAGTTTGTAATTCACTCACCTGCAGGGCATGGGGATGCATCGCTATTTGTAAGAAATTGCTGAGTTCACCGCTGAAATATAGGTTAACGCAGCTTGCAAGCTTGAAGTTGTTTGACTGACAGACGTTCAGCGATCATATTTCGAAAGATCATTCTCACAAAGCATAGACAAATATATTTGGTATAGCATTGTGGGAAGTTCCGTTTATATGTCATATTCGTATTACTAGGACCATTCTTTATTACTTTATTCCATCAGCTTTAAAGGGAATGTGGCACCTTGGTCGAATCCTGGAATTTAGTGTAATTATGCGTACTTTTAGCCGAAACAATGAAACCACTCGTGATTTCTCTGAAAAATGTACAACAAGCTCAATATTTTGATTTTTAAAATGCTCCTCTAGGAAAAGAAATAAATATCTGCCTGTTGATGATGTCATGATCTGGCAACCACTACCATACTCGAAAAGCTTCAAGGGCTTCGATTGGCTGATGGTCATCGTGACGTCAGCATATGTCGTCACACCAACAGCCATGACAACTGTGGCCTGCTGCTAGGGGTACATGAGGGGTACATTGTAGGTAGGTTTTAGCTTTTCTACAGAAATATCAAGTTCCATGACAAATGATGTTTTGAGTGCCAGGTTTTCCAACTTGCTTTACAACTTGGCTATCTCAGTTAACATCACGTTATAAAGGTGCCACCTTCCCTTTAAACAAATAATGCCGTTGATTCAAGCTCGCGTGTGTTCACCTTGCCGGAAGGAGCGCTAAATACCCAGACACAGGACATTTTCGTCCTTGACTCCGTCTTTGGATCGACGAAATTGGTGCACAGAAAATAGCTGAGCTTCTCCTCAAGTGTCAGAGTAACAACATTTGTTCATCGATTGCACCAAACAGACGTTTTTACAATAGCTTTTTAGTGCTGACGAATCTCAGATGAAACATTAATAGAAGACTCAAATTGAAATGTAACCCCTCGAAACCGATAAATCATAGCAAGAGTAGAAAATGTGTCACTCCAACAGCGTATAAGCCCTCCTCCTAAAACTTGTGTCTTTAAAGACTTTACACCGGCCAGCAGAAAGCTGGACAAAGACGTGTGTGTGCACTTGAACTTTCTGTCTGAGGCACTGGTGGTGAGCACTTTGACATCCAGATTAGTGCGCTGACACGCTGCTGTGTCGGTGTCGCGTCAGTGAGCCGGAACAGTTGACACCGTCACCATCGACATTGACGCCGCCACCGCTGGTGTTAACACCGACAACATCGGCATTGACGCCGACGCCTTCGGCATTTACGCCGCCAACGCCATCGGAATTGACGCCGACGCCGCCGACATTGATGCTGCCAGCTCCAGCATTGACACCGGGTCATAGCCCGCGTCAGTTCACCCAGTCCTTCAGCGACATCGACCCCAACCGCTTCCACTTCTACGACTTCGGCATCCAGGACTTCCTGGTCATGCGTCAGTTCACCCTGACGGTGGGTAAGGAAGAGAGAGAGAGAGGAGAGAGAGAGAGAATACCTTCCGACTGGTTTGTCACATTTTCGGGTAGCCTGCGTGCTAAAGGAAATGTCCTTACCGTGTATCTGCCGACATAGGATACGGATATGGACGAGGAATTCGCACGGTATATCTGTATCTTTTAATACAGCTGTGTCGCCTGGCACCACCTCTACTTCTGTCGTGACCTGTGCATCTCCGTTGCACCGGTAATGTCAAGGTCGAAAATACCTAATGAGCTTTCCCACACGCAGGGGACAGCTACCTGACGCCTTGTTTTCGGCAGGACTATGTTGAAGAGGAGGAGGTGGCGGGGCAACAACAGGGGGACTGCGATCAGGGCATGAGCATCTGTCCCAGGCACTTTCTGAGTGACTCGGAGCTCTCGCTGGAGAGCGTGGACGTGGAGTTGACTCCCGAACAGGTGGGGCTCCATCGGCACTGGTCGCTGCCTCTTCAGCATACCTCTCAGTATGCTGCCTTTGCCACAAACCTATCTCACCCTCGACAATAGGCCTTTATCGAGCACATCCAGTTTTGTTTGCGCTCCTCTTCCATTGTTGTGTGCGCTTCTAGCTTTCACTGCGTCTTTGTTGGGCGTTGGCCCCTTTCCTTCAAGAAAACACATTTCCCGACTTATTTATGTATTGATTTGCTTGTTTATTGTATAGTGTCTGGTTTTTTTCTCCTAATTAAAATAGCTCTTCATGAACCATACCATACTTATGCACGATTTTAAAAGTCTTAACCAACGGAACATGGTTACGTCCGCGCCAGCAGTCACGAGCAGTCCCGATAGAAAAAGAGAGGCGATGGAAATGAACGTGATAGGATATGAGAAGCAAATAATTGTAAAAACAGGAATCAGTAGCATCGCCACGGAATTTTTTGCTAGGGGAACGGACCCCAAACTGAGGATGACCGGGGGATGGCAGGCAAGGTTTAAGCATATCGGCAGCGTCTTGGAAAACGTTGCTGATAGACTTCGCAAACAAGACAGTTTGTAACATTTGCGTAGGTCTGGGCAGGTAGAGGAATACAATGAAAAAAGCCTTGGTGGAATCCCATAATTTGGGGGGGGTGTCCTCTGATTCGTGAGTTAACGGGACGCGTCTCCCGTCCCCCGCTTTCGACGTCCATTGCTGCGATGCATGTTAGCTGAAACGACTCTTTTTCTGTGGCTATTTCCTATCATCTCGGCTTAATTATTCTTGTCATGTCGGGCTTTGCAGGGAGAAACGAGATCATTTTTTTATGTTTATGAGGGTCACTCCTAACAGGCACGCCTGCCCAATTACTGGGAGTATTGGCATCTGGGGTCATTAACGTGTGCCACGATACGCCGTGCCATTGATCATATGCTGATATTGTTTTACAAGGAGGACGGTGTACCTGTTGTGAGTGTTTTTCGGGATATGCAGAGACCGAAAGAAGCAAGAAATCATCAATCTAAAAACGATCCCAGTTTAATCATTACATTCGAATAATCAGTCTTTCTCTAGAAATAGCCAAAGCTGCAACACTGAAAATTCTTGTGTGTCGAGGGAGAGGGATACCACTTTAGTTTGCTCTTCCATAAACTCGCACGTAGTATCTAATGTGGGAAACAACTAAAGTATTGATAAACCGGCACAAATTGCATGGTGAACGGATTTGTTTGCCATGCAGTAATCCTGTAACTAATTGAAAATAGCGGTTGTCAATCATTTCGTGTTGATTCCAGGACAGCTTGGAGTATGTGATACCACATTAATGTCTGACGGAGCTGGCGCCCCGCTTTTTCACCCATTAAGCTGACTTTGGATATCCATTCAAAGCATTAAGCAAGCATTTATACTCGCATAAAAAGTTGGGTCTTTGACATGTTTACCGTCGTCCTGTGCTGCAAGAACCATTTACGGAGTATTTGCAAGACTTATTCTATTGGCATTTGATTTCTAGCCAAGTTATTGCACGGTTTAGTAAAGGCAAAGTGCGTACCGTCTGTGCAGCACGGATAGTGACGCGAAATTAATTTACACGGTCGCAATGTACCACGATATGTCAGTATACAGGACGTTGAACAATAAAGGCCCTGAAACCTGAAATGTATCGATTGTAATTCGAAAAGATTTCGAAAGTTAATCACCTATTGCACGTATTGCTTACGCCCCGAAAAGCATCTCATGAATCAGCCGAGGGAGACTTGTGAAAGCCAAAGTCTACAAATAATTGTGCCACAGACAAATGCATCAAAGCAGCAACTTAAGTAGAAGAAGGCTAGAAAAGATGTCCTGACCAATCCCTTAAAATTTCCCTGGATGCGGTTAAAACGCTGTGACGGCGGCGTGGTGTGAGATGATGCCATCTGTAGCCAGGGGAAACGAAAAATTTGGAACCTCCGGCCATATGCGTAAGTTTTCTAACCAGAATACATAACGTAAAGTAACGGACAGCGCAGTGCGGCGGCATCGTCTTCAAAACATTCAGGGCGAACCAGTCGAAGTCCTCTACGTTTCCCCTAGACTTTTAGGTATAAAGTGTGCACAAACCCGTAACGTAAGATGGGACTTCTTTAAAACTGTGGGTAACTTCCAACAGAGTTAAGGATTGATGAAAATTGTATTTTATTCGGGAATGGTTCTGTGGAAAGTATTACAGAATTGTCCAGGAAAATAAAACATCTATATACAAAATGTGTTTACTTGACTTTTACGAAAATCCGTAAAAATTCTATGGGTTTCTTATGCTGCGTAAATTTTCTAGTATGGCGCAGGGCGGAAAATTGTTCAGTGTCTGAAAGCCCTCTGCGATATAATTTTTGCCTTGCCCAATTATTATTTCCCCTGCCATTAGCAGAACTGGAAAGATGTTTACTTAATCATCTGTGTTGTCGGTCGGCTGTGAACTTATTTCTGGATACCTTTTCAGACGGCTGGGATTTTTGTTTGTGTAGCGGTAGTAGGTACTTCAGCTTCTTTCCATATGAGTGGCGCCGTCTTTGTGCTGATACTAGCGTTAAGATCGGAAATAGCTTCCCTCTGTCGACATCGAAGCTTATTTGAGAATTTTAATGGATATGTCTCCCTCCACATGCACATTTCTGCCGTGAGAAGCCAAGAGGCCGCAAGTCCAAAACTATCAATTTTCAGTTTTTGGTGGTGTTTGAAAGATCTCTAGAGGCTGGGTTTTATGATGCATGTTTTATACCTCGATAGGTTTTGGGATGCTTAGGCGAGGAGCATGATTATATGTTAGCAAGGTATACACTGGCCTGCCTCCTCGAATCCTGCATGTAAAATACACTTAAATTATATATTGGGCACAGCCCTTGATCAGAATCAGGTAGGTCAAATCACAAATTATCAGTCAAAGTGTAGCCAGACCTCGAATTGATATTCGAAATCGGGCTACACTATGACTGACAATTTGTCCAAGAATGCTGTGGACTTATTTCTGGATACCTTTTCAGACTGGATCCAGATAGCTGATTGGGGTGGGGACACGTGGTCGAAGGGGCGCCTCTTTTGGACGGAAAAACCTACCAGGTGGGCGCCAAAGGCTATCATTTAGGCGCTGATATTTGCATCACCCATAGGGGGGGTGGGAAGTGACATATCAGAGGCGCCACCGGCCTTTCAGAGACATTGAGGCTCGATCAGGGGCTCGCTCGAGACCCCCTTATCCCCTGAATCCACCTGTCTGAAGGACGCCAGTCTGATCTGCCCGTCTCCAAAAGTGTGCTGTGAGTTGAGTGCCGACCAGTTGCGCTGATCTGCGACTTTAGAGCGTTGGCTGGTGGTGAGTGATGGAGTCACGGCGTGTCGCGTGGTATGATAGTATCGACGTCGTGTGAAGCCGAAGTATGGCAGCCCAGGCAGACGGCCGGCTGTGGTGGGTCGGCAGGTGCTCTGGGAGAAGCGGCTGCTGGAGGACGCCCTCATCCTGCGCAGCGTGGTGCAGGGCCGGGTGCGCGGCCGCGACGGCCGCTGGCGGCGGCTGCGGCGGCCGCCGCTTTTCCGGCAGGCCTCGGAGCACTGGCAGTGCCGACCGGCCGGCCGGCCACTGCCGCGCAGCTGCTCCATGGGGGAGGTGCGAGCCCTGGACAGGGGCGCCGCACCCCGGCCGGCCGACCGCCAGAGCACGGACACGGCGGAGAGCCAGAGGCCGCCGGGCTAGGGCACACAACCCTGTAGCTGCACTGTCCGCGGCTACAGACTGGCACGCCAGGGGACACCGGCAAACGTTAACACGCGCCGGTACGGGGTGGGGGTGGATACCCGTTCCTTGTAAGGTTTTTCATAGATAGCCTGCGCACCGCCGTACTTGGTTTACCTGTTCCCTGGTTTTTATTTCAAATTCTGACAAAATTATGGGGCCAAGTCATATTGGGTCAGATCGACAGTCCAGGTCAAGTGACTCGACAACAACCAAAGTGTGTAAGAGATACAAGAGTAAGGGGAACTTAACTATGGAACTTAACAAGGGGAACTATCGATGTGGGATTTAAGGTTCAGTTCAGTTCAGTATATTAAGAAACAATCCACACGAGGTAAAAACAATGGAGTGGCTTTTCGTGTTTCCACGCCAGTCATTAAAAGAAGGCAACACTTAAGATAATATAAAACTTGGGGATAAAAGACAGATAAAATCATGCATACAGAGTAAAATCACACCTAAAATCATACCTAAAACAAATACGATCACTGCAGCTCTCTCATCTGTCTATCCAGCAGCATACATCGTAGAGTTGCCTTAAAAGTCACGTCTTCTCCTATATCCAGCTCGTTCAGCAGAGCTGCCCCCCGGTAGGCCAGCCAGTTGCCGAATGCAACCACTTGTGGCAGTGGGGTTTTCGATTTCCATGATCGGGAGTCGGGTCAGGATCATGACCTCTCCAATGGAAATGCACCGGGAAACTGGCTTAACCCTCGCCCCACGGGGGCCATCGATGGCCCCCTAAGGTTTTTTTCAAGATAGCAGAAAAACGACGAGACGCAGCACCGCGATTGAGAGCTCTATCTCTCACCTCATCATTTTCCCACCATTCCTGAAAATTTTACCCCGGGTCACCCAAGGTCAGGTCACCAGGCGAGGTCAACCAAGGTCACCTCACTTCAACTTTGGAGCTCTATAAGAGCTACGTTTCTTAGTCGATCGATTTGAAACTTGCTACACTCCATGACCCCTCCAGGTTCTACAACGTGTATATCCGGGATTTTTCGATTTCGTGACCTGAGGTCATGTCACGAGGCGACCTCTCCCATTGGAAAAGCATGGGGAAAAGCTGTCTTATGATCTAAAAGTCACAAAAATGGTTGCAAATTCTCAGACTGCTCAGAACAGCGTTTTTGGACACCCTTTCACGGATCCCAGGGGTCATATCTTCCCTTTGACTTTTCCAAGATCATCCAAGGTCACCAGGGGATCAAAAACAGTATTTTGACAATAACTTTTGACCTAATTAAGCTAGAGCACTGAAACAAACACCATCGTGTATGCCTCATCACTGAATTTCATTTGATATACGGCAAGGTCACTTTCTGACCTTTCGTGACCTCAGGTCATATTAGGTCACGAGGTGACCTTTAGAGGTCAAAACATTGGCGGGATGTCTTGACGTTCTACATAGCGGAAAAAGGACTGGCAATTTCCTATCAAATTTACTGTACCAGATCTCAATAGCTCTAATGGCATAGGAGTTATGCCCAGTTTTGTTAAGCATTGCATATTTGAGTGAACATAGCCTACCGTGACCTTTCTTGACCTGTGGAGGTCAAACCATTGACCTGAGCGCTTAAACATGTGAAGTAATTTCTTACTGAATTTACGCGAGCTTTCTAGTGCACTTTGCAGATTTGCGCTAACCCCCATATTTTCGGAGTTAGAGGGGGCCATCGATGGCCCCGGTGGGGCGAAGGTGGCGCCGGACGCCCGGTGGAGCGCGGGTTAAGCTCGGTAACGTCACAGAGAATGGCGATAGCGTTTATTTTATCGTCAGCATGTTTGGTTTGCCAGTGCAGTTTTAATTATATGCCTTCAGACCTATGCTAATCTTGAACTAATCTAAGGTCAGGCAATTTTAGGATTTGGCCTAACAAGGTAGTATGATCATCCGATCGGGCTTGATGAGGATTGCAATGGTGCGTATACGTTGTCTATAGCCCTGCTCCGTCAGCCCTAAAAAAATTTAAATTTCTATCGTCTTCTTATGAGAACGTACTTTGATCTCAAGTGCTCTAAAAAAGACTCAGCAAAAAGGCTGGATATTGATTTTTTGGTATGAATCCTGACATGCTATATAATGCCGCCTTCCGTTTTCACTACCTGCCATAGTTGCTGAGATCTAATGGGGGAGGTGGGTACCCCCCGTACCGGCACGTGTAATAGAGCAGCATATCAAATAAAACTTGACTGTAATGACAACTTTGGAGTGTATGTATATGACAACCAATCGCTGGACTCTTCAGTTGTCAGTTTGGACGACTGCCAAGTTGTTGACCTCAGAGGACTCCACAAATCTCAGTAACATACTTTAGATTGATATTGTTATGGAGGCAGCGTACTTTTTTCTTATGGCCAGTCGACATGTTAAAAATTCCAATGTACTCTTAAATATATCAAATGTCATTGTTTCCTGGTATTAGTAATGGTTTCAAGTGGGTTGGCTTCGGGCTAAAAAATCTTTAAACGTAGTGAAGGGGCTGGCGTTCAGCGACTAGGGTTAAACCCCATTCTGCTCGCCCCCCCTTTCAACAGCGGCCGGAGGACAGAGGATGCTCCTGGAGCGATCAGATAGCCTGCTGGCAGCGTGGTCCCAGCCGCTGATCCGACTTTGCCCAGGGGCGTAGCCAAGGGCCCCGAGGGTCAGGCGCCATATGGCCAACGCAGTCGACGCGCTCCAAAGCTGCAGATATGATGATGAAGTCACGGGGGTGTGAACCCCGATTCGCATGAGGAATTTTCCAGTAGTGGTCAAAATGGGAATAATCTGAGATCTTTGTGTGGACAAAGATCTAATCAAAGACAAAGATGTTAGGGCCGCCAGGTGTCATTGACCCAAATCAGAGGAGCTTTTTAGTTATAGATGAAAAATGGCGCGGGAAATAGGGAAGAATGTTTGTAAATGACTTGAAAATCGATTTGCCTCTTGTTTGCCGATGGGAACGCCCGTGCGGCACTGTCGGGCTATCCGTGTTCAGATTCTATGCCAGCAACGCCATGGAGACAAAGATAAAACGCACGGGTCATATATTCGCATTTGATCCCTTCGTAAAACCAAGGCACTCTGTGGTCATTTACACACTCACACCGCGTATAGCTGAGAACGCGAGGGTCTGTCGATCACACAAGAACACACCCTACTCTCCATGAGGCGTAACAAACACTTTATATAAATGTCCGCACCCAAGCTTGACGGAATGATGCGGAATGCATAACTACACAATAGCTACAATAAAACGCAACAGCTTCAATCCACACGACACCCAATACGGATTAGATTTCAGCAGTGCTGTTCATCTCGGTCTCTATCTCAATCGCTGCGGGAATGTCTTCTGCCGTTCCTGTCGTTGGTGAATGGCGTGGCTCGTCACGGGCCACAAAGGCACGGTCCTGGGACAGAGCGCGCTCGCGTGACGTGCCCTCAAAAGCAGGCAGTGGCGGCCGCTCTCGGTGGCGGACTGCCACTCGCCTTCAACCATCCAGCATGCGTGGTCACTCCCAGGAGTCAGAGGTAGGAGCCCGGTCCGAGCGGGGTGCGCTGACTTCCCCCTCACCGAGGCTACGCTGAGAAATCACGGGGCACCTCACTGACTCACCCGCCACCGAACGACGGCCAATCCATACAGCCCATCCGACTACACACAATTCCGCCAGATCGGCGAAGTGGACAATCACAGGGTCGATCGGCGGACCACAACGACTGTCAAATATACACCACCTGGATCCGGCCTGGGACCTGTTTGGGGATCCAAACACATGTCTGGCAGTGCGCTGTATTGTCAGGTGCTCCCTCAGTCCCCAGAGACTAAGGGCACCGGGAGGCAGGCTCAGCCGCCACACCGTCCGCATATAGCTTATATGGAGGCGTGAGGCACTTCATTACTGAGCTGCCCGATTAATTGCCAGATCTAAGAACGAGACAGGGGTTTCCGCCCATCGTCCTTATCACAAGAAGCAGGATGCGTGGCCCGTGGACATGTGTTGCAGTCAATACTGGCTTTTAATCACAGATAGTCGGATCGGGCAGTGGCGGAAAGAAAACTTAACAGGGAGATGTCCAAGCCTCGTCCTTCCCCGGTTCAAGTCTCGTTTAGTTTGAAATGGTCACTGTTGCATTTTCGGCTATATAAAACACACGCTTAGATCATGGACGGATACTCCACAACTCACCAGTCAAAACAACACCTTTCTCATGGCGCTGAGAAGGTTCAATACACAGCTGCAGCCGTACACGGCCATAACAACACACACACACACCATAAACTGGTGCTGACGTCACAGATGTGCTCACACCGCGTGTGCCGTCCTCGGCGGGTGCAGATCGGTGATATCAATGTCCAACGGGTGCCGCTCACGCTCACTAACGCCACCGCTGTCGTTACCTCTCAGGTCACGTGACCGGCTGCCGCTCCCTGCCGTCAGGTCACGTGACCCCACATCCCCAGTCCTTCTCCTGTGGGAGGTGCGCGGGTCGCACGCCGGCGCCCGTGCTGGAGTCGGCTCAGCCGCCGCCGCTGCTGCTGCTGCTCCCCGCCAGTGGGTGACTGGTGGCGCCCTCCTCGCCCAGCGGCGGAGTTACGGCCAGCGCCGGGTTATCATAGGCGGCGCTGTACTCGGCCGGGCAGGTGTCCTCTGCCGGGTGGCGGCCCCGCGCTGCTTTTACCTCCTCGCCGTTCTTGGTGGCCATGAGGTAGGAGTTGTGTCGGCCCAGCGTGTATTGTGGAACCGTACTGGCTTTGTCCCGGATCACCTGCGGCGGCTGCTGCAGAAACACGGGCACCGGTCAACACACGCTCCAACGGACTGCGGAAACACGGGCTCCGGTCAGCACGCGTTCCAACCGACTGCGGAAACACGGGCTCCGGTCAACACACGCTCCAACCGACGGCAGAAACACGGGCTCTGGTCAACATGTGCTCCAACTCACTGCAGAAACACGGGCTCTGGTCAACATGTGCTCCAACTCACTGCAGAGACAAGAGGTCCTGATCATCAAGAGCTCTAGGCCAGCTTCCAGTACTCTGGTTCACGCGTGCACCAGCAAAGTGCCGAAACAAGTGCAACATCTGTAAGTGGAGGTTGAGCCTGAGGTTCGTGTCTTGACAGGTGTGAACATCCTTTCCGTCTGGGTATGCCTTCCAGATGATCAGAGGTATTGAGACGTAGAAAAACGCCCGATTGGGGATATCTAGGGCTATGGTAGTCTAAATCATCAATTTCAATTGACCTAAGTAATCATATTTACGGTCAAACGGGGTCATCAAGGCCAAATCATGATTGTGCTGGGAACTCAATGGGTAATTTCGTAATTTCGCGGGAAATAGGCGGGAAAGTACTAAAAGCATGGGTAATTTCGTAATTTCGCGGGAAATAGGCGGGAAAGTACTAAAAGCGGACAAAGTTCATAGACGGCAGGCCCCAAAACAGGATTCAATGCAATTTTGAGGTCAAGGTCGTTGGCCTATGACGTCCCCATATGGTATATTCCCTATGATATACACTATAACTAGCACTTAAGCAACCCTCTGGCGAGCAATCGGGATCGAACTTAAGCCATGACCTTTGACCTTGACTTTAACATTGAGTTACCTTAACTATGACGTCATAGCATAGTATGCATCAAACTTTGTAACGTTATTTGGCCGGAAGCACTGGAGCCAATGAACCTAAAATGATGGTATGACCTTAACCCGTGGCCCTTGACTTCGACCTTTGTGTGAGGTGATCTTGGCATATCATCCCGTTAATATGATGCCATGACACCACCACTCGTTCTCCAATGCAGGAATTGGTGTGACCGCGCGATTCTGGTGATCTAAAAATATAGATCTGACTTTGAAATCCTATAAGTGAAAAAGTGTCCACCGATTTTAAAAAAATCATCCACCGGTCCGCCGTTCGAGTTTCTCAAATGTAGCCAAGTAGCGTTTTCCGGCTACGAATGGTTCTCCGACCACCTCGGAAAAAATAGGTGGGTGGTCCTCCGAAGCCTCCACCTCCAGTCTGCGTGTCAAGGAACCGATGCTTTCTGCGTCTCCAAATCGGTGAATCGTAAGTTACGGGGGCTTAGTGGAGGGGATGTGAAGGGGGCATCCTTCCCTTCCCCTGGGCCTGGAGTGAGACCCTTTGGCCGAAACACAATCAGGTCAATGCGTGCTCCAACTCACCACAGGAACAAGGTTCATCGGTTAACACGTGTCACCATCTTCTTATTTGTCTTGGTCATTGTATTGTTTCTGACTTCGGTAGCCACCTAGACGATGGTCAGCATACCAACCTTATTGATGGGTCCTTGATTGTTTATCAGGTTCCATCTCCCCCCCTTAGCTGGAATGGGTGCTACATCATCGGTTGAGAGGCTGTCGACTAGGATGGCCCGAACTACCATGGCATAAAATTAAGCTACGCTCCGCCAGTTACCCGAACTCGTTCGCCGAACGCTACACTAGGTCGCCAACACCAGCGTCTCACCGCGGCGACGCTGCCGTTGGGAGTTTTGCCTGCCACGCTTTTGAGCTGGATGCTGTCGGTCTCGAGGTGGTGTGTTTTGCGACGGCGCCAGCGTCGGCTGCAGACGTTGAAGGCGAGCCAGAGGAAGGCGACCAGCAGGAGACAGAAGGCGACGGCCACCAGCACTGTCAGCCGCTGCAGGTCCGCCTCCAGCCGGGCCAGAGCTGCCGCACAGCACCGGCGTCACAGCACAACACAGCACCGGCCTCACAGCACCAGCGTCACAGCACAGCACAGCACCGGCCTCACAGCACAGCACCGGCGTTACAGCACAACACAGCACCGGCCTCACAGCACAGAACAGCACCGGTGTCACAGCACTGTCAGCCGCTGCAGGTCTGCCTCCAGCCGGACCAGAGCTGCCGCACAGCACCGGCCTCACAGCACAGCACCGGCGTCACAGCACAGCACCGGCCTCACAGCACAGCACGGCACCGGCCTCACAGCACAGCACCAGCGTCACGGCACAGCACCGGTCTCACAGCAGAGCACAGTACCGGTGTCACAGCACAGCACCGGCCTCACAGCACAGCACAGCACCGGTGTCACAGCACAGCACCAGCGTCACAGCACAGCACCAGCGTCACAGCACAGCACCGGCCTCACAGCACAGCACCGGTGTCACAGCACAGCACAGCACCGGAGTCACAGCACAGCACCGACGTCACAGCACAGCACCGGAATCACAGCACAGCACCGGCGTCACAGCATGACACAGCACCGGCGTCACAGCACAACACTTGCGTCACAGTACAGCATCGGCGTCACAGCACAGCACAGCACCGGAATCACAGCATGACACAGCACCGGCATCACGGCATGACACAGCACCAGCGTCACAGCACAACATAGCACCGGCGTCACAGCATGGCACCGGCGTAACAGCACAGCACCAGTGTCACAGCAAAGCACAGCACAGGTGTCACAGCATGGCACCGGCGTCACAGTAAAGCATCGGAAACACAACATAGCACCAGCGCCACAGCACATCACCGACGTCACAGCACAGTCAGTCGTTGCAGGTCTGCCTCCTGCCGGGCCAGAGCTGCTGCATAACACCAGCGTCACAGCACAGCACAGCACCGGTGTCACAGCACAGCACCGGTGTCACAGCACAGCACCGGCGTTACAGCACAGCACAGCATCGGCGTCACGGCACAACACAGCACCAGTGTCATAGCACAAAAACCGGTGTCACAGCACAGCACCGCTTTCAGAGCAACGGATGTCACAGCACCGGCGTCACAGTACAGCACTAGCATCAGAAACACAGCACAGCATCGGTTTCATATCACAAAAACCGGCATCAGCACAGCAAAGCAGCGGTGTCACAGCGCCCACGTCACAGCACAGTACCGGTACCACAGTACAACATCGGCGTCACAGCACAACACAGCGCCGCCATAGAGCACAAAACGGGACAACAGCGGTTTCACAGCACATACCAGTGTTACAGCACAGCGCCATATCCAAGTCACAGCACCAGCATCAGAACACAGCACTGTCACAGCACAGCAGAAGGATCACAGGACAGCATAGCTCTCGACTTCAAGGCACACCACATTACCGAGGTATTGATATCGAGAGAACCAATACCTGAACATATACATTAAATTAAATACTGCTACCGATAGTCATAGCCTTTATTTTACCCAACCTTCATTAGCAATTTGAAGTTAGAAGCTACTGTTTCTTAAGTTTTGTATGATCTCAGTATCTTCTGACTGGCTATTCAAAAATATCCTGACTTAGCAATACGTCAAAGAAAAAGACGTGTCAAGCTTGCTACGAACGTATTTCGGCCTGAGTTTGAGCCAGCACCGCGGCTCACCAACATACCTTCCAGCGTTTGTTGCTGCTCCGACTTCCGCACGTATTGCATGTCGTGTAGGAAATCTGCAACAACAACAGCACTGGTCAACACAGCTGGAGCGCGCCGGCAAATCTCTCACAAATTGTACAACACTTTCAATAGCGCAAAGTCTCTCGTGACCACAGATGAGGCAAACAGACACATCGTGGTGCGGTGATGGGGCCAGGTGTCGCCTCCTCGCCCCAAACAGACTGTACCACTGTGGCCGGACCCCGTGGACGACGACACAACATCATCTAACGGAAATGCCGGCATGACGCGCCGCCGTATCATGACGCGAAAACCCGGCATCGACACTGGGCCTCATCGCCGATGCAGAATGGCGGGCGAGTCGTGATTAGATGGGTCGGCGGGGCATCCGCCCACCTGGTGGATGTGAGAGCCGGCCTGCCGGCGGGTCCGCCGCGTCGACGGTCATGCCCTGAGGCGCTGCAGGTGACTCAGCCGACAGGCGCCGGTTAGTTCACGTCGCCCCCGCAGGTACAGCACGCGGTGGCTGGGTGGTACTGACGCCGCAGCTGCCGCTGCTTACTCCTCCTCCCGGCAGCAGATTAGATTTGTACAGCTGTTCTAGTTTCCTTGTTTAGGCGGTAGCTTATCCGATACTTATCTGCCTCGGTGTTTTTATAACGTTCAAATCAATACGTCCTCCCGGTACTCATTAAGCACACGCGCTCTAACCAGACGAAATCCACCCACACCGCGCGTTCCGCCTTCGTGAATGGCACGAGGGTCGAGGTCACACACTTAGTAACAACGGCTGGCGCTCACTCAGCCTCTTTTCTACAGTCACTCCAGTCCCTCCGACCACGAACTCTTTCCACTGTAAACGGCTCACAAATATCACCGCCTCATCACACTGTTCAGGCTTTATGACTCCAAATTGTTCCACACTGAGACAGGGCTGGGCACTGTTCACTCTGCTGCGGTGACAGTCGGGTTGTGTTCACGCCACGCTTCTGAAGCCGCGGCGGAGGGCCTCTCACGCAGTGCTCAGACCAGGCGGCTCCAGCTCAGACTGAGGACTGAGACAGAGGCGTCGGCGGGTGCCGGAAATGGCGGCCGCCGCTGCTGGGGGCAGCCGCGCATTAGTCACGGCCACGGAGCGGGGCCAATGCCGTCTCCACCGCACCCCTCTGACCACCGCGGCAACCGCCAACCTCGCCCCCGCAGCAAGTGAAACCCAGGAAACTAAGGGGGCAGCCCCTTCCAGTGGACCCTTGAAGACACCCCTAGATCGCATAGAAGGCCTGCGTTTTTGGTCGGCTTCCCTCTTAGGAGCACTACAAGGAGGCCTCCTATGTTGCATATTTGTTGCATGGAAAGCGCATTGGGAGCGTCAGCTCTTCCGAACCCAGGTGCTAAAACACATGCCTCCGGTTCTGAAGTCCTGATTAGGAGGGCCTCAGACCGACGCCCCGCCTTCCTGAGACGGAGCTGCTCTCCTGACACGACTGAGGCGCCCTATGTCGCACGTGTGCGTAGTTTTCAGGTAGGAGCGTGATCATCGGTGGTCTTGCTCGCTTTCTTCAAGATGTTTTTATATTGTATTCAGCACGTTAATTTTTCCGTTAAGGCATTTGGAAGTGAGCAGTTGGCGCATTTGACTCGACATCTGTTTCATTTCCAGGGTGACTATCAAAGGTGTCCGAATGGATTTTTCAACGGTAGATGGGGTGATTGAAACCCAACGATGAAGTATTTTGTCCACTTTTCCGTGAGTTCGATTCGCCAAAGAGGGCAGTGCAAAGATAGCACATTATTAAGATGAGTCGGAACTAAATAACGAAATCAAAAGATAACTCACTGAGGAAGGTAGGGCACCACGGATCCCCTAATATAATGTACAAATAATAGAAAATGTACAGATTGGTTTTCTCTTATACCTTTATAAAACTGTACGAAAACTTCAAACTCTTCCTTCGCCCAAATGCACCTTAGGAGGACGCGCGTCAAAAGAAAGCGCAGTACACCATTTTTCCGCACTGTGATGGTTCCACCGTCATTGAAGCAGTCATGCCTTTGTGTTGCAGGCGAGTGCGTTAGATCTGTGTGCAGCGGAGGCCGGTTTTTTAAGCTGAAGTACGTACGTCAGAACTGACGTACGTAAGGTGCAACGCTAACTGCAGCGTGCAGCGTCTGATCGATAACAAGGCGGTCCGACACAGAGCGGCGACTTCAACTGCGGACGTGGCGAGCTGCAACTCATGTCTCATGATCGGCAGTGTGGCTCGTGTTTCAAGGCTGCGAACAGATCGGCTTTGCATCGTGGTGGACGCAGTTTTTGCAACAGTAAAGAGACGCGGGATGTGTACCTATTCAGCTCACTCTAACCGCGATGAATGGTGATGCTTCCTGCCACCACCCGCCAAAGGAGGTGGAGTTTGCTGGGAGTGTGTCCACACGTTCATTATTAGATACGTTTCTGTGGCTGTGTCTCTTAGGCGGTTTAAGATGACAATATTATACAAATATGCGGCCTCATTGCACTTGTTTGTTTGTTTGTATTGAACAATCATCAACGGGTTCAATGAAGTCCCATTCACAGATAAGGTCAAGCGATAAAATGTGAGCTAGCATTCGCTGCTTGGAGAGAGAACTAGGTCATAGTTATACATAATCGCATACACATATTTACACATGGAAGTAAAAGTATAAAAATGACCGGTCAGTGTTCATCACAAAGCCCCTATTACCTGACGTCAAAGCGTATAAAAAGCCCAAGAGCTTGTAGAAAAGTAGAACAGTTTAAGATCTTAAAACATCTAAAAACTATAAAAGATATAAAAAGAAAATATACTAAAATATATAAAAATACGAACATAATATAAAAAATATAAGGACATATCGTTTAACGTCAAAACGTTTCGAACCTCGCCAGGTCAGCGTGACTAGATAGTAGTGAGAGAGTACAAAATAACATGTTTACGGAACTGATATGCAGAGCAATGCCAAATGTCCGCTTTTCTACGTGTATTATTGAAAGAATTATAAAGCCTAGGTATCCGAACGAACATACTTGCTTTTACAGTATTTACCCTGGCATAAGGAACATGGAATACCACGACACTTCAGAGAAGCGAGAAAAAACTCATGAGAGGAGATCTGTGTGCAATTGTGATCTCATATTCAAACGAGATAGTTTGGAAACACTATTCAAACAACGTTTTGATTGTTCTTGTAAACGAAATTCAGGATAAAATGATAAAAAGCGACTACATTCTTGATGGGAAAATACCTTGCCTACATGCAGATAAGCAGTGGTGGCCGCCGCAAACAAATTTTGAAACCACGGTTGCTTCTTCCGCTACATTAGCCAGCTGAAACCGCTACCGCTATTAGCTCTACTTTTTTCTAAATCGCGAAACCGCTACTCCGCTTCTTCGCTCTCGCTACTTACTACAAAGCGCTTCCCAAAAATATCCACTATTCTTAAAATAAAAATTCAGAGGAAAACTGCTACTTACCTGTATACGTAATAAAATAGCATTTCTTTTATAAGAAACGCTAAAAAAACCACACAACAAAAACATTAATTCGATCTCCTTTTGTTTTTCGTTTGGGAAAAACATTACTTTCAATCTCCATATCTTTGTGGCAGGCTAGTCCACAAGCTGTCGGGAGCGGTAGCGGTTCTGAATTCTTTTGAGTACGCTACCCGGTATTCTGCTACTTTTCTGGCATAGAACCCGCCACCCTGCCACCATTTGAAGTGTCGGCGGGCAGCGGGGTAGCGGGCTCAAGTAGCGGACCGCCCGGCTCTCCAGATAACAAAATGTAAAGGAGGGAAATAAAAGGTTCTGGCTTTGCATGGCTGCCAAAAGCAGGGAAGGTTATACCAGAGACGTTTTTACAAATATTGAACGTTTCATGAGCACGATGGTTAGCGTGCCCCAGAAACTCCAATAACAAACACATACAAACTTCATCCCCGCTCAGATATATCTACCTTACTTCACCTACCACAGGCTTTCGACTGGACTGCAGCAGCTTTTAATGCAAGGCGTTCTAGCCACATAGAAGCCTGCAAGAATACGTGGCGACCCCAGAAATGTCCAAGGTCTAGCCTCCAGACGAAGACGGTAGCGCCATCCTACGCTGTCGTGCCCGGTACCACGCGGTCGTTGTCAGAACTACTGTTTTCCGTACACGCCGCAGTTTTCACACTAACCGGCCTTCCCGACATCAGGGCACCCTCTTTCGGTTATCGGAAGGAAACGCCTGCTCCACCAGGAAGCAAGGTTCAGAAGTGTGGACCTCTACACGTCTGTAGTTGCCAGGGTATTCCGAATCAAATCTGAGAGCAACGCAGGGATGTTTGAAGGGCTCGAAGTTCGTACCGCCCATCGCAAATTCGCGGTTGCGTGTGCCATCGCGAGTTCTTCGCTCTGATGTCAAGGACTTTGGAGGACTAAATTTATATTTGTCAAACAAGCGTGAGAAAAATATGTGCTTTAGAATATTGTCACCCTTGCCACGCAACTGACATTAGATTTATGCCAAATTTATTCCTTGTTTGCTAAAATAACCATTCCCGATATGAAACCATCGTAAAGGGTAGGACAACCCAAAGACAAACAGACTAGCGAGTTTGGATGTTAGTTTTCTCCCTGGATAGCTCAGTTTAACTATCGTGACAGTATGAACCCATGCATGAGCGGGAACCCCCCGGATCCAAGAGATCACCAGCCATGCCAGCTCGGTTCGAATTCTTTTATAAATGTGTCGTGCTCTATTTATGTTTGACTTTCCACAAGCGTTCAAAACCGTTCCAGTGTTGTGTAAATTGTTTTATAGTTTTCTATATGAAGATGTTTTTAGTATGTACGATAAGCTGCGAGTGTGCTATGATTAGGAAGGAAAACGCTTGTAAGTAGATATCCAGCGCGAATCGGGCGTACATACATGATGGAGATAAAAAAACACCACGCGGCACGCAGTACATTTTGTGACGACATGGGTCAAAAACCTTGCGTATTAGGTGCCACTTTTCACCCCATTTTTTGAAGCTGTTCTTCACGTAGTTTTGTAATTAACAAATTCAACAAAGACTTGATCTGTGTTACCATAAATGCTAAGATACATACATATTACATACCTGCTTGCAATTTGAAATTCGTCATGAATGAACGCCTACGTGATACAAAACAAAATAATGGGTTGTGAGATATGTACCAATTTAGTTTGTCAACTGGCCAAATCTTTAGAATCCCGTTCAAATATTGCATCCAACACGCAGTCATTCCCGGTTCCACGGCTATCCCGGAGCCGGTTAGTTGGCTGTTTCGCCGCTTGGCGTCGCTGTGGGCCGTGGCAATGCCCGCGCATGGCCGGGAAGGCGCCGTGGTTGGCCGCCGCGGTGGAACGCCGTTCATAGCCGCAGGGCACTGCCCAGCGCCGCTCCCACCGTCGCCGACCAAGCATGGCGGCGACAGGTGTCGCAACTACAGTCCGTCACAGGCCGAGCACCCACAGGCGGGTCCAGGCTCTCTGATGGAAGGGACAATTCGGCCAAAGCGGAGGAGGCGTTTGGGCCTGGAAAGGTACCATTTAAGTCGGGGGTCCGAATTCTGTTTGAGAGGTGAGGTCTGGGATGCTCTGATACTGTGTGTTCTAAGAAAGGGGCGCCAAATCGCATCGTAGCTCCACAGTACTTGCATCCTGCCTCAGCAAGGGAGGTGGGAGCAGGATGGGATGTTTAAGGGGGCGCCGGGGAGGTGTCAGGGAACGTCGGGACACAGTGCGGTGTTGCCAGGTGCTCGATGTGGAGAGAGGAGCGCCCGCCCCCTAGATCCACCCTTGGTAGGAACGTCTGCAATGTGGCAGAAGATAGCACCAAGCGTCAGTGGGTCAAACACTGTCAGAATGGAGGAACATTTCACAATATTGGTGATCCTAGTTCCCTGTGCACTCCTTCCCGTGTCCGGGTTCCAAGTCTGATCCATATTTGGCGAGTATTCCCCGAAGCGGAAATGGCCCTAGCAGCTGGCGTGCCCCGAAACTCCAATCCTCCGAACCGGACGCGCAAATCATTACTGAGATTCCGGTTTAACAAGCAACGCCTTTCGAGGGATGCCAAATAAGTGCTCACAACTCCATAATCAGGTCCCAGATTAGAAAAGTGTGATACGAAAACCTCAAATGTCATTCAAGGACAGTAAAAATGTTTGGGCCGATGACTTGGAAAGTTCTATCGTACCTATGTCGTTGGGTTTATTGACATCACAAAAATGGGCTCATCAAGATACGCTGCTTTAACCCTTCATCGCCTGGAGGGGGTCCGATCGTCCCCTCCTCGGTTTTCCGCCCATAATGTCCAGCCGATTGAAATGAGACGCATCGCTTTGCATGCCTTTAGGGCTATCAATTTGACAACTTATGACCAAAACTTGGCATCAGGTCAGGTCAACGAAATATGACATCGTTCCTGAACCCATGTGAGGCAATTCTGTTCTAGAATGAGGCTGGTAAAACCAAGGTGTAACTCGGCTCCAAGAAGAGTCAGATAAACTTTCGAGACATGATTCGAGCGTTCTTAAACAGACAAACCTGCACCATTATTTTGAGTTCATGCCAATAATAAGGTTACCAGAGGTCACGAAAGATCACGATTTTCGAAAATGTTTATGTCTATAACTTCTAAACGAGACAAGATACGCCAATATATTTGGAATTATATTGTCGAGCATGATACAAGGATTCGAATGATTCGCAACCCCATGCTATGTCCACCAGTGAACGGCCCTGAACAGCCCTCTGACCAGTGCCCATCTGTCACCAGTCATTTGAGGCTCTAGGAGTGCCCCCTTGGTGGGAATTCGTGTCCTTTTTAGCCGAATACCCACCAGTTACAATTCCTTAAAATATGCCCTGTGTCTAGGGCATGTGGAAACCACAATGTGATATTACACGGTCAGTAACATATTATTTAAACAGTTTGGTCAAGACAAACATATTGATGCCTTTGGTTTTGTTCTGGGTGTAGGTAGGGGAGAGTTAGTTAGTTAGTTAAGGGCTTTTTATAAGGCGTTCTGTGCAAAGCACCTTTGCCCGCCTCTAAAGTGTGGGGGAGAATTTTCCGGGAGGGGTGTTTACTTTAATGTCGCAGAACAAAGGGACGAATCTTATTTCAAGGAATGGGTCGCGAAGTGTAGCAACACTTGCGAGGGAAGGGGATTGCTACGGCAGAGATGCCGAGCCTGGGGCACAGGTAGGATTTAAAAGGGTACGTGAAGAGTCTTGCCAGCGTAAAGATTAGTTTTTTGAATTTTGTTCCTTGTTATCGAATAACCGTTTGCTTACGTTACTCGAGTTCCTCCATTGAAAAAGAATAATTTTGGGTTATTAGAAATACCCGCAAGCACCATGACGTGATGCCGCGGGTCTTTATCCTGCAACCAGGAGGTGAGGTTACAGCACCCTCTCTGGCTGGGTAGCCGCCGCATAGAGGAAGAGAGAAGGGTAATAGAACAGATAGAGTGTTAGGGAGGGGTGTGAGTTGGTTAGTTGTTAGTCTTAGACGTGGTTAGTATAGTTAGTAGTCCTTAAGTTAGGGTTAGTTGGTTAGCAAATATGAACGGATGGTTAGGTAGGGTTAGTTGGTTAGTTGAACTTTTTTTTTATTTTTTATTTTTAATTTTTTTTTTTTGTTTGTTTGTTTGTTTGTTTTTTTTTTTTTGTTTTTTTTCTAGGGTGGGAGTTATTCTGAGTCTACCATACTTTAGGACCAGACAGTTAAAACCTAGTTTGAAGCACCTATTGTTTAAATTTGTCAGAGGGACGTTTCTAGTGTAATTGTTATTTCTAATATGAGGGGTGCTATTCGGATGCAGGTATTTTCCATACCTGCCACCATAGACGTTCAGATAAAGCTCTCGAGCCTAGAAGCCTTCAGGAATGTAAAGAGCTTGTCCAGCAGCTCAGGGTGATCATTGCCGAGAAGAGTGGAAAGGTTTGCTGGGATGTTTCTGTTGCGGCAATAATCTAGCATGGGCTGCCTATGGGCGTCGTGCTGGGGACAGTCGATGAGGATATGGTAGGGATTTTCCATGGCAGAGCAGGTACCACAGGTACCTACACGCCCATAGGCATTTAATTTGGTGTGTCCGCTTCTGAGTCTGGTCAGGATGACCTCACGCCGACGACTGTTTTGATTGGAGCTGGGCCAGTAGCCGATGTTAGGCTTGATATGGAATAAATGGGCGCTGTGGTTAGTGGTCCAGTCATTTTGGATGTACTTCCGGATATGGTTCTGGAGGAGAGCTTTGCTATCGTCTCCGGACCATTTGAGAGGTGCGACCTCTCTGAGTTCAAGAGACTTTTTGGCCTGTTCGTCGGCTTTTTCATTTCCGAGAATTTTGCAGTGGCCTGGGATCCAAAGAAAGGAGACATCTGGGATATCGTCGATACCCTTCTGGATGTCTGCTATTACGTGATGGCTGGGGTTGACTACGTTATTGATAGCTTGCAAGACAGATTTAGAGTCTGAACAGATGACGGCTGAATTAATATTTAGGGTTCTAATCTGGACTAGTGTATCTAGAATGGCGACAGCCTCGGCAGTAAAGATTGAGCAGTTGTCCGGAAGTCGTTTTTGGAGGCAAATATTTTGCCCCCAGATGCCGAGGCCTACTTTTTCGCCTATTTTAGAGCCGTCGGTGAAAATGAAGGTTTTGCCAGTGTTGTTAGACTGGAACTCAAAGAATTTCTGGGAGATCTCCTCTGTGGTGAGGTTGTCTTTGCGTGTGGTGAAAAGAAACTCGACTTTGGGCTGTTTGCGAGTCCAAAAGCGGGAGAGTGGGGGTTTGCCTATTGCTTCTGGAATCGCAAGGTTCAGGGTTTCCAGGGTCTTAGCTACTCTATTCTTAAAAGGAGGCCAGGTTGTCCGATTAGTTTTTGATACACGTCCAGGGTGGGCGAAACATTGTTTCGCCGGGTGATTTTCGGTAGATTGGACCTTGATATAGTAAGAGATAAGCTGGGAGTGGCGTCTTGTTTGGAGAGGGCACAGCCCACTGTCCACTAACAAGCTGGTGATGGGGGATTCTCTGAGCGCGCCTGTGGCTGCCCGGATACTTGCGTTTTGGATGCGCTCTAGCTTTAGCTTATTAGTGTTGTTCGTTGAGTCGAAGACGAACGAATTATATTCGAGTATGGGCCGGATCAAGGACTTGTAGAGCATGAGCAGGGTCTTTCGATCCCCGCCGTACTCTGTTCCGCCGAGCATGCGGAGGATATTGACTCGTTTTTGACAGCTAGAGACGACTTTGGTAATATGCTCGTTAAAACTAAGGCGGGTATCAAGGATGACGCCTAAGAATTTGAAGCTTTTCGCGCATTCAATGGGTTTGCCTGAGATTTGGAGCTGAGGAACAGGGTGTCTCACACCTGGCCTGGCAAAGACTACGACTGATGACTTTTCGGCCGAGAGTGATAGACCCATTGAATCGCACCAAGCATGGATGTCGTCGAGACTACCCTGCAATTCGGTAGTCGCGGTTTTGAATTCTGGTTGACTGCGCCGCCTGGTGTCGACCGGAGTGGATTTCCAAATAGCGACATCATCTGCAAATAGGGAGTACTTAACTCCAGGCGGTAGCTTTTTGGAAAAAATGTCATTGATCATGACTAGGAAGAGGGTCGGAGATAAAACGCTACCCTGGGGTGTGCCCTGGTCTTGAGATGTCAGATAGGAAAAGGTGGTGCCGCAGCGCACTTTGAATTTTCTGTCCCTAAGAAAGTTGTCAATGAATCTAGCAAGGTGGCCATGGACTCCCCAGTTTACAAAGTTTATACAAAAGGACGTCTTTTTGTACACGATCAAAGGCCGACTTGATATCTAAGAATGCAGCAATTGTGACTTGCTTCTTGTAAAAGCCATTTTGAACGTCACTGACCAGTTTGATCAGATTGTCAGTGGTGGCTCGCCCGCGCCGGAAACCCGATTGCATAGCATCGAGTTTCTTTTCGAGAATTTCGTGAAGTCTTACGTTGACCATGCGCTCTACAAGCTTGCTAGCACAGCTAGTAAGCGAAATGGGGCGATAACCTCCGGGGCAAAACGGACACCCTAAGTGTTTTTCCAGCATAGCAAGCTCAATAGCGGGCCGAAAATTTTCAGCTATACACCCTGACGTAGCCTAATGAATTGTGTCTCTAATGCAAGAGTATCAACGTGAAAAATCATTTTGGAAAAACATGGCAATAAAATATATCAGCTAATGTTTTTTGTCCGTTTTGCCCCAACCCTGGGGCAAAATGGTTTTCAGGAAGGGGCAAAACGGACAGTATGACCTGCTGTCATTGTACTTTGCTTGAGCACCCCCAAAGATACATTAATCCACATCCCTGGCAGCCTGGGTAATATGGCGAAAAACATCATGTTTTCGTTAAAGCGTCAACATCTTTTGAATGAGTTAAAATTTTAACCTGCTTTCATTTTGGCACAAGACTGCCGCCCACCCTGGACTCGCCCCCCCTGCCTTGTTTTCTCGCTGTTTCTGTGACCTTACTACAATAACAAACTACATAACAAATCATCCTAAGTGATTGGGGTAGACCAGACCATCAGACCATTTTACACCATTGGTCCATTTTGCCCCGTCCGTTTTGCCCCACAGATACTCCGATTCAAGTTTTTACGTGTCGGAAAAAATAGCAGGCTTTGAGATTTGAAATTACCCTTACTCTAAGCCTACACTGCCACTTATTCATACATATCACCATCAGAACCGAACGCAGTTTGTCACTCGAAAAACCGAAGATTTAACACGCGCATTGACGGGGGTCTGAGCCACCTTCGCTTCGACGGGGGGTGGCGGGTACCCGCCCCCCCCTAAGATCTCGAGAACCATGGTAGGTAGCGAAAAACGGTAAACGGCGTTCGGTTGCCCATCCACATCTCCATCGAAAACATTTAAACCATTTTTGGTCAGGTCACATTTAAGGTCACGGAGGTCAAAACATGCTGTCATAGGGATAACATGTAAATTAAGTTTTTCGGCCCTTACATCTGAACAAATAAAGATAGAGCAAAACGACTTAAACTATATGAATCCTCTCCGCAAGCCGAATCGAATGATATATAATTTGACCTTGCCAGGTCAAATCAAGGATTTGACCTGACCTGAGGTCAGGTCAGGGTTAAATTATATAAAATGCATATCATTAGAACCGCAAAGCCCAGGCGAGTCTAATGGAGCTAAAATAAACGTTGTATCACCATCCGTTGCTGAGTTATTCCATGAAACCCATTTTCCCATGTATTTCCAATGGAGACGTCATGCCTCGTACCTGACCTTAGGTCATCGATATCAAAAATACCGAAACATATTTTAGAGAACTCGGTGGGGCCATTATGTGATATGAGTTTCAATCGGATAAGTTCACACTGCTCCGACGTATGCTATCTTAAACTTTTTTGAGGTCGGGTCACTTGACCTGTACTGGTGACCTGACCTGCGATGACCTAACCCTAAAATTTTCACAGAAGTTGTAAAAATGATGAGGGAAAAGGTATGCCAAGTACGGCGGCACTACGCGCCGCCGTTTTTCTGCTATTTCCGAAAAGCCCGAAGGGGGCGGGTCAATGCGCGTGTTAAAACTTGTAAATATCGTAATACTTACAAGAAAATCCTCTCCAGCCAGCTCCCGTCGAAATGATGCCGCTAACTGACGATATACACGCTATTTTCTGACGTCCTTTGTCTAAAGCAGTAGTTCATCTTCTAAAATCTAGGTGGAAACACCAGCAACATACCGAAACAGCTAAAATCCGTTTTGCCATAAAGTCCGTTTTGCCCCGGTCTCCCCGAATGGTTTGGGTTATAAGGGATTTCCTAAATGAGCCTAAATTTGACACATTTAGGCCTGCTGTGACGTCAGGGGTTAACAGGTACAGTTCAAACGCGGCTTGAAAGTAAAAAAAACGGTAAGGTAATTCCAGTGCCCTTTTTCGTATAACCTCCGATTACTGAAATCCTGGAGGGTCCGACCGACCCCCCTCCCCAGGCGGTGGTGGGTGCGAAAAGAGCCCCGTCAATGCGCAGTGTTAAGATCCAGGTGCAAATGTGGGCGCAGGAACAAGGACGTGGGTTGCTCAATGACCCAGACTTTAACCCCGTGGTGTTGCACGGTAAGAGTTGATCCATGAATACATAGGTATCAACCCTTCCATAATCTGGACGTTCCTACGCCTATGGATCCGGACCGTGGCTGCCAATATGAACAGACCAAATACCTATGTTCCAGAACCGCAACCCATGTCTGCCGATTTGTCTGCGACTGGTGAACATCTCAGACCGCAGGTTCAAACCCGACGCTCCTCTAAGAACTGCTCATTCAGCGAACGTTTCCAATGATACATCAATAGTTAAAAGCCCTTCCTACTTTTTGCAGATTTTGTACCCACAAAATCTACAAAAGCATGTATCACTGGCGGATCAAAAAGGGGCCAAAAGGGCCATGGCTCCCTCCAAAACCTAAAATAGCGTCCTTTGACCTCCCACCCCCTAGGCCCAATTTTAACCGTTTTTCTTAAAAAAAAATATTAAGTTTCCGCGATTTTTTCCCAATTTATCCCCAAAAACGTTGGTTTAGCTCCCTCCAAAAGTTATTCCTGGATCCGCCAATGGCATGTGCCTATGCTATGGTGTCGTAGACAAAAGTTCAAGTTTTTATTCACATGGCCAATAGCGCCTTTGCTGAAAGAATGCTAACTACTAGATTCAAAAATATTAACCATCGGGAAAAAGTGGGGGAGAGGACGGAGGTAATCAGCGGAACTTCAACTCTTTGCTGGGACAAAACGTTACTCTTTCACGCTTGGGGGGCGGTAGTGGAGTGGTCAGCGCAGCTGGCTTCGACTCAACCGACCCGGGTTCAAGGCCCGGCAGCTTCCCTGAACAAGGGATAAGCTGGCTCCCGAGAAACCCTCCAACAGAGAAAGAATTGGCGACGCCATATGACTGACAATAAGTGCGTCTCGATAAGGCCCACAAGTTATTCCGTTTCACGCCCCGGATTTGGGCTCCGCGTGCCCTTCCGTTCATGCTGATGGTGACGTTCTACCGGCTACCCAGCTGAGATGGACATGTTTCGGGCGAACAATGGGGGCCCGGGCCCACGGATCCCTGGTGACGACGCCCATGACTAGGCTCGATTCGACTGCACTGTGGGAATCATTATGTGCGCCAGGCAGTTAGCTCAGTCCGTTCTCTCGTTCCCAGCGTGGGCAGGCCTCCTCACCTTGCCCCCGGCTATATCTCTGACCTTGGCGGCAGCAGTGGCTGACGGTGCCAGCCAGCAACCCCCTCCCCTCACCTGGGATAGCAGGGGAGGGGCGCAAGGCCACGCGGGACGGTTTTGTGGTTATCAAACAACACGACTACAGTCCGACTGAATCTGATCTCATCTGATCGAATTATTGTTATCAGTAGTTAGACACTGATAGTTTCCACCTATAATCATTATCTAAGTCGTTACCAACATTCAAGCTTTCCGTATCTCTATTGATTGATTCTCGTTATTGAAGACTCTGTTTCAGCTAAATGATAACCGAAACTTTTTGATAATGTTTTCCGCTAACCTTTTCTATAATAATCCCTCATTCAACACACCTCGAAAACAAGGAGGTAGGGGAGACCGGGGCAAAACGGACACCCTAAGTGTTTTTCTAACATAGCAAGCTCAATAGAGGGCCGAAAAGTTTTAGCTATAGGTACACCCTGACGTAGCCTAATGAATTGTGTCTCTTATGTAAGAGTATCAACTTAAAAAAATTCATTTGGAAAAACATGGCAGTAAAATATATAAGCTTATGTTTTTTGTCCGTTTTGTCCCAACCCTGGGGCATAATAGTTTTCAGGAAGGGGCAAAACGGACAGAATGACCTGCTGTCATTGGACTTTGCCCAGGCACCCCAAATATATATATATATATATATATATATATATATATATATATATATATATATATATATATAAATCCACATCCCTGGCAGCCCTGGTAATATGGTAAAAAACATCATATTTTCGTTAAAGCGTCAATATCTATTAGCTCAGTGAAAAATGTAACCTGCTTTCATTTTTGCACAAGACTGCCCCCCAACCTGGACCCGCCCCTGCCTTGTTTCTCGCTGTTTCTTTGACCTTACAACAATAACAGACTACATAGCACATCATCCTAAGTGATTGGGGTTACCGCACCATCAAAGACCATTTTACACCATTAGTCCATTTTGTTCCTTCCGTTGTGCCCCACAGCTACTCCGATTCAAGTTTTTACGTGTCGGAAAAAAATAGATTTTGAGATGTGAAATTACCCTTATCTCATTACCCTACACTGTCACTTATTCAGACATATTACCACCAGAACTGAACTCAGTTGGTCACTCGAAAAAACGAAGATTTAAAAGTTGTAAATATCGTAATACTTACAGAAAATCCTCTCCAGCCAGCCCGCGTCGAAATGATGCCGCTAACTGACGATATACACGCTATATTCAGACGTCCGTTGTCTAAAGCAGTAGTTCATCTTCTAAAATCTAGATGGAAATGCCAGTAACATACCGAAATAGCTAAAACCCGTTTGCCCTTAAGTCCGTTTTGCCCCGGTCTTCCCTGCCTATTATTGTGTAACTGGTCTTACAAATTAAAAAAACAAATGAATAAATGTGCTAATGTCTTACAATACCAATGGCGTCATAATAATATACTTCTATGAAAAATTTGTCTTGTTTTATCCGAAAACTACTTGGAGCCTATTTAAGTTTGTTTTACCTATGGGCTGCGATAACTATAGGTACAGAATGCACTCATTGTCAGATCGCTAACAATTACAGGCAAAGGACCCACCATAAGATGCTTGTTGTTGACTTGGGATGGAAAGCGACATTTCAGGGGACTCGACAGACCTTTCATGAGGTGCCGTGACCATTCCAGTGGGCGCTGTGACCATTCCAGGGGGCGCCAAAGGATCGATTGGGGAAGGAAGAAGTGCCCCTTCTTGCCTTCCCCGCCTGGATCGGCCTATCCGTTGAAATGCGTACAATTAAGACTTCAGAACCGCCTTTTTCTATATTCCGATTTTTTCCACCTCTGTTGGAAAGGACGGAAGCTTTCCACTCTCCTCTCTGACCGACTCTCATCGGACACATGGAGGCGTGAACATGGGCTTCAACGCTTAGGCTGACTTCCCACCGAAAATCGTGCCCG
Source organism: Lepas anatifera (assembly GCA_034440635.1). Lineage (NCBI taxonomy): Eukaryota > Metazoa > Arthropoda > Thecostraca > Lepadidae > Lepas > Lepas anatifera. Next base: position 2,226,179 of record JAOTON010001109.1, read on the forward strand.
TAGGTAGGTATCTACTGTTAGAAGAAGAAATAAAATTGGGAACCCGAGATCAGTATTTTACACTGAATAAATATTTCATACAGATATAAAAACAACACGTGAAGGACGAGCCAACTACCCACTTTGCCATCTTCTGAAAACACATAACTCAAGTATGCTCGTGTTCGACAATCGTGAGGTGCAAACATACAGGGATCTGGCAGGCGTTCCGCATTCACGAACTAGGACGTAACCGCACGCTACCCATCGTCAATTCCTGAATACCGTAGTTTTAACGGGTCTGCGGTCCGCAGTACAGGAGCTGGGACCTCACAGCACGCCCTCATCGTCAATGCAACGACTTCACTGTGAATCTGCACGGTCCGCACTGAACGGTCTGCACGGACCGTACAGAACGGGTCCGCACTGAACGGTCTGCACGGACCGCACTGAACGGTCTGCACGGTCCGTACAGAACGGTCTGCACTGGTCAGTCTGCACGGACCACACTGAACGGTCTGCACGGTCCGCACTGAAGGGTCTGCACGGACCGCACATAACAGTCAGCACGGACCGCACTGAACGGTCTGCACGGTCCCCACTGAACGGTCTGCACTGTCCGCACTGAAAGATCTGCACGGACCGTACAGAACGGTCCGCACTGAACGGTCTGCACGGTCCGCACTGAAGGGTCTGCACGGACCGCACAGAACAGTCAGCACGGTCCGTACAGAACGGTCCGCACTGAACGGTCTGCACGGTCCGCACTGAAGGGTCTGTACGGACCGCACAGAACGGTCTGCACTGATCGGTCTGCACGGACCGTACAGAACGGTCTGCACGGTCCGTACAGAATGGTCCGCACTGATTGGTCTGCACGGACCGTACAGAACGGTCCGCACTAATCGGTCTGCACGGACCGCACTGAACGGTCCGCACTGACCGGTCTGCACGGACCGCACTGAACGGTCTGCACGGTCTGCACTGAAGGGTCTGCACGGACCGCACAGAACGGTCTGCACTGATCGGTCTGCACGGTCCGTACAGAACGGTCTGCACTGATCGGTATGCACGGACCGCACTGAAGGGTCTGCACGGACCGCACAGAACGGTCAGCACTGATCGGTCTGCACGGACCGCACTGAAGGGTCTGCACGGTCCGCACTGAACGGTCTGCACAGTCCGCACTGAATGGTCTGCACGGACCGCACTGAACGGTCTGCACGGACCGCCACTGAACGGTCCGCACAGAACGCTTCCCGTCCATTGTTCCCAGAGGAAGCTACCAGCGCAATAACAAATGTCATTCCAACAGCACTGGGCAACAAAAAACACCACTGGCGTAGATGTTTCCCGAGGGATCTGGCGTGTGGAGGGTCGTCGCGATGCGATCAGGGAGCCACGAAAGTCACCGTTGGGCATCGGTAGCCATGCATGGGAGTCATGTCTTCAGTCCGCGTGGCGAGTCAGCAGCTGCCGTCAGAGCTTCACACTCGGCAGCTCAGCTGCGGCCCTGTCACGCTACGGCGACCAGAGGCGATGTCCCACGCTAACCGGCTCATTACCAGACAATGGCACAAGCTCTGTACAGCTCACGGGAACAGCTCTAGATGTATGCTTTTTGCGACAGGCATTGCCTTATATTTCAGGGCTCTGCCTCTAATAGGTTTCGAACGGTTTTCAAGGCCTGACTGACAGGGACCGAGAAAACATCCAACCCTCATACACCGCTCCGGTTAACTACTGGACAATCAAGATATACTCTTAAAAAACTATAGATATATTGTTTTGCATATTTGCAAAGATTGATTGCCAAGACCAGACCAAGTCATAGAAAGTACCTCATCACAAAACAGGACCTCAGTTGTTTTATAGTCTTCGCCTTATGTAAATGAATAATGTTTAAATACATAGAGCGCACTATCGGGCCCAATGAACAGCCCCAAGACATTTATTCGTGCTGCCGGACAAACCTCCACTTTATCTTGAACAAAAATGCGACAGCCCGTGTAGTCCATGAACTGTAGCCAATGAAGGGCTGGCTCCACCATTAGGTGCAGGGTGGGGTTGGGTGGGGGGTTGCCGGCCACCTCACGCAGCAGAACAGCGCCGTGGCACAGGTGAGTCGAGGTGAGGCACCACCACAGCTGGCGGCGGTGGGAATTCCGGTGCCTCAGGCCCGAGCCGCCGACTGCGGCCCTCCACTGAGCACGCGCCCGAGCCGCCCACTCGCAAACCCGCCCCCCGACACTCGCACAGCTCGTCGGTGAATTCGAATAGAAAAAGGCAGGGGGCATTGCCACGATCTTTTACTTGAGAGGACGGAGTTCGACTTGGCGACGAGCAAGGGTGGGGGAAGCAAAGCAAAAATGAACTCAGTGCCAAGGAGGGTGCAAATTAAGGTTTAGGCGTTAGTGGGCACAGCTTAGAATGAAAACCACATTTTCAAATCCATACCATTGCATTCCATTTAAGCCTGTTTCAGACAGACAGACTGACAGGCAGACGCATATATTCTTCAAACTTCACAGCACTCACAAATGCAGCATAGGCGATTGGTGCAAAAAAAAGTCCGTCGCCCCATTTCATCCCCGAATATTGTTGTTGAAAATTATCCCTATCCCGACTCTCCCTAGAATTTTCCGAAAAATCATCCTACCCTGTCCCGATTGAAACATGGCCGACTTCACCCGACCCCGTCCGTTTCCGTTCCGTTCCGCACCGCAGATATTCCGTCCCGAAACAGTACCGAATTCACCCGACCCCGTCCGTTTCCATTCCGTTCCGCAGCGCAGATATTCCGTCCCGAAAAATTACCGATTTCACCCGACCACGTCCGTTTCCGTTCCGTTCCGCAGCGCAGATATTCCGTCCCGAAACATAACCGATTTCACCCGACCCCGTCCGTTTCCGTTCCGTTCCACAGCGCAGATATTCCGTCCCGAAACATTACCGATTTCACCCGACCTCGTCCGTTTCCGTTCCGTTCCGCAGCGCAGATATTCCGTCCCGAAACATGACCGATTTCACTCGACCAGTCTTCTCTAGCGCAGATATTCCATCCCGAAACATGCCAGATTTCACTCGACCCCGTCCCTCCCCGTTCCGTTCCGTAGAGCAGATTTTCCGCCCCAGTCCGTAGTTCCCATCCTGATCCAACCGGGGTCTGGGTAGCGAAGTCGGGTAGCGCGCGTCTTCGGCTCGATCACGTGACATTTGCATTGAGCGAAGGGTCGCGAGATCGAGTACGCCCAGTGGCAGGTTGGGGCGTCCTGCCCTTGCGCCAGCCTAGCTGGTTGCCTCTTCCCCCCCACCCCAGGTCATATAACCTCGCAGGAGCGCGCGTGGGTACACCTAAGCAACAAAGAAATTAAAACTAATAATTCCGCCGCTTAACTTCTATTGCGGTAGATAATATCGATAATAAATCTGAGAAAATTCGTTCAAGTGTATGTTCATGCCAGGGAAAGAAGACAAAAATCTGAGGGAGGCGTCTGAGATGCCCCCCTGCGCGACGATTCAAGGTCCCGGTCGTATACATGAAGTACATATCGTTCGGAGTGCTATTGGATACCGAATGGCAGACCAAGCGGGCTTTAGAGCCGGCCTTGTTTCTTGGAGCGTCTGCGCCCATCCATTCAACGCTGGCAGTCGAGCAGCAGGCGAAGTCGAAGGGAGGAGGTGAGGCTCGCCAGGCTCCGGATCGGCCACTGTTATGCCACACACTCACACTCCCTGAACATCACCGCCTGCACTCCGAGTTCGCAATGTGCCGCATGGTGGTGATGTGGCGGATAATTGTTACCACCTGAAACGAGTCAGCGTCGATTCTTCCTGGCGGTTCCTTTAAAACGGATTGTAGGTAATGACGCTGTAGTTTTCAATTTATCGGGCAGGTTTATCATACTCAAGAGAGATACGGTTTGAGATAGTTTACAGCCCAATCAGAACTTTTTCGACACTGCAATTTCGATATGACTGATAAACTAACCAGGACGATTATGAACTGATTTAAAGGGAATGTGCCACCTTGGTCGAATCTCGGAATTTAGTGTAATTAGGGACATTGTTAGCCGAACACCATGAAAATGTCCATGATTTTTTTTTCAAATGTTCAATAAGTTCAATATTTTTATATTTAAAACTGTTCCCCTATGACAAGAAATAAACCTCTGTATGTGCATGACGTCTTGATCTGGCAACTACTACCATGTTCAATAGGCTCCACTAGGCTGACTACTCACCGTGACGTCAGGATGACGTCACGCCGACAGCTGACAACTGTGGCCGGCTCCTTGGCAGGGGCGCCGCCACGGAATTTTTACAAGAGGGGACGGACCCGGGCTGGTGTTGACCAGGGGCGGCGAACTTGAAGCACATTCGCTACCTCACATCATTAATGACGATGAGCCCAAAAATTTTGGGGACTTCCCCTGGTTGGCCAACACGGGGATACGTCCCCCGTCCCCCGCTTTCGGCGCCCATGCTCCTTGGGTACATTTTGGGTACATTTCAGGTAGGTTTTTAGCTTTTCTCCACGAAAATTTCGAGTTCCAAGACAAATAATCTGTTGAGTACCAGGTTTTCCGGTATGCTTCACAACTTGGCTATATATTAGCAAAAATCACGTTATAAAGGTGCCACATTCCCTTTAAAGGGAATGTGGCACCTTTATAACGTGATTTCAACTGAGATAGCCAAGTTGTAAAGCAAGTCGGAAAACCCGGTACTCCATATATCATTTCCGTAGAAAAAAGCTAAAACCTACCTGACACCAACCCCCTCATCAACCCATTGCCGGGCGGCCATTGTTGTGAGCTACTGGTGTGACGACATATGCTGACGTCACGATGAGCATCAGCCAATCGAAGCCCTTGAAGCATTTCAAGTATGGTAGTGGTTGCCAGATCATGACATCATCCACAGGCAGATATTTATTTATTTTCCTAGGGGAGTAAATTTAAAAACAAAATATTGAGGTTATTGAACATTTTTCAGAGACTTCATGAGTGGTTTCATTATTTTTGGCTAAAAGTACGCCTAATTTCACTAAATTCCAGGATTCGACCAAGGTGCCACATTCCCTTTAATCAGTACTGGAGGGCAAATCCAGCCTTGGCAGCTGACGGGCCCTAAAACCCCAATCATCACCAAATAAATGTTAAAATGAATGTCGAAACTAGTGTGAAGAAAACTCCACTCTAGCTTACTATTTGGGAGGGAATGTCATCTTCCGTCCCCGCGCTTTCTGTGCTCATCCTAAAACGTCTTAGTATAAGTGGCGTTGGCCCTCGGTTTCTTGTTTTACACAGGGTACTTTAAATACGGGTACAACCAAGTATCCTACTAAATCTAGTCCTCCCCTGATGACGTCACCGCCCTTTCCTACTAAGATCTAGGAGATTCTACTAAGTTTTTGGAAGGATCAGCTGGAACATACCAAGTTTGGGCGTATTCGGCAGCAATCTAGTATACATCTAAAGACACTTCCTTCGACCATTTAACAGTAGCCTTGATCTCAACGGCGAGCGGCGTATTTTACGTGAATCTATGAAAAAAATCATAACACTTCAAAGAATTTGTTGAAAGGGCACATACATTTATTTGATTCAACTCAGGCCCACTTGAATTTATGCAGCCGTGAACAGTGATTTTGACAAATATACCGACACAGACCAGTGTGCAAAGTAGGTATGGCATTTTCGACGAGATCTCGTCGGTGCGAGTGCCCTTGGAGACAGGAGCCAGTAGTGCGAATTTTATCAACCTGAAGCGAATTTGCCAGACTGGTGCGAGGAAGGTGACACTGAAAACCAAACAAATAACGGCTGAATGGTTATAAAGACACAGGAGCGGGCCTTATAAAAAGTCCACAACTAACTAATAAGAGAGGTAGCAGTGCATCGTGTGGGTAGGAATGGGTGCAGTTTTCTCCCTTGTATATGACATATTGGTGCGAATTTTTGGTGGCTGGCGGTGCGAGGATTTTAGATGGCTGGTGCGACTCGTCTGGCCTGTTGCCATACCTACTTTGCAGACTGGGACGCAGATAAATCAGCAACAACATGAAAATACCTATCTGCAATTTCTAGCTTCTCAATCACTAATTTGGATACCTTCCATCACATAAATTCAAATTTTCAGCACCCACACGCTGATCATATGACTGCTTACTAAAGAAATGCAGAAGCGTCGAGAAGGATGAAGATGTAGCACCCGCGACCATTGGAGTCAAATACCTGAAGCTTGATGTTACGAAAACTCGCTGAAATTTCTAATCATGCCCATCTGCATGGACTAAGAGAAGTACCATAACATTAATGTCGAAATATTACCTGCAAACTCGTTATAATCCGTCCGCTTTTATTAACAGCCGAGAGAAATAAGTTTACCTTTGCTAAAGAGATCACCGGTGTGTATTGCCTCTGCTGGAGGTGCCATGGCAATCAACGGCCAATCAAAGGTCAGCAATCAACAGCCAATCAAAATCGAGATCAGTCTTACTGCAAACGGCTGTTAGTGCTAAAGCTGCCATTATTTTGACACGCTCTAGAAAATTTGTAAAAATAATATTCTTTGCTGGAGTTTTTGAAAAACGTCTGATGGTTTCACAAATAAAAATATTTCAGCTTTCTGTTCATTCATATTAATTTTGTTGAAACAGTTCTAAAATAGGTTATTTAGAGCTTCGATGAAGTGTAATTTCTCCAATGCCCTGCATAGTAACCGTTGTGCCCGTCCAGCCCTGATGACGTAATGCTGCCAGACAAGCTTGAACGGGGTCTGGTTTTAAACCCTGCTGATCGCTATGGCTAATAAAGCGCTCAGGATGGCGGGCAAAAACAGCATGACTAAAAGTTTCCAGTCTTTCAGGACTAAGGCCCAGCTAATATCATGAATACCTTTTCCGCCACCACAGAGCTGGTGGTGCAAAAAAAGATATACTTTCCAGTTTCCAGGCAGGTGTACTCATTACCGTGTGGAGCCTTCCAAAACTTTCCTCGGAGATTCAGAACGACCGTATTTGGGTTCTTGCCTAAGCACCTGGGACTCACAGGCGCCAAGAAGCTATGATCCTCCAAAGTCAAACATGGCCACTCACTCCTTTGTCCAACGGTCCCATTAGGGGATGATAGCAGAACTGTCGAGAACCGCATATTCATTTATTACCTTATAGTTAGGTAGAAGGTTTAAGCTTCCTAACCCCTTGCCATTGCGACAACATTTCTGCCTCAAACAAAACAGCTTCATCCTATGCCCACTCACAAAATCATGAGCCCGGTTGTCCCTCCCCCGACGCCAGCTCTGGATCCGCCACTGCCTGCCGCTGGCTCGGTAATCCAGGCAATCTGATGGACTGGTCCGACTGGAAGGTCGGTCGCCGTTGTCACAACCATGGCCCGAGTGCATGCGACTACACTTTCTACGTGTCCACGTCCATGCTGTCCTGAGAAAGCCGACCGCTGTCCCTGATTCCCCCACAATGGATTTCTCCCTTTCGTGCCGAAAGTCGCAGTCAGGCCTGGTTAGCTTTGGACTAAAATCATTCGTTCATTTGGAGCGCGGGCATTTTTCAACAACAGAACTCGGCACATCGGCGGCCCAGCGATCGATGGCGTACAGAGAGACCTGGGGGGCGGACCCTGCGACGGCCGCGGACACGCTGCACCGGTGTATCGGCAGGTCGGCCCGGCCTCTGTTCCACTCAGCCCAGGGAAAGTCCATTTCGGACTCCTTTAGGCGATAAATTGTACTGAGATGAATGGAAGACGTGGTGTTTTGAGACACGTATTATTTTAGCTTGTATGATTTATTCCTCTATAATCTTAACTTTATACGGGCGTGCATTCATATTCTAGTTTAATGATTGTTGGGGTTTAACAATGCATCAACTGCCATGGCGTCGCCAATCCCTGTTGGGAGGGATTTGGGAATCAGATCGTCTTATTTCAGAGGCTCCGCCGGGACTTGGACCTGTGGCTTAGGAGATTTTGAGGCTATCCATTAAGCCACCCATCCCCCATATTCCAGTTTCAAATAGGTTTGAGAAAGCAATACGGTTGGTACACCATTGGACACGTAGTCATCTCTGCAAATGAGGAACGGAGTCCTGTCGGATCTCACTGAAACGTTCCGGCCCATACTTCTTTAGTGACCTCTGCTACTAAGCAGCTTGCCCGGCCGGATCCTGATTTGCATCACAGCCGGAGGGGTCTGCTTTTGCTATTTTTCTCATTTCTAGGCTAGCTCACTTGCACCCCCTGTTTCCTTGGGCCAGTGCGCACTTTCCCAAGCTGACTACTGGTTCTCACTCCTGCTGACTACGTCAGAGGAACGGAACACTATTTAGACTCGGTACTACCTCTGTTAGAGGTTCGAGGGTACTCGACGTGTTCTCGCAGCCTCCAGCAGTGCTGGCGCGCCACACACCCAAGGCAACAGAGACACGCCACTCACCTTGACACTGGAGGTCGCACGCGCTCCGCTGAAAGTTGCGGCTCTCCGGTGTGCAGATCTCGGCGCAGGGCCGACACCGCAACAGGTGGCGGGAACAGTACTCGTGCGCGGCGCACAGCAGCTCGCCACAGCGCTGTGCCGTGGCGCTGAGGCCGGCCAGAGCCGGCCTGGCCACTCCAGCAGCCGTGGCCAGCATCCTGGCAGGTCGCGGCCCCGACATGGCTGGTCTCGGCGCCCGCTACTCGGCAGAGCTCACTCTTCACTGCTGTGCACAGATCACTCGGCCGTCATCCCGGCTCTGTTTTGTTCCATGGCTTTCACTCACGAGGGGCTCTGCCAGGGAATCAATCTTGAAAGAAATTCAGCGTTGGTGCCAAACGCTTCCAGCCCAGCAGCGCCCCAAATCACTAGTATTAAAAACCACCGTACCAGCGTTGCTTCTGACTTGTCGGCGACAGTGCACCCGCTTACCGATTTTGCTATTCTTCTAACACACACGGTAACGCACGTTTCGCACAGTGCGATCACACCGCAACACGGCCGCACCCCAGACAGCTGACGAACCACTAACCAGTTCGGCTGCTGACGCTGGCTGCCTCGGTCGCGCTTCGCCGGCGCCTCAGCGCCGAGGCCGCCGTCCGGTTCTGTAGCCCGGTTCTGTTCGGCCGGCGATTCCCTGAAAACGGCCGGGTAACGGCCTTTGCGGCTGTACACCCCGCCCACTCAGGTGCGCCGACAGGTAAACGCCGCGTGCAAAAGGGGCACAACAGGCGAGGATAGCTAATGGCGTGCGTGCCTGTTGCGCCCGCGGATGGAGACATCGCACGTGAAGAGCCGACGTCATCAGCGGCAGAGGCGGATAGAGCCTGCCGGCAGAACACAAGAGGATGAATCCAAACACTGCTTAGGGGCTACCAACGAGACGTATGTAACGGCATGCATATGACACGACAGATGAAGCTGCCTCAGTGGGCGCCCGACGTGCACGAACGGTCCCCAAGAGGTGGGTGCTGAAACGTACCTAAAACATGCCTCCGTGCCGCCTTCACACACCAGCCTTGTTACCGCCACCTGTAGTCAGGGATATCCGGACGCGACCAAAAATCGTAACTAATGTTTGTCCGTACATCATCTCCCCCTACACTTCACCCATCTATCCCAGTCACATGCGTAGATAGATTTGAAAGAAGTTCGGGCGGGGGCGCACCCAGCTGATCAGGCTGATAACCAAAACACGCTCCCCGATCAGCTGAGGTCACACCCCCTGATCAAAATTCTGAAGTACGTGCCAGCCCGAGTGGGCCTCCCACCCGCCCTTGCTCCCGGGAGGGGCGGCTCAAACACTCCCTCTAACTCGGCCTCTAAGAGTTTGTGGAACATGGAATCGAATAAAATGCAAGACGGGTGTGGAGGCTGTATAAGGAAATAAATTAACCTTTCGGTCGAAACAAACAAAAAGAAATATCGAAAAAACGCAAATGTCGGTAGCTAGCACGGGAAAAATGATTGAGAGACTTAACGAGCAATTTTTGACTGCCGGTGGCGACACTTATGGATTCAGGAACTTTTCATTGTAGTCTGGACACCAGGGGCGGATTTAGGGGGGCCGCGGGGGCCGCGGCCCCTCGCTGGTAAGGCGCCCCCTCGGCACTAAGGCACCCCGGGGCCGCCTCCATTTGCTCCACATTTGCATGCCAAACGGAAATACTGGCGCCCCGTGGTAATTCCTCTGCATGCAAATACCACATTTTGACAACCCGCCCTGCATCACTGGCGCCCCCATGGTGCATCATTGGTGTCCTTGTTTCACTCCGCCGACGCCCCCAAGCCTCTTCCACCTCTTGAAATCCCACTATATATTACCGGCGCCCCACTCTTCACTACGGGCGCCCCCATCTTCTAGAAATCCGCTCTATATCACTGGCGCCTCCATGGTGCAGCATTGATGTCTCGTTTTTGCTCCAGCGGCGCCCCCACGCGTCACTGTGGGCACCCCATCTTTGGAACCCCACATGTACCACCGGCGCCCCCATTGGGCATCATTGGTGCCTTCGTTTCACTCCACCGGCGCCCCCAAGCCTCATCGTGGGCTCTCCCACTTCTTGGCATCCCGCTATAAGCTATTGGCGCCCCAATCCTCACCACGGGCGCCCCCACCTTCGGAAAATCCGCTCTATACCACTGGCGCCTCCATGGTGCAGCATTGATGTATCGTTTTTGCTCCAACGGCGCCCCCACGCGTCACTGTGGGCGCCCCACCTTTGGAACCCTCATGTACCACCGGCGCCCCAATTGGGCATCATTGGTGTCTTCTGTGTACTTCACCGGCGCCTCACGCTTCACCGTGGGCGCCTCTGCTTTAGAGCCGCTCTTTACCATTGGCGCCCCCGTGGAACATCATTGGTGCTTTTTGCCCAAATGGCGTCCCCATGCCTCACTGAGGGGGTCTTCATCCTTTACCAGCCCGTTTTATACCAGTGGAAGCCCCACTTTCTCTCCCCACTCCCACTATGGGTGCCCCCACCTTCCAACAATCCGCTCTATACCACTGGCGCCTCCATGGTGCAGCATTGATGTCTCGTTTTTGCTCCAACGGCGCCCCCACGCGTCACTGTGGGCGCCCCATCTTTGGAACCCCGCATGTACCACCGGCGCCCCCATTGGGCATCAATTGTTCCTTCATTTCCCTCCACCGGCGCCCCCAAGCCTCTTCCACCTCTTGACATTCCGCTACATACTACCGGCGCCCTACTCTTCACTACGGGCGTCCCCATCTTCTAAAAATCCGTTCTATATCACTGGCGCCTCCATGGTGCAGCATTGATGTCTTCTGTGCACTCCACCGGCGCCCCCACGCTTCACCGTCGGCGCCTCTGTTTTTTAGAGCCGCTCTTTACCATTGGCGCCCCGTGGAAGGAACATCATTGGTGCTTTTTGCCCAAATGGCGCCCCCATGCCTCACTGAGGGGGTCTTCACCCTTTACCAGCCCGTTTTATACCAGTGGAAGCCCCATCTCTCTCCCCACTCCCCACTATGGGTGCCCCCACCTTCTAACAATCCGCTCTATACCACTGGCGCCTCCATGGTGCAGCATTGATGTCTCGTTTTTGCTCCAACGGCGCCCCCACGCGTCACTGTGGGCGCCCCATCTTTTGGAACCCCGCATGTACCATCGGCGCCCCTATGGTGCATCATTGGTGCCTTCGTTTCACTCCACTGGTGCCCCCAAGCCTCTTCCACCTGTTGACATCCCGCTATATACTACCGGCGCCCCACTCTTCACTACGGGCGCCCACATCTTCTAAAAATCCGCTCTATATCACTGGCGCCTCCATGGTGCAGCATTGATGTCTTCTGTGCACTCTACCGGCGCCCCCACGCTTCACCGTGGGCGCCTCTGATTTTTGGAGCCGCTCTTTACCATTGGCGCCCCGTGGTACATCATTGGTGCCTTTTTGCTCAAATGGCGCCCCATGCCTCTTTGAGGGGGTATTCACCCTTTACCAGCCCGTTTTATACCAGTGGAACCCCCACTCTGTCTCCCCGCTATGTACTACTGGATCCCCACTCCCAACTACGGGCGCCCCCACCTAACAATCCGTTCTATACCACTGGCGCCTCCATGGTGCAGCATTGATGTCTCTTTTTGCTCCAACGGCGCCCCCACGCGTCACTGTCAGCGCCCCATCTTTTGAAACCCCGCATGTACCATCGGCGCCCCTATGGTGCATCATTGGTGCCTTCGTTTCACTTCACTGGTGCCCCCAAGCCTCTTCCACCTCTTGACATCCCGCTATATACTACCGGCGCCCCACTCTTCACTACGGGCGCCCACATCTTCTAAAAATCCGCTCAATATCACTGGCGCCTCCATGGTGCAGCATTGATGTCTCGTTTTTGCTCAACGGCGCCCCCACGCGTCACCGTGGGCGCCCCATCTTTTGGAACCCAGCATGTACCACCGGCGCCCACATTGGGCAGCATTGGTGCCTTCGTTTCACTCCACCGGCGTCCCCAAGCCTCATCGTGGGCTCTCCACTTCTTGGCATCCCGCTATAAACTATTGGCGCCCCAATCCTCACCACGGGCGCCCCCACCTTCGGAAAATCCGCTCTATACCACTGGCGCCTCCATGGTGCAGCATTGATGTCTCGTTTTTACTTCAACAGCGCCGCCACGCGTCATGTGGGCGCCCCATGTGCTGAAACCCTGCATGTACCACCGGCATCCCCATTGGGCATCATTGGTGTCTTCTGTGCACTCCACCGGGGCGGCGCCCCCATGCTTCACTGTGGGCACCCTCTGCTTTTTGGACCCGCTCTTTACCTCTGGCGCCCCCATGGTGCATAATTGGTGCGTTCCTTTTTAATATCAAACGGCGCCCCCATGCCCCATTGAGGGAGTCTTCACCTTTCAACAGCCCTCTTATACCACCCGAGCCCCACTCTTATGATGCATTATTGTTGTCTGCTTTTAGCTTTATGGGCGCCTTCCCCGCCTCTTTCCACCATCTTTTGACACATCGTTCTGTATCACTGGCGCCCCCATAATGAATCATTGGTGCCTGTGCTTTGCTCCACCGGCGCCTTCATTTCCCGCCGTGGGCTCATCGGGAGCGCCCCCACATTTCGACAAACCGCTCTGTCTGGCGGCACCCATGGTACACATTGGTGCTTTTCTTTCGCTCCATTGGTGCCCCCACACTTCACTATAGGCGTCCACATATTTCGCTTGATGGATCATTGGTATCTTACTTTTGCTCTACCGGCGCCCAACCACATCCCACCACCACGCGCCACTATGGGCGCCCCAACTTTGACAGCATGCCCTGTGCCTCCAGCGCCTCCATGGTGCGTGATGGGTGCCTATCCTTAGCTCCATGAACGCACCAACACATCCCTGCGAGAAACCCCATGCAGTTTCTCTTTACTTTGCATTTCTTACATCCCAAACGTGGCCCGTTGTCTTACCAGCGCCTCCCTTGACAGCTCCCACAAATTTCACTGAATGCGAGTACCCCCAAGCTGCATCACCGGAAGCTCCAAACTTCAGCTTCGGTGTCTCCTTGATGACCAAATTGCGCCGTCAGCGCTCTTCCCATGCACCGTCTTCTCCTCCCTGTTCCCCAACCAGTGCCTTATTCGTGTACCCCCTTCTACCCTGTTGTTACCCTACCAGTGACCCTATGATGGATTATTTGCTCCCACAGACGCTCCACTGTCGGTTCCACGCTTATGTACTGCAGGCGCCCCTTGCCTGCAGCACCGGTATCCATAACTCCAGTCTCGGTATCGCCTCGGTGAAGTATCAGCGTCCCCCGATGCACTATCACCATTACCATCCCTCGCCCGAAAGCCCAAATAACGAACTGACTAACTCACCACACTTCCCCGGCTATAGACCACCGGCGTCCCACAGGGTGTACCACTGTACCACACTGAACTTTTGGCACTCCCATGCTGAATCACCGCTGGACTCATTTATTAACCTAAGCACCCCCTCATATATCATGCCCCCGGGTCACTAATACGCGTCACACTTCAACGTGGACCACCCTCATCGATTTTTTGACGCCCTCTTCTTTGTGGTTAGGCGCCCATATTTCACGATTGGCCGCCCTTTTCAGCTCTAGAGCGCCCCGCTGCAACATGGACCACCCGTGCCTACCTTTGGCCGCCCTTTCCTGTTCTCCACTATTGGCCGCTTCTTTGCAGATTTAGGGCACTTCACTTCAATGTGGACTCCCCATTCACCTCCGGACCCCCTCTATTTTATGGTTGGGAGCCCCATATTTCACGTTTGGACACCCTTTTTCAGCGCTTCGCGGACCTCTGCGACGTGGACCACCGTAATTTACCTACAGGCGCCCTTAACTTTGTGACTGGACTCCCCGTTTTCACAATTGACCCGCTTTTCAGCCTAGGGTGCCCCACTGCAACGTGGACTGCCCTCATACATTTTTAGCCGCTCTCTTCTGTATGATTGCGCGCACCTTCTCCACTGCTGGCCGCTCTTGTGCAGCTTTAGAGCACCCCACTTCACCATGGACTGCCCTCATTCACCTCTGGCCGCCCTCCGCTTTGTGGTTCAGAACCCCTGTATCATGATTGACCGTCCCGTTTAGCTCTAAAGCTGCCCACCGTAAAATTGATCGCTCTCATCCACTTTTGACTGCCCGCTAGTGCATGATTGCGCGCCCATTTTCCACAATTGTCTGTTCTTTCTTAGCCTTGGGGCGCCCCACTTTTACGTGTACCGCCTTCAACTTCGGATGTCCTCTACTTTGTGTTGGGGTGCCCAAAATTTCACGATTAACCGCTCTTTTTCAGCCTTAGGGCATCCCACTGCAACATGTCACTCCCATGGCACATGGACAGCTCTCAGCTTTGAGTGGTAACAATTGCCCCGAGTTCTTTTAATGTATGCTTTGGGTATCGATTGATGCCATTTTGTTCCGTTACCACGCAGGATCCCCCAGGGCGCATTCATGCCCATCTGATGTGTGGTCGTGTGCCCGTCCCATATGTGGTTGTTTTGTCTTTTGCAACAAGAACATGCTACGATGGAATATAGGGGACTGGTAAAAATAATGTTTCTTGTGAAGCAAATTTTGAGCACATATACCAATATCCCTTAAATGTGTTTAAAAAGACATTCCAGATCTATTGATAACCCTATAAGCTGTTGACTTCGATCATTTACTTATTTTGCGGAGGCGTTTTTTTCGCAGTGCCACTAATGAAAGGCTGTGTCCAGACAGCAATGCGAAATTCCACGTCATCTGTGTAAGAAAAACATTGAGAGCTCGGCAGGAGGCACCTGCATAATTTTGGTTGCGTCCTCTCGCACAAGTTTGTAAACAGCAAAAAGTTTCGCCTTATGTAGAATATTATGGATTTATCACTATCCGCTCTGTGCAGACAAGGTAAACTGCAACGACTGGTTCGCAAAATCTCCAAAGGCCGTCTCTGCGTAAATTCTGCTTCAAAACGTAATCCAGGTAGAAGGTGCCCTGTTTCATTGTTGCTTGTTTAACTAGAGGCACTTTGAGAAATTCTTCCTTTTCTTGGCAACGTGTTTTTTTTAATCGGCACTTTTTCAAATGGCATCACAAATACGCAAAATTAGCATCACAAAGATCCATGATACCAAGGGCTGACCCCAAATGGTAGTCTGACCGCCCCCGGAGACTTCGCTTCCCCCTTATCGAAATCCTGGATCGTCCATGTACCCAGCCCTCTCGGTTGTTGATCAGTGATAGATAAGCTCGGTCAGTGTTGGTCAGGTGCAATCTCTAACATCATCACCTTGGATAGGTTGAGTTTGCGGCCGGTTTGGTAGAGCTGGAAAATGCCTAGGTGATCGGGTAAGGAGAGTTGATTGGGTGATGAAACTATAGTAGGGAGGAACAGAAACGTAGTAAAGGGGTGGGGCGGCTAGCACAGTCGCATGAGAGACACCCGAAGGGAAAAATCGCGCGAAGGGCAGCCGGGCTACACCAATCTATGACCAACCGTAAACCTCGGGGACCAGCATGACTTGCTGTTACAAGCGTGACCCTCTGCGGCAAGCGACGCCCTATATGTGACCGTCAGGGTCCCCTAGGGGCAGAAGAACACTCTTTAATCAGGTGGGTCTCCTGTTTTCAACAGGGCCCTCTGTGACAAGCATGACCAGTACATCATTCCGTGGTCGGCGGGGCCCAATGCAGTCAGAAGAGCCTTCTGTCTGCCACCGAGAATGCCCTCTGTGCCAGCGGGGAATGCTTTGACAAGTAGGGCCCTCTACGCTCAGCAGGTCCTTTGGGACCAGGACCTCGTTATCAATAGGGCAATCTTAGGTCAACAGGGATCTCTGTAACTAACAGATCTTTCGGTCGCAGTCAGGGCCATGTCTTGCCAGCAGGTTTTTTTGTCGGACAGGGCGATACCCCCGGTGACCATAACAGGACTCTGTATCGTAAATATATATTTGGAACTGAACGCACAGTCTATAAAAGGGTACTCCGGGACCAACAGGTCTTTCCGTGCCCAGTAAGGCCTGCCATATTCTTGTGGAAGGTCATGAGGTGACCTGAGGTCTAATCGGGAAGTCGCTGGGCCCCCTGCATCCAGGCAAGGAACCATCCATGATAGTATTTGACTGCTGTGAGTGGGACTGGTGGGACCCTTAAATCCATTAGGATCTAATTTGCCAGTTAGCGAACCCCTGGAGAGAGCCGGAAGTGTACAAGTGTACACTGTGAACGACTTCGAGTTCACTTTGGTCAGTCGAGGGTCCTATGTGGCTGCCATAGCACAGCGAGACAGGCCAATGGCCAAAATCTGGTTAAAGCTAGTTATAGTTCCTGCAAAAATTCAGGTAGATGCCGTTGAAGGGAGACACAAACACATTTTTCCGAGTTGATCGCTAATGTGGAGTATCCCTAAACTGGGTCTTTACTTGCCTTAAGGTTGCCAGGGGCCGTATTCTGATGCCGAGCGTACATAAGAATGGGCGCACGCACATCGATATTTTATTCTGATTTCCAGCCTGCGCCCACACTGCGCAGGTGGGGTCAAATCAGCATTGTGATCGTAATGCGCACATTAGATCGGTATGCTGATATTCTGCGTAGGCTAGGTCGGTACTGGTCCCTGTGCATCCCGGGTACGCTTGTCCTACGTCGAGCGTGGCTACGCACAGAAGAAGGTCAAAATACCACATTGGAATACGGCAAGTTGCTTGTCTCAGTCAAGTCTTAGGAGGGCATGATATTAGAATATAGCCTTAGAAATTTTTACAATAACTGGGGTTTTGAAGTAAGCCAAGGTCCATGAACTTAAGTCATAGATCCTTCGTGGCTGGCTAGCTCAGATTGAAGGGAACTGGGATCACTGCTCTGACCTAGTGGTTTATTAGACCCTTATGGCTAGTTAAGGCCCTGTGTGCTAATCATCATCATATAAGCAAAATCAGTAGTCCATGTAACTATCATGGGGCTTCCCAAAGTGTATCGGGATTTGATCTGACATGTCCTGTAGAAACCTAATCCCCAATGACAAACATAGGCTCATTGAACGAGACGGGCCTATTCTAAATATTCGTTGGTCTTCTACAAACTGTTCAAGGCTTCTGAAGATAATTTTGATCACTGATTGGGGAGAAAATAGTCCCCATGCAGTCTCCCCGGGTCCCAAAGTGTCTTTACTAACCGTGGGTTCCAGTGCATCAATAAAATAAACGCCAAAGAGATACATTCACTTTTTACCACTCCTGAGATGTATTTTACATACATTCAAAGCTATGATCTTTCCTCATTTTTTTTAAAGAAAATATGAAACTAATTACCTCTTTGACCCTCGCCCAGTGGGGGCTGCTTGAACAACCCCCTCCAGTTTTTCGGGCGGCACGAAAAACGGTGACGCGAAGCGCCACCGTACTTGGCACACCTTATTCTTGATTGATTCCGCAAGTTTCCCACCGAATTCTCCAAAAGTTCCGGGATTTTTCATATCGATGACATAAGGTCAAATACGGACCATGACCTCTCCATTGGAAATACAGAGGAAAACAGAAAATGGTTTGTATTTGTGTAGATAAAGGTAATAATACCTTCATATTCTCCAAATCGAAGTATCTTAGGCCCCTTTTTAGGTTCATGTTGCAAGGTTTAACCTGTGACCTCTGACAGGTCATCCGAAGCTACTTAACCTTCGCCCGGGTGGTGGGTCTTTTTAGCCCCCTCGGGTTTTTCCGAAGTGACCAAAAAACGGCGGCGCGCAGGCTGCCAAACTTGGTCTAGCTGTTCCTTTATCATTTTTACATCTTTCCTGAAAATTTTGGCTCAAGGTCATATCAGGTCAGGTCACCAGGCCAGGTGAAGTGACCTCACCTCAAAAATACTTAGGACCGCATAACTAAAAGAAGGGTTAATCGATTAAGTTCAAACTCATACCACATATTGGGCCCACCAGGAGCTACAACATTGTTCCGGGATTTTTGATATTGGTGACCTAAGGTCATGTGCAGAGCATGACCTCCCCATTGTCAATACATGGGGAAAATCACGAAATGAGCTTTTCTCAGTAAGTATGGATGAAATCAACTTCAAACATTGGTTACGACTTGCTCTTAGCTCATTTCTGATGCTGTTGCCAAAATTTTTGACTTGTGACCTTTAAAAGGTCACCTTAGGTCAAATAAGCATTTTTTGGTGTTTTCCTCTATAAAATTTGAATAAACTGAGATAGAGCTTTTATTTTGTCACCGAAGTGTTTGTATAGTCACTGGAAGTCAAATGATATACATCATGACTATACCAGGTCAAGTTGGGTCAGACCGTTGACCTGGGTCAGGTCAAATTCTTAAATTTGACCTGGCATAGCAATATCATATATCATTCGATTCGTATTGACGAGAGGATTGCAATGGTGCATAAACTATTGCTGTATCTTGTTTGGTTTAGAAGCTATTAGCGAAAAAGTAAACGCCCTTATGCATGGGTGGCTATGGACATTCCCAAGAATATGCCCAATATTTAGTGACCTGTAGCTCCCAAGGCTTTGACCTGACACGAAAATAAATGCACAGTAATGAAAGCGCATTTCAAGAGCTTTCGAATGGTGTTAGAAAATTTTTCTAGCTATCATAGTTTCTGAGATATATGAGGTTTTCTTAGTACACCTCATATTAGCGATTTTGACCTATTTTGACCTCTGGTGACCTTGATATTGACCTGATAAGAAAAATGACCGAAATATTTTCGATATCATTTTCGAAGAGCTTTCGATTGCTGTTTTGCGCTTTTTCTAGCTCTCTTAGTTTTCGAGATCGTGGGGGGTCTTTTTTAACCCCCACCAGTGTGAAGGTGGCTCGTACCCGCCACCGGGGCAAGGGTTAAGCAGTTTTCAGACTTAGGTCAATAACTTTGCATGAAATGATGATACAGCTTTTATGTTTATACCATTGCGTTTGGATTGCTATTGCCAGTCAATTGATAGGCATATGGACTATGCTAAGTCAAAAAGTGACCTTGACCTGACCTGAGGTCAGGTGATTTGTGTTTTGACCTAGTATGCTCATATTATACATCATTCGATTCGCCGTGACGAGAGAGAGCGAACAGTGTCTACAAAATTATTCTAACTCAACGCTGTCAGACGCTAGAGCCCAACAGCTTTGCTCAAAATGCCAACTTCTTTGACCTGCCATGACCTCAATGTTGACCTGAGCCAAAAAGTGACTGATATAGTGTCTTCATGAATTTGTATGAGCTATCCACCAGGGTTCGCGTTTTTTTCGCTATCCTGCATAGGGGACGAGTTCGAGAGGGGGTGTTCAAACACCCCCACCAGGGCGAAGGTGACTCAGAGGCCCACCGGGGCGCTGGTTAACTGATTCAGTTCGTAAAAATACTTCAAATGGGTAAAGAACATAAAATTTGGCGCCCCCAGCCGGCCTAAAAATGGCGCCCCTGGCCATGAAGTGGCGCCCCCAGCGCTGCGGCCCCTAGCGAAAATTCCTGGATCCGCCCTGCTGGACACAACTTTCCATTAGTGGCGCAGCGAAAAAAATGTGTTGGCAAGATAAGTAAGCGATCAAAGTCAAGAGCATACAAACAGAGTTATCTGTAAAGACTTGGAATATTCTTGAAATAGATATGAAGGATATTAGTCAACGTGCTCAAACTCTGCGTCACATAAAACTATTTTTCCAAGCCCGTTATATTGCATCGTAGGATGTCCTCTTTGCAATAAATACAACCACATGTCAGGCGGGCATGAGTGCGCCCTGGGGGATCCTGAGCGGTAACGAACCAAAATCTGACAACAGCCGATACCCAAAGCATACATTACATGAACTTGGGACAACTTTTACGTATCAAAGCTGGAGCAGTCCATGTGATAGTGAAGCGTCCTAAGGCCAATCATAAAATATGGACGCCCAGCCTCAAAGAAGAGGCCGACCAAAACTCGATGAGGGCGGCCAACGTTCAAGTGGGGTGACAAGTTTGGCATCGATATCAAGAAGTTACCTTTCGTCGTTTCTCCGCCCCTGCTCATATATTCCCACAGAGCATAACGACGTTCAATAGTTGTGCGCGCTCCATTTAAAACGCTCTGGGTCAGTCCAGGTGATCATGACAAGTTAGATGGGAAAGGGCCTTGATCCCTCACCAAATGAAGGTGGTTCAGTGCCCTCTAACGCCTTGGGAATGTGTGCCCACTGCGAGCCAATTGCTCAGAACATTCAGAGGTTATGGGGAATATACCACGTTAATTCGCAGCATAGAGCGTACCCTCTAATATTGCTATTTGATTTAATTAGCATCCGTTATGCTGATACCCTATTGTGAATCGATCAGTGTCTGACTGGCCGGCAGCCGGCCCTCACCAGTGCAGTGGTAGCCTGCCACGGTTTGCCGGCGGCACGTCACCGGGCTGCTCCTCGGCGCGGCGCGCGCGCTGTTACCGGAGACGCGCGCCGGCGGCGGCATTGATCGCCTCGTCTGCCGGGACGGCGCGTCTCCAGCTGACCACCTCCGCTTCCACACCCCCTCTGCTGGACACGCACGCAACGCCACCCACAACTTATTACTTGGCCAGCGGAGACAGTGATTTCGCCCAGATCCGAGCTGCGCTCAGGAAGAACTGCAGTGGCAGCAAAACGAACAGCTCCACGATACGCTGTGCTTCTGTGAAGAGCTGTGGTGGTGGGAGAGAGGGCAGCAGGACTGCTGAAAAGGGGCACCCCACCTGAGGTCGGACCGAGCTTCTGCGGAACCCGCTGCGGACCGATGCTGTGAGCCTTCTGGGTTGAAAGTGAGGTGGAGCGGAGCGTGGTGTTCATGACGATCAGATGTTGGAGTGGATCAGAACCGTCCGCGGTCATTCCAGCCACTGCAAGTCAAGGTGAAGAAAAGCGGTAATGTAACCGCAGTCTCCCGCGGAAGTCCGCAAGGCGACCAGCACTCGGGGAAAGGTAAGCTCGCTGATTCCGACGAGAGCAGATTCCCACCTCTCAGGGCATATTTTAAGGAATTAGGACTGGTGGGCATTTGGCTGGAAAGGGTACGAATTCCCACCAAAAGAGCACTCCTAGAGCATCAAATGACTGGTGACTGGTGGGCACTGGGCCATTCAGGGCCGTTCACTGATGGCAGGGGCGTAGCCAAGGGGGGCGGCAGAAACAGCCCGCCCCCCTGAGGGCCCGAAGTGCCCCCCTGAGGACATGGGCCGCGCGAAGTGCGGCTCACCCGCAGTATGCTCTGTGGCCAAATTTGAAATTTCATACCAGACAGGGCCCTCTTAAGCCCTCTTCAGCACTCTATTCTATAACAAGCAGGGCCCTTTTTACCCTTCAGGGCCCTTTTGGCGCTGTCGCATGGGCCCTTTTCGGGGCGCCGCCCCCCACCCTGAGCGAAATCCTGGCTACGTCCCTGACTGCTGGGCCTAGCATGGGGGACTGGTGAGCAAAATGCCCACCACCTTGTAGCTTAAAATATGCCCTGCCACCTCTGGATGTAAATCTTCACAGCATGTCGCAGGAACAGCAGTGCCATATTTTTCATCTTACGCGACTATATTTTCCATATTTTACCAACACAATATGTCACACCGATGTCGGACCGGGTCGCGGCTCGGAGAGCTCCTCTGACATTGGCATCATCCTGTGTCGCTGAACTAGGTGCGTTGCTCCCAGACGGCCGATGTAGGTCAGCGTGTCACCAGACGATCTCCGAGTGAAGACGTGGCTGACCAGGGAGCGCCCAGGCCGGTGATTTCCCCCACCATGGTAGCTTCCACCCACATCGCAATCTGGCACTTTACATCAGCGCACGATACCTGCGCCCCCTTGACCCCCGAAATGCCGCTCCACCCCCCGATACAATCGCCACCGACATTGCGCCCACCTGATAGTTTTGCCGTGTGGCGCCTATCTCCCGACAAAGGTTTGTAATGCATGACAACAGACTTACAGGAGCAAGGGGTACGCTGTAACGTTAACGAAGGCTTGTCCACATTTAATGCAAATCACTGATTCAACCATGAAAGCCTTCTTGAGTGACCTAAGACTGCCTCTCAAGGGTAATATGCTCTTTTTAAGTTGACCTTGATCCTCAGAACTTTCCCGAAGAACCTTGGGTACCCGGTGTTTGAAGAAAGTTGTGACCTTTCTTCTATATGATCTTCAATTTTTCCAATTTTTTCTGTTCATCGAAGTGGAGATGTCTTGGCACTGACCTGACACTAGGTCATCAATAAAAAACCACCATGGCCTAAATTATTTGGCATACATTTCAGGCAAATCAATGAAACATTACTCGGCCACAGAGTATTTGCATAATTTTGAGGTGAGGTGGCTCACGCTGGTTTGGTCGCTTGACCAAAAGCTATCTAAAACTTGGAAACATTGCGAAAAATCGGACAAGCTGTACTAAGTACAGAAACGTCCTTTCGCCGTTTTCTTCGACGCAGAAAAGCCTGAGTGCTCAACCTGGCCCTCTGTGATGTCTGGATAGAACATATATGAACATAGAACTGGATAGGCTGTGGGCGTGACAGGGTGGTGAGGAGGGTGGGTATGGTTCGGACGGCGGATGGTTCGGCAACTCATTTTTCCAAAACCATCGCGGTATCTCAGGCAGACTATCATTGGAAACGCTTGCCATGATAGCAATGGGTGTGCAGTTACGTTCAAAATTTTTAAAGCGTGGGACCAATTTTTAAGCCCTAGCTTTATATGTGACCTCCTTCCTATTCTGAAATGCAACGGATTTTATTTCCACGGCATTACCAATGTCCCATGGTTGAAACACCCCATCCCCAAAACGGGGATCATTCGGGCCAACAAAGTGGGGTGGTTTGGACACTGGAAAGCCTAGCTTTAAGCTAGATTTTAGGAAATGTATTAATTTTGCCATGATTTGACTTCAGTGACCTTGTTTGATGCCGAGAGATGATCCATGGTCTGGTTCGCTCTGACTGGATCATCGCATCGTCTCGGACGGAAAAGATGTGGTTGGGGCTTCATCAGGTCACTGGGTACCGGAGTAGTGGAATTCGACGGGCCATTGGATAATGGTATATTAGGTATAGATTGCTTGGACGATTGCACGAATTGATGGTATACGTAATCCTGCAGGGTCCTCCTGCTCGACCGGGTTTTTTACCGTGCATTATTTTACAGACTCTACAACTTATCAGTTGGTTTTATGTAGTACTATGGTAATTTCGAATATGTTAAAATAAGTGTACAATAAGGTCCTTAAAGCCAACAAAAAGTCATGGCAGCTATGTGCACACTATAGTTAATTTTTTAGCCTTGCCAGCTATTCAAAACGATAAGATACTAAACATCACGGTAAAACACCAGACATATTTAATTGATCATTCAATACTTATTTATCTTTACGCTTTGTGGATATCGTCACGGGTAAGGAGTCACCGAATTGTTTCCACGAACATCATGCCTACAAGAAGTTTTGCATCTGGCGACTGTCACCCGTGGTGATAATGCACTTTAAGCGGCTTACATACAGCAGTAGCACTTAGTATACGGCACACGATCATGTCTCCTCCCCTTTCAGCGATCTCGACCTCAGTTGGATGACCATCGGGCCCCCACAGATCTCTGGCGGCCTTGTGTATGACCTGTATGCAGTCGTAGAACACCACGGTAGCGCCCAAGCCGGCCACTACACTGCCTTCTGCCGAAAACAGCCGGAGGCTCGATGGCTCCACATCAACAACGCCTCTGTCAAGGAAGTGCTGGCCGCGAAAGTGAAGGAGGCATCAGCGTACATGCTCTGTAACAGCGTGAAACGTTCTATCGTCTCGATCTCCAGCCACAGCATACCTGACCATAGGTGGAAATGCCGGGGGGGTTGGGAGGTCAGGACCCCCTCCCCTGGATTTTGGGTCTCCCATAGGCTTTGTATAGGGTTTGTTTGGCCGTACCAGCGTTAACCGTTTAACAGCCAAACCCACAAAAGCCGTTTAAAGGGAGATACGCGAAAATTATTATTGTGGTCTTGCTTTTGAAAATCCTGATTACGAGACTGTCAATTATTTTTGTATCTTTCGCAAAATTTTGGAGGCCACTCACTTATTATCGAAATAGATTAACAGTTTCGATAAAATGCTCAAACCTTCACCCATCACTTACTTTTCGAAAACTATTTAAAGTTGAAAAGTAATGTTTTTAATAAAAATGTCTGTTCTCCTGTATTTGTATATGAATTAATTTAATAAAACTTTTAAAAAATACAAAATGACTTAGTTCGCCCTAGAAACAGAAAAATTACTCAGTCTTCAGCGTTTCGTACCTCGGGTCTTGGTGGTATTCTGCTTCGCCCCAGGATGACGAAACTTTTGCGTCAAAGGTCAAGTGACCCCCTTTGAGGTGGCTGTACGTTCTGATTGGTATTGTGATTTCTTACAAGTCCTATATTTTTGTTTTAATATTATTTTTGGCATAGCTGTTTTAAAATAACTTTTATTTAATAGTTTTAAGCTTTCAGTCACTGCTTAGGAAAATGGGACCGTTTTTAAGAGAATTTGATAGCCTTAGCCGGGGTACTCTTTACACCGATATGAGGTGTACCGGTAAAGTCGCCTAGAAATGTTGATTGCAATTTTAGGCATTTTCAGGTCGAATTCGCAAAAATGAGAATAGGACTTCGAAACAACTTTTGTCGCCTTTTGATCTAGCTAATAAATTTTTTTCGTATCTCCTTTAACCCACCCAGGACCCCCTGGATCGAGAAGAGATTCCAGCCATGTATCTGGCCGTAGTTCGGCACGTTTTTCCCAGATTTAAACTCGCTCTTACGCGATTGTTGTGATTTTGGTGCACTCTTAGAAATATTTCGGGCTCTGTGAAAAAAATGACTGTTAATAAAACTTATATTCCGTAACAAACAAAAAAGCTTCAATAACTTCAAGCATAGCCTTGTTTGATTTTTTGCACAATTCCGCGTGTCAAGCGTACAGCATCGCTTTAAACGACCAGCAAGGCCTGAAAAACGAAATATGAAGCCGGAGAGAAACTGCGCAGTCAGCACTAGGGATGCGTCCATTTTCACATTTCGCTGACAGATCAATGAGCCTGGAATTTCATTTCATTTCAGTTATTTATCTCATTGTTCTCGGGGTGACGCTGGGCGATTTACAGATATACTCATATACAACCCTTAGTCAGGTAGGAACCAAAAATTCAGTGTCAATACACAAAACAAGTATTGTCTCATACAAATGTAAAAGAAGCATAGATAACAGCAAATTAACACAAATACCTTGTAATGCATCGGCTAGAAACTGCAGCTAAGGTTTAAAACACGGCCACGTGGTCGATAACTTGCCTTCTAAATGCACAAAGCGTGTCAATGAATACCTATGTCCGCTTGTGGACACTCGTCCAGGAACCCATTTAAGTCCCGGAGTTATACGAGTTCAGGAACTCTTCTGCTCTTGGCGTTTCCCATGCATAGATAATGTGTTTTCACCCTGGACGCCCCATGCAATGGTCCCCTTTAAAGGGAATGTGGCACCTTCACAACGTGATTTTAACTGAGATAGCCAAGTTGTAAAGCAGGTCGGAAAACCCGGTACTCCATATTTCATTTGTCTTGGAACTCGGTATTTCCGTAGAAAAAAGCTAAAACCTACCTGACACCAGCCCCCATCAGCCCCCCGTCGCCGGAGGCCATTGTTGTGAGCTACTGGTGTGACGACATATGCCGACGTCACGATGAGCATCAGCCAATCGAAGCCCTTGAAGCGTTTCAAGTATGGTAGTGGTTGCTAGGTCGTGACATCATCCACAGGCTGATATTTATTTCTTTTTCTAGAGCAGTATTTTTAAAAACAAAATATTGAGCTTATTGTACATTTTCAGAGAAATCGTGGGTGGTTTCATTATTTTTGACTAAAAGTACGCCTAATAACACTAAATTCCAGGATTCGGCCAAGGTGCCACATTCCCTTTAACGAGCATCTGGTTATGCAATGCCTCACTTCCCATTTGTTTCGCAAAGAAGGCGCCGATACACTAGCCAGAAAAAAAACATTTCATTTGTGATTTTTTGGTTGATTTTGATTGCATTTTGTTTTGATAGCATACCTACAATGCAGGTAAACAAGCAGATATATCAAAAATGATGACAAATAATTTCTGAAAATGACTGGGGATTAATTTTCCGGTGCATGTTGCATAATGCCACCATCTTTACACAAAAATTTCCCTGAATCTCTCACGAGCAACTGAATATGTTTCCACCTATTAGCGGTCACCATTTGGCAGCAGCTATTCCTATGCCCGTAAGGCACATAGGTGACAGAGGTCACGCTCCGGACACGGCTGGCCGGGCTAGAGCCTCGGTGGGGAGGGGTAGCGTGGTGGATTAAAATACCTGCGTGTGTTAGGGTGAGGCTGTTGGTGGTGGTTTATAGGTGCGTACTGTTGGAGAGGGGAGGGGGACGGGTGTAGACACGGGGCGTTCTGCGTGCGTAAAGATATGTGTATGCATGTGGGTGACGTGTTTGTGTGGTTGTGCGGTGGGTGGTGTTGGTAACACTGGAAAAACAGAGTTTGCAAAATGAGACTGGTATGTGTATAGGTAATGCTTAACCGATGAAGCTGCTGATCAGGGGTAGCCAGAACCAGGGGCGCCGCCACGGGATTTTTGCAGGAGGGGACGGACCCGGGCTGGTGCTGACCGGTCAAGGCGAATTTTGAGCATATTCGGTACCTGACAGCAGATTCGACCGACATTTTTAATGACGATGAACACAACAATTTTGGGGGCGTCCCCCTGCTTGGCTAACAGGGGGGACGCGTCCCCCGCCCGCTTTCGGCGCCCATGGCCAGAACTTTGGTATGGGGGTCGGACCACCTTTGAGGGCCACCCCGGGAGAAAAAGGGCAATGTTAAACGTGCCAAAAAAGCTTTCTATATGTTAGTTGAAATCACTTTTGGGCGCCTTTGATCCTAAGAATATACAAATCAAGTAGGCATTGACGGAAACGGAAAACTCGGCTAAATAGGAAAGATAGGAAAATATCATCGAAATTTCATAAAAGTAGCCAAGCCACAACTGTTTGGATATATCTAAGGAAGAAGATTTAATTGCTCGACAGGCCTAGTGTAAACACCTTTTTCAAAAAATTATCCGGCCTTTTGGGGCCAAAATATATTTTAGCCCGCCCCCCTTACAGCGCTTTGGGGGGCCATGGCCGGAAGGCCCCCTGCGTCCGCCAATGCATTGCATTGCAATGGTGATAGGCAGAAGCTTATTATCAAATCTGTTCTCGGGACCAAAGTGGGAAAGGGCAACGTAAAGGGCTCAGAGCAGGGGCGTAACCAGGATTTCGCTCAGGGGGGGCACCCCGAAAAGGGCCCCTGTGACAGCGCGAAAAGGGCCCTGATGGGTAAAAGGTGCCCTGGTTGTTACAGAATCATGTCCTGAAGAGGGCCCTTCGGGCCCTCAGGGGGTGGTGGATGACTGTCCCTGCGGCCCCCCCTTGGCTACGCCCCTTGCTCAGAGGGAACGCTTTAAAAATCGAAAAGGCATTCATGTTTTTTGTTTGCTTGTTTAGGACGCCTGTTCTTTTTAATCATCATCTTTTTATTTTATTTTTACATGATAACAGTGAGTGGAACCGAAGGAAGAAATCAGCGAAAAAGGCACGAGAAAAGCAAGCAGGGGGAACATAATAAAAACTTCATCGGCACAAGGTACAGATAAAAAGGCAGTAAACAAGCAAGCGTGTTATCAGATTAAAAAAAATGATGAGGCCAGTCGATAGAGTAAACATACAAAACGATGCATTGCCCAATACATCTTTCAAAGGGTAATAACTAGCTGAGCACATGCTATTCACCACTTATCTGTGACTCTTATCTGTTTCTGCCCACAGATGGAGTCGCCATCATTGAAATAAACACGTTGACATTTTCCAAGCCTTTGTGTTCCAAATGCTGTTCGGCCATGATGGCAACTCCTAATCAAGTCCTAGTCTTCAAGTTCTAATCAAGAGGTCCATATTTACAAGCAGTTATGTCCGTGCTCGAGCTTCCATGTCCATGGGATGGGTGTCCATACAAAACGCCCCCAATGGAAAGACCTGAGGCCATGCAGCTTCTCCAGATGTACCAGGTAGCCCAACACCCTGTGACTCCTCCTGCCAAACAAGAAAGGCCTCGGCTCCCAACCCTGAAGGTAACCGCTGATGGTGTCGTCACCGAATCTGCTTTGGGGGTGTTCAAGCAACGACTCACCTCCTACAAACGACAGACGCACCTGGACACCACCAGTCCAGACTCGGTACTTCAGGGTCTACCTCTGACGGCTTACAATCTGCTCTATGCCCGATCTGGAGAAGCTCTCATAAACCAAACGGAAGATGAGGTGCTCGCGAACATTGAGGCACTCATGGTCCGCCCAGAAATTGTGCCCTCACATGTTTTCAAATTTCAACGCATGAAGCAAGAACCTGGGCAAACGGTAGCCACCTTCTCTGCCCACATCCGAGCTGCCGTCAGGCGCTGTCATTTCCAAGTACCATGCAAGTGTCACAAACTAGTCAGTTACGAGGACGACATGGTCCTGTACCAACTCCTCTCGGGCATTGAGGATACAGATGTTCAGGTGGACCTGCTGGCCAAGGCGGCACTCACTCTCTCTGACGCCGAACGGTACGCAGTCGACAAGGAGATGGCCAAACGCAGCCAGGAGGCGATGGCATCCGAAGAGGTGGGACGACTTAAATCTACCTACAAGCAACACAAGGCCGGGTCGAGGCCCCGCACGTGCAAGCACTGTGGTGAAGCAGCCCACACCAGCAGGGAGAAGGAATGAAAGGCATTCAACAGCGTCTGCTCCTGCGGTCGCCAGGACAACCTCCTTAAAGTTTGCTTCAGCAAAGGGGCACCCAGGCAGCGGGACGGCGGCCGGCACGATGAGATCTCGAAAGCGCATGGTGCCGTGTTCGAATTGTCTTCAAAGTGTGTGGTAGACCACGACACTGGCCACGTTGACGGCCTGAAGTTCAACGAACGTACCCAGAAATGAGTGCTTACCGGCCCGTCCTAAACCACGGACAACGCGCTCCCAGTCACAATTGTGACAGACAGCGCCAGCATGGCTGCGCTCAGACCCCACAGCATGCCAACAGCCACACGTGCCACGTCGTGCACGGTGACTGCCGACACAGGCGCTACGGTCAGCGCAGCGGCCCGCATATCCTATCGAGCTTGGCACCCAGGTTCCATCAAGTCCTCCGGCTGTTTGCTGCCAATAAGCCGCAGCTCACAGTCTGGGGCGGGGTGCCGGTCAGGATCAGCCTAACAGCGGACGGCCAACAGCGCGAGACGGTGGAGTTCCTGTACGTCCTCAAGGAACTGTCAGGGGTCTACCTGTCTAAAGAGGCCCTCGCATGCCTGTGGTCTCTTCCTTCGTCATTTCCCTTCCCCCTCCGGGCCGCAAGACAAACAGTAGGGATCAACTATGCTCTTTGGATGCGGAGGAAACTGTCCTGGAT
Organism: Lepas anatifera; assembly: GCA_034440635.1. Taxonomy (NCBI): domain Eukaryota; kingdom Metazoa; phylum Arthropoda; class Thecostraca; family Lepadidae; genus Lepas; species Lepas anatifera. The sequence continues at coordinate 2,256,140 of JAOTON010001109.1, forward strand.
AACACTAGGGCGCCATGTGGATGTCTACGCCGCACAGACACGCCCGAACCGCCCCAGCTTCCAGCGGCCGTCACTGAGGCTAACATCCCTGTCTTGAAACAGATGCTTTTCGATCACTATGCGTCTTCGACCTTCAACACCTGCTCCCACCAGCCTCTCCCACTCATGCATGGCCCTCCACTGGAGTTCGCCTTGAAGCCCAACAGCGTGCCAAAGGCCATCTACACGCCAGCAGTTGTGCCGCTGCACTGGGAGGATAAGGTCAAACGTGATCTAGACAAAGATGTCGCAATGAGTGTGCTGGAGAAGGTCGACGTAAATGAACCAGTTACGTGGTGCTCCCGCATGGTCGTGACCCGCAAACATAATGGAGAACCGCGCCGGACCATCGACCTTCAGGCACTCAATGACGCCAGCGTACGCCAAACGCACCCCACCATGCCGCCATTTCAAAAAGCCATGTCCATCCCTTCGCATCACTGGAAGTCCACAAATGAAGCATTCAACGGATACCACTCCGTGTCTATCAGAGAATCAGACCGTCACCTAACCACTTTTCTTACTCCGTGGGGGCGGTACCGGTACAAATCTACACCGCAAGGCTACAAAGCCTCTGGAGACGCCTACACTCAGCGGTTCGATAAGATCACCGTTGACGTGAAGGACTGCGATCGAGTGGTGGACAACTCACTCCTCTACAAGGAAACGGTAGGCGAGATGTTCACCCACGTGGCCGCCTACCTGACGCTGTGTGGAAAAAACGGGATCCTGCAGAACCGGGACAAGTTCGTGTTCTGTCGGCAGTCTGTGGACTGGGCGGGGTTCCGGATCGGACCAGACAGTGTCCAACCCCTGCCCTCACACACGGAGGCGATCCGTTCGTTCCCAACTCCACAGAACCCAACAGACATGAGGTCATTCATGGCCTTAGCCAACCAAGTCTCCGTCTTTTACGCCACTCAGCCCAAGCTGCTCCCCTTCCGGACCCTGCTCCAAAAGGACACCCCTTGGTACTGGGACCGAGTCCTTGACCAACTGTTCATTGAGACAAAAGAGATCATTGCTCAGGAGGTGGAGAAGGGCATCCAGACCTTCGATCCCACCAAACCCACCAGTGTCCTCACCGATTGGTGCAAAACGGGCGTGGGATACATCATGCTGCAAAAGCACTGTGCCTGCGCTGAGGCTCGTCCAACATGCTGCCCTGGTGGTTGGAAGGTATGCGGTGTTGGCTCTCGCTTCACATCTCCCGCGGAGGGTCGATACTCCCCCACCGAAGGAGAAGCACTGAGCGTCGTGAACGCACTGGATAAAACTAAGTACTTCACTCTCGGATTTGATGACCTCATAGTCGGTACCGATCACAAGCCGCTCCTTGGCATTTTCAGTGACAAGGCTCTCGACAAGATCGACAACCCGCGCCTGAGGCGCCACAAGGAGAAGACGTTCGGCTGGTCCTTTAAGGTCGTCCACATCCCAGGCCGCCTGCACGGGGGCCCTGATGCGCTCTCACGATACGGAGTAAGGCAGCGAGACGCACCTGCTGTAGACCTGCTTGACACCCTGTCTGAAGATGGCATGGATCATGTCAGGATGGAGACGGTCAGGCACCACATGATGTCACTCCTAGCCACTCCACCCGGACCCGATGACGACGTTGGGGACGGAGACTTCGACCTCGTCCTCTCAGTTTCTAGGCACTACGACCTATAGACTGGTCAACTGTGTCGACCTTTTCGTCCCAAGACGCAACCATCGCAGCTATGGTGCGCATGCTCCACACTACGCTCCCGGCAGCACCTAATGGGCTGGACCCGCCATTGCGCGAACTATGGAAAATCCGCCAAGATCTCTCCACGTCAGGAGACGTCCTCCTCTACAAAGGGCGGCTAGTCATTCCTGTCGCGCTTCGGTCCTGCGTCCTGGCCACCCTCCACTCGGCCCACCAGTGTGTCACGGGAATGAGGCTACGAGCTGAGAGATCCGTGTTCTGGCCCGGGATGACTGTAGACATCGAGGAAGCACGCAAGAGGTGCCAGTCGTGCAACAGAAACGCACCCTCTCACTCTCATATGCCCCCTGTCACTCCTATCACTCCGGAGTACCCGTTCCAACACGTAGCAGCAGACTTCTTCTCCTACATGGGGCACAGCTTCGGCGTGGTCGTCGACCGCTTCAGCAATTGGTTCCAGATCTGGGAGGGATCAGGAGGTTCGCTGACCCTTCTACAGGTACTGACGAATCTATGCCGGGACTTCGGCGTACCCGAGACACTCACCAGTGATGGCGGTCCCCAGTTCATGGCTCGGGATGTCCAAGACTTCATGTCCCAGCACGGTATCGCCCATCGGCTGACATCAGTGGCCTTTCCCCACGCCAACTGCCGCGCGGAAGTTGCGGTTAAGTCCGCTAAGCGCCTCATCCGAGACAACGTCTCCGCCGATGGAAGACTTGACCAAGTCAGCCTCACCCGGGCCCTTCTCCAACACCGGAATACACCAGACCGGGCCACGGGTCTATCCCCAGCGGAACTTCTCCTTGTTCGCCAGTTGCGAGACTTTCTTCCCAGCGTCCCCTCCTCTCCTCCTCTGCGCACATTCCGCGACCTCAGCCGCACCTGGCGTGATGTAGCTGAATGCCGGGAGAAAGCGCTGTGCCAACGTGCCTCGAGGGACCAAGAACGTCTTAGTGCCCACACCAAGAATCTGCCGGACCTTCGCGTTGGTCAGTCGGTCCTCATACAAAATCAATCCGGGAACTACCCTCTCAGGTGGGACAGAAGAGGCGTCATGGTGGAGCAGCTGCCCTTCCGGCAGTACAAGGTCAGGATCGATGGATCTCGAAGGATCACCCTCCGAAACAGGAAGTTTCTGCGCTCCTTCGCCCCAGTCATCCCCAGAGATAACAGCCGCCCGTGCCCAGTTGTTGGCAGCCCCCTCCGAGTATCCTGACATCTGGTGATTCCACCCGGCACCTGCCGACCCAGCCACCTAAACCAGCAGCGGACGAAGGGCACACGTGTACTGCACCCCAGGCAGGACCCGTCGCAGAAGATTGTGTGCTTACTCCATCTCGGGACCGACTCGTTACACATCAGGCACCGGCGCAGCCAGTTGAGACGGCTACTGCTTCGCCCTCCCCTGCAGCGAGTCCAGGCAAGCGGCACTCTTTGTCAGCGCCTGTGTCGAACAACGTGAGTACCGGTACGCTGGAGGCGAGAACCCAGCCTGGCCTACAGTCGCCCGCCCTCGTGACACCACCCAGACGCTCTACCTGGCCTGGCAGGGGCCAAACGTCTCGGTACGACGACTACATCCGCGCTGGATCCCGTGGAAGTCATCGATCTCCCGCCCATCCCCACTACTTGCAGTGATTGTGTTGCCAGTAAACGTAGTCTGTGCTTCCTGGCCCTCTGACCTTGTCTTTGTGTGCCCTTACCCGCAACATACGACCATTGCCGTGCGTCCAACCACAGTTCATCGCAGCATCTTCGTTTTTTGTAGCTTCCTTGTTTGTACTACGTGTTCCAGCAACTTTTTTTGCTTTGCCCAGAGTGTCAGTTGTTCTCGCTTGTGTTCTGGTTAGCCAGTTCCGATCCTGTGCGGTGAATCCTGTGCGCGGCAGGCTTCTGCAACAAGCCGTCGGGTTTCCAACCCTCCTATCCGTGGGGGCATAGCTGAGCACATGCTACTCACCACTTATCTGTGACTCTTATCTGTGTCTGCCCACAGATGGAGTCGCCATCATTGAAATAAACACATTTAGATTTTCCAAGCCTTTGTGTTCCAAATGCTGTTCAGCTAATAACAGCCTTCATCAATGGTCGAAATAAATGCTTACCGAATGGGGAACGAGTATTAAGTTTTTCCAGGACTAGAAATCCAATAGTCCCGAGCGATGGAAAGTCAGAAATTTCGAAGCCATTCGGAGGGCTTGGGGCCAATAGAGGTCCCCTGTTTGTATGCGAGAATGGTCTCGGCATTATGACCCTGAGGACCAGTAACGACGAGTCTCAACTAGCTCAGTTGCAGCTTGATAAGTAGGTACTCTTTTAATAAAAAACTTTTTCTCTAGAACCCAAACCTCGTTGGATTTAAGTCCTTGTAACCTTGCCCATAATCTGGTCACAGGACACATGGGATTTCGTTGCAATTTGATGGAACCGGGACGTTTTTTTGACAAAAGTGTGGGGGTACGCGCTTTCCGGTGCACCTGGCTGGCCGGGCTGACATTGGCGTGCTTTGTGTCGGCAGGCGGCGGGCAGCAGCGGCACCATGTCCAGCACGCCGTCGCTGGTGTCTGGACGCCGTCTCAGCGACCGCAGTGCCTCTCCAGCTGCCCGCAGCGGCCGCGCCGCCCCGCCCCCGCCCTCGGCCGACCCCTGGCCGCCGGCAAAGATGGCAAGTCTTGCACGGTTACCGTGCACATGCTGGACGATACCCTGGTGCCGTACAATGTTCAGGTGAGTGGTGCAGACGGAACTGAACTGGCCTCGATAGAGAGGAAACGGACGGAACGGCATTCTGCTGCATGGCCAGAGCATAAGGGTGTCTGTGAGGTGAAACAATCGACAGTGGACTAGCGTGCAATGGAAAGGTAGCACGATGTAAATGCAAATTCAGTGAGCTTAGCCACATATGATGACTACCTTTTTCAAACTTTCGGTTTTCCAAAACTTCCTGATCAATTTGTAAGTGTAGCAGGATGCAGTGTGGTAGCAATGGTAAGTCAGGGCAATGTGCGCCAGTTGGATGTCTTGGCCCTGCAGATGATATTGCTACAGTTGGCAGCATGCACTAGTTGGATGTCCTGACCCAGCAGCTGTGACTGTGCTCGACAGCTGAAGTGGCCGGGTCGGATCCTGTTCGAAATGATCTGCCAACAGCTGGGACTTATCGAGTCCGATTATTTCGGCCTGGAATACTACGACATGGAAGGGGAAAAGGTAGGAAATAAGGTTATTCTTATGACAGAGCTTGTCGTAACCCAGCGCCGCCTCAGCCGTTCCTTTTAATGTGTTTGAGGTAGTGATGAGGAGAATCGTCTGTAGCCCTCAATATAAGCCGCCTTTTGAGTTTCATTGTCTTTTAATTTGATGAACGAGAAAATCAATCTGGGACTGTACACAGCTGTGACTGGACATGTGACTGTGGCTGTACACAGCTGTGACTGGACATGTGACTGTGGCTGTACACAGGTATGGCTGGACATGTGACTGTGACTGACACAGGTGTGGCTGGACATGGGCCGGCCTCTGTCGCGTCAGCTGGCCGCCAGTTCGCACGATGCGCTGCTCTGGCTGTGCGTCAAGTTTTACACTCCCGATCCGGCCAAGCTTGAGGACGAGCTGACGCGGTACCTGTTCTCGCTGCAAATCCGGCGCGATCTGGCCCAGGGACAGCTCAGGTGCAACAACAAAACGGCTGCCGTTCTGGCCAGCTACATTGTACAGTGTGAGTCAATTGCCGTCAGTTCCAAACACTGTGAGACATCGATGGTTTACTCCGTGAGACGCGAGGTTTCGAACAGCTGACAAGACTGTGGCTAGGAGAGTATGGTATAAAGTGGCTCAATTAATTTTTATGCAAAGTGACCGCCCAGCACTGTTGAAGTGTCGACCCTGACCTTTCTACTACGAACTTCTGAGTTTAAAGGGAGTGTGGCAATTTTATAACGTGATTTTAACTGAGATAGCCAAGTTGTAAAGCAAGTCGGAAAACCCGGTACTCTATATATCATTTGTCTTGGAACTCGATATTTCCGTAGAAAAAAGCTAAAACCTACCCGAAATGTACCTCTCATGTACCTCCCGCCAGGCGGCCATTGTTCTGAGCTGCTAGTGTGACGACATATGCTGACGTCACGATGAGCATCAGCCAATCGAAGCCCTTGAAGCGTTTTCGAGTATGACAGTGGTCGCCAGATCATGACATCATCCACAGACAGATATTTATTTTTCTAGAGGAGTATTCTAAAAATCAAAATATTGAGGTTATTGTACATTTTTCAGAGAAATCATGAGTAGTTCAATTATTTTCTGATAAAAGTACGCCTAGTTACACTAAATTCCAGGATTCGACCAAGGGGCCACATTCCCTTTAAATCTAATGAAAAACTATAGTTTCACTAAGTTTCATATCATTATGTCCGATATTAACGAATGCTGGGGCAATATGTCAACATTATAGTTGTCGTTGTATGCACTATACACGGGTATGTGGCATGCAAACGGAAAAATTTCGGTTATTTCGGGTTGTTAGGAGAAATGCGTGCTATAAAACGTATACACCTGCCCAAAATTGTTTGTTTGTAGCAAAGCAGAGTACATGGATGTTCATGACAGCGGTGTGCTACCTACCTTTGGCAGATTACGCTTCTACATGGTGTATTATAGCCTTGCGGGTTATAAAAACTGAACCTCCAGGTATTTAGCAAATCTATTTTTCTATTCACCATTCGTTGCCAATCGTCGTCCGTTTTCTCCGTGCTACAGGAGGTATGAGAGCCGGAGCGCTGCCGTGTGTGCGTGTTGACGCTGGGCGACCTCTGCAGCGGAGCAGGGGGACTGGGAGGCGGATCAGAGCCCCCTGCGGTACCGGGTGGTGCCCAGTCAGGACGCCGAGATGGAGCGCCGCATCCTGGAGTCGCACCGGCGGCTGCAGGGCCAGACACCCGGAGAGGCCGAGCTGAACCTGCTGGAGACGGCGCGCCGCTGCCAGCTGTATGGGGTCCGCATGCACCCGGCCCAGGTCAGCAGCTGACGCTGGGCGTGAGCGGCGCGCCAGCGTGCCAGGTCGCACAGCGCCGCCAGCTCTTACCCTGTTGGAAGAGGGGGGTGGGGGTCGAAGAGAAGATCACATTAGCCTTAGATAACCCACTCGGGATTTCAGCTCGGTATATATATATATATATATATATATATATATATATAATATATATCGATGTGAAAGTAGATGTTCTACTACCACTGAGTCGCGCAACTCCGCAATTCACCCCGTGTCTCTGCATTAGCCTAATGACTGTGACGTGTTTGGGGCTAAATAATTGATCAACTGCTTTCAATCGATTGACTCCTTTGCAGAAATATGGCATCGTTGTTGTGGGCATTTTAGGGTGCGTGATCCTTTTGCGCCCATAACTGAGCGAAACACAACTCCCCCTACGCATAACTCCACAAAAGGGCCCACAAAACAGATTGCAACGTTCCTCGCATTGGCTCATTTGAATTAAAACAAAGAATGCGAAGCATCGTGTGATCCTATAGTCATTTTTATATCACCTGTGTGTTTATTATTATGTAGCTGATAACTTGTTTTGTAAAAAATATTATGAATTTATCTGACGTTAGACGAAGCGTCGAATTATGTCTTTTTAAAATATTTAACACCAGTATAACGAAAATGACAGAAGCCTGAAACGAAAACTCGAGTCGACCATGGAGAAACTGATCAACGCCAAAGAAGCTGTGAAATTCAACGAAGCGTGTATTCAGGAACGACTTCTTCCGAAATATTTGAAAAATTTATATATATATATATATATATATATATATATATATATATAGGAGAGAGAGAGAGAGAGAGAGAGAGAGACACACTTTTTGGCGTTAGCGACGTTCTGAAGGTACCTTCACTGGGGAGGAGGTTAATAAACCTTTTTAAGATGTTCCCTGGCCTCTTCCCTCGAATCCGGAAATGTAAAAAACACTGAAGATTATCTATAAAACTTATCAACGTTTGAATAAACCTTTTTGTTCAAGTTTCCAAAATCTGCTCTGAAAATCTGCTCTGTTTTCAGGACCACGAAGGAGTACCGCTAAATCTGGCTGTGGCGCACATGGGCCTAGCTGTCTACCAGCACTTTTGTCGCATCAACACCTTCTCGTGGGGGAAAATTCGGAAGATATCCTTCAAACGTCGGAGATTTCTAGTCAAACTGCACCCTGACGGCGCGGTGAGTTACCCTCGATTTTACTTGCCATCAACTTCGCTGCAGGAGGAGGGTAATTGTAACTCCCCTCCCTCCCTGACGCTGAGCAGAGATTCTGGTGGGCGGGTGGGGAGGGGAAAGCCTGGCACGACTTCCAACAGTGATCAAGGGGCAAATGAAATGTTGTGTTTTTAGCCCAGTTCGCAATTTTTGTTTTGGTTTTCCCTACTTTTGACGATGTGTGCAGTGCAGGTCCAGGGGGAGGGGAGGCATTTGCACCCCCAAACGGAAGAGCTCGGGGCAAAGCTATGTTTTTGTCCCCCCCAAGCGATCGACCTCCTTTTTCCCCGCCTCCTTTTTAGTTGATAAGCAAGTTTTAGGCGCTTTAATTCTCAACTTAAAACATATCGAGTTAAGTTCAATGTAAATATTGGGCCTTGGATAGGAAAAAAGTATCTTGAGCCCATATTTTCAACCCCGTGACGTTTTTTTTCTTTTTTTTCGCCTCAAAATACCCAAAATTCTGCGGGCAATCTTTAGTGCAATTTTTTACTGCGGGACGTTTTTTTTCCTTTTCGATATTGGTTTGCCCCTCCCAAACCGATTGACTAGATCCGCCACTGTGTCTGTGTTTTTTAACGTATTTTTACCTTTAATTCGAGTTATGATCTGAAGGGTTCGGACGGCGCCGAAGTGGGCATTGGCACGTCGCCAGTGCAACGCCGCTTACCGAGCTTCTTTGATTTCAGCGGTACTACAAGGACACTGTTGAGTTCTTTTTCGAAACCCGTAACATGTGCAAGAACTTCTGGAAGAAATGTGTGGAGCATCATGGCTTCTTTCGCTGTTTGGAGCCCAGACCGGCCGCACGCACCCGCACGACTGTTCTTCCGAAAGGAAGCTCTTTCAGGTAAGCTCTTTTAGCTCGCAAGCATCCTCGGCACATTGTTTGCGAAAGTGACTCTTTTAAATAATCAGAAAATGACCTCATCACTTTGGCTCGTTTGTGAACTTTGCTGTCACTTCACACAAGGTACTTTTTCATGGGTTTCAAATGCCTCTTGCACAACATTGCATGCAACTTTCATGCGCTGCAGGTTTCATATGCCATAACCCTCTGTTTTCCAGGTTTTCTGGGCGTACGCAAAAGCAGGTTGCAGAGTTTGCGAGGGAAAATGTATCGAAACAACATAATTTTAGCAGGTAAAGCACATCGTGCCTACATGTCATGACCGAAGTGTCTGTGAGGGCCACGATTGTTTACTGGTCGGCTTAGATTCGATCGTTATGCGTCTCTTTCCATTGCGGAATCTTGCAGATTGTAAAAAGGTTGAAATTGCTGATTGTCTAGTCAGGAGCCTAAACATGCGCAGTGGAGGCAGGTCCCAGTGACCCCTGACATGTAAAATCACGAGGGTTAGGAAAACGCGCCACTGGGGGGGCTGGTTCAGGCTATTGGGATCTACCTTATGCCTAACTTTCATTGATCTAGGTTAATATCTTCAAGGTCAAACGAGGTCATGAAAGTAAAATCTGGACCGTACAGGAACCCTTTGGGAAACACAGTCAAGACAAGGAAAAAAGTAACCAATACTCTAAAATCGGAGTAAAGCCATGGAGGGAAAGTTCAATACAATTTTTACTGAAATTTAGTGTCCAGGCCCTTCAGGATCGTTGACGCGTGTCGTCACAAAGTATAGATTGTCCACAATATACACTATAAATAACACTAGCAACCGTTGTACAGGAAATGTGGATCTGACCTCAGCCCATGACATCTGACCATTACATACGACCTTGACTTTAACATTGAAGAACTTCTATGACGTCATAACATAGTATACAGCATACGGAGTGACGTCATCCGACCGGAAACACTGTAGTCAATGACCTTGAAAATGTCGTCATAACCTTTTGACCTTCATGTGTGGTGGCTAATATGTAATCCCGATTATATGACTTTATGACATGACCACTCGCCATTTGGCGTACACTGAACAGTGAAGAGAAACTAGTGCGACTGTGCGATTATGGAGACCTCAAAATACATTTCTGTCTTTCAAACCCTGCAACCAAGCAAGTTAATGACCGATTTTTCAAAGTTTGTCACCAGTCAACGCCAAGTAGAGCTTTTCTGCCGCGAACGGTTCTCCGGTCACCTCAGAAAAATAGGTGAAGGCACTTGAGGATCCCTCCACCGCGCATGTTAAAGCTGCCATGAATACTTTTGTAAAGTTCAATTATCAAAAATACAATTATAAAGACAATGATTTTATCTAGAGCAGCTCGCCAGTTTTTTTCAGTCATGCCCGGCATCCGTTTGCATTTCTGGCCACTATAATTGACGCCAAGAGTACTGATAATATACGTGCTAAAACAACGTGTGTGACTCCTATTCAGGGCTCTATTCAAAGGCACAGACAAGGAAATAACAGGTCTGGGCCCTGGAAGATACCTGAGATATCCCCTCGTGGATTCATGTAGTTAACTTTAATCGATAAATAAATAATCCTCCTGTTGTGCGGTTATGTGTCTATGCAAATGCATATGCTGGCTTTAACTCGCGCCTGTTTCAGATCCCAGTCTTTCCGGTCGACGGTCAGTCTGCGCTCCAGCAGTCTGCGCAACATGGGTACCTCGCTCTCTGCTAACCCGCTCATACCAGTCGACATGGAACAGGAAATATACGGTCTGTGTGCTCAGTCACCAACTTCACTCATACGCCCTTTGCCTGTCACCGAAAATCCGAGGTCAAACAAGCTTCATTAAGGCATAACAAATAATTTGCAATATTTGTTGCTTGGTTTCCTTTCGCTTTCAGTATTGAATGCACGGACCCTAAGCAGTAAAAATCAAAAATAATACAGGGCTGTGCTACTTTTTCCTTTAGCTGCTTTGGATCGCTGAGTTGTTTTCCTTTACCGCTCCAGCATTTCCCTTCGTTGACCTGACGCGGACTGTGGCGTTTCAGAGCGGACAGTGGTCTCGCTGTCGTCGGGGTCAGCCGTGACCACCTCGTCAGCGGGCCCCCACTCTCCCCCTCCCTCACCGACCACGACAACACCTCGCGGGCAGAGGTGACCACCTCGGTGGCGTCCTCGCTGCCGACGCCAGCGCCCGCCCGGCCCGGACACCTCTCACCCGACAGCGAGCTCTCCAGCGCGCCCACCGACACCTACATCTCGCTGGCGGCGCGGAGGATCCCCTCCCGGCTCTCGCGGAGCAGTCCCAGCCTCACCGAAACGCCGGAGGAGTCGGACGCGGGCAGTTGCGGCGTGCACCGCCAGATGTCTCGACTGCGCCAGCTGAGCCGCGACTCCTCCAGCCTCAGCTCGGTGGTGGAGATAAACACGGCGACGGACCGACGCCAGATGCTGGACGACACCGTCTGGAACGACTGCTACCAGCTGCTGCAGACGGGCATGTTGTCCAGAGCCAGCGCAGACGAGGGCACCTTCGAGGTGGTGGGCTCACGAGGAGAGGTCAATCTTATCCCGTACGGCACTGATGTAAGACCAGCCACGTGTAGGCCGGTCTTGGTTCCCGGAGGAGACCATTGTGAGGGTCCGCTTATCCTACCTCCTGAGCAGTTCAGTACTCAGCGGCCAGACAGGGCTAAAACGTTACCGAGAGCTGCAGCTGGGTCGGGCTCCGGGGCGGCCGGTCGGCGCAGCCTACCGTGGGGTGCCGGCGACAGGCTACAGCGTCCGCCTCCCTCCTCCAGGCGCACCGCCGACGACGTTGACTCACCAGAGTCGCCCAGTTCCGACCACGGCGAATACCGACTGCCCGCTGAAATCAGATGTCCTCAAAGCCTGGCGCTAGACGAGTGGCTCCAGGTGCGTTCAGTGCCCGGCACCCTAGAACGCGCGGTGCTGCACAGGCTAGCTGAGCGGCGCACCCCCGGCATAGTTCCGCCACCGCCGCAGTCCACTGTGGCGGCGCCACCGTCGCAACTGGCGCACGACAATGGGCTGAAGCACGAGCAGCACAGTAGCGAGGAGGCGGACATCCTGGACGCGCCGTTGCAGGGCTCAGTGCCGCTGCCCACCTCGTCCCCGGTACCGACTGGCGGGCCGACGATGACCCCTCCACCCTCTCCGAGTCCTCGCACGGCACTGAAGACGAGTCGACACTGCAGTACGACACTGTGCCGGACGACATCTCGCAGGAGCTGGAGGCGCCCGCCGAGTTCAGCGATCGTCCAGCGGCGCTGCCTCCGGTGCTGCTGCGGCTCTGTTACAGCCGGCGTCGGCCAGAGCGGGGCGTGCCGGGCCCACCTCCCGGCTGCGGCCACCTGCTGCAGGTCACTGAGGAGGAGGAGGAGGGACAGGACATCAGCCAGCCCACATCATCGTCATCATCCTCATCATCGAGTTCATCGTCGGACGGTGACGGCGCCGGCCAGGAGACGGCGTCGGGAGAGGAGGCCGACTTCCCGTCGCCGCCCAGTTCTCTGCTGGAGCCGCTGCGGCCGCCTCTGGTGTCGGCGCCGACGCCCGGCAGGCCTGTGCACAGGGTGCAGACCAGCCTGCCCGTGGCCGAGGCGGCGCCGCCACAGCGGGTGGTGCTGGCCGGCTCCGACGACACCTCCTCCTCAGAGCGTGCCGAGACTGGAGGTGCCGACTCAGAGCCAGATGGCGCTGAAGAGCCCCTGGAGGAGCTGCCCGGTGACGGAGAGTCGCGGCCTCCCGCAGATGTGGGCTCACACATCAGCGTGTAGCTGCCGAAGGATCTGTACCTAGCAGCTTACAGATCAGTGCATCACAGCTCAAAGAGTGCTTGGCCTCTCACAGGTGGGCATGGGCTGACCCTGTATTTAATTTCAATATGGATCCATTAAAATGGATTGGTCGCGATACTCCTCTGACATAAGACCTGCAACACGAGGAATAGTACCATTGTTAAACCCCGATGCTCCCATGATATAAGTGAGCTTCACGTTACTAAGTAAGAATTGGAAGAGTTGACGCTGATTGATCTTCTCTGATGCCCTGACCCGAGATGCCCTGGATCTGAAATCCTGGGTAAGCGGTAAAAAGCGTGCTGCTTGTGGCATGCCCGGTGTGGGAGTGTTAGACGCTGCTCGGGAAATCTCGATGGACTCGGCAGATTGAGTTGAACTTCAGAGGTAATTCCACGTGTATGCTGATGCATACCGCAGCCCACAAAAAGGCAACGAGTCGTGCAGGGTAAAGAAATGAGAGTGACTCTGACTAGAAAGTTTTTGTATCTGACTTTGGGTGGCATATGACTATCGATGTGTATGGTGTACGTTGATTTTTGGAAGTCATCTTAGAGTACATTTATGTGGTTAATTTTTTGTCAATAAAAAGGCAAGTTGATAGGTATCTGTCGATATAAACTTGTATCTTATGTGCATGCCCGTACCGCGACCATGTTGCAGGTTTGAAACGATTTAAATGTGACTCTAACGAGTGACTTAACTGTTTGCATGATCTCAGCGCAGCCTCGGCGTGTGCAATCAAAGATTGGCTTCGATCGCGAGCTTTTGAGTGGCGTTCAGCTAGCCTCTTCAGCCTCACAAGCTAATCATACAGACTTGGCGTCAATTCTGTTGCAGAGTATCTGCATGTTTTGTGCTTTCGACTAGCTTTTAAGACGGTTGTGATCGGAAGGCGTGCTGACCGTGGCGGCAGTGATGGCCGACGGCGCCACGTCTTCAGCGTTTGCTCAATGCAATTTCCAGGCCCGAACATGCCGCGTGTGTGATTGGCTGCGTCGCTGCTGTATGGTTGGTGCTGGGTGCCGAGATTCCACTATCACAGCTGGTGCGCGAAACACATCGTTGCTGCTTCCTCTCCCCACTCCAGACATAACTCTGGTGATAACTCCGGCATATATATGATGACCAGAGATGTCTCCGGCACTAAAAGAAGCCCAAGTGCTGTCGACATTGGTGATACGTGGTTTTGAGAACATCACCCATAGTAAACAAAAGCTTATCCCTCTCCCCGAATGTTTTGCACAGTCCGCCTGAGCTCGATGCGAAAGGTCGATACTCCCAGAAATCTTTCGCTTATGGGGTCTTTCCGACCCCAAATTGATTTTATGCACAATTTTAAACCGATTTCACGCCAATACGAATAGTAAGCAGATGGAAAGATATTCGTCGCAGATATTGCGTCTTCGCAGAGATAAGCCCAATAGTGTTTCTGCTTTACCAGGTGTTTTATCACGCCGCTCCTTTCAGAGCCAACGAGGTCCCACAATGCGGAAAGGAAGTGCCGGCAGTGGTCGCAGCACGACAAAATCAAATGCATGGACGTCACAAAAAAGCTTAATCATTAGATCCACACAGCTTCTGGGATATAAATGTTCATGTCAGTTTTTATTTTCTTCTTTATCGGACCTTGGATAACTTTCACTGGTATATGCTTTACTTGATGCGCGCAGCGAAAGGGCAAAAGTTAGCTACCAGTCTTAAGAAACATCACTTTTGCTGTTTTGGGAAATGTCTTATTGTTCCGACATCACTCAGCCGCTAGTCGCACGTAGGTACATGCACGTACCCATATACGCACGGTGCACGTACCCCGCGGTCACGGTCAGGGACGAAAACAACAGGCGTCCTGAGAGGCTGGCCCCGCTCTTCAGCAGTGCCCCCCTTCATTTTGGGCTGCCTACTCATTTATCAAAACCAGCGGCCGTAATCAAACCAGTTAAAATGCCTACTTTAAGCAGGGAACATTTTTCTTCTTAACAATATGACAGGCTTCAGTTCTGTGTAATACCATATAAGCATTAAAAACCGCGTGTGGCGGAAATGAATTGACCAAAAATCGAATGTAGCTTTCGCATCGCCAGGTCTGCCGTTGCCCTCCCCTCCTCCCGCATCACGTACAAGCCCAAGACGATGCTTTTGGCCAGGTTCAAGCTCAGAGATGCCAGTGGTGAAATGCAGGCGTCATCCTAGCTTTTTGAATTGAACTGTTGCAAACTTTCGGCGAGCAGTTCAACACGCACAGTGACAAAAAAAGCCAGATGGGCATGATATGAGTGTTGGAACTCTGATGAAAGAAGAAAGAAAGAACTCTGATGAAGAATGACGAGATACTACTGATTCTCGAGCATATATACTATTGATTCTCGAGCACTTAAATTACCCACATTGCACTTCTCAGAATATGCCGAGCCGGACCATAGGCCAGTAAATTTTATGACTCAGGCCAGACTGCCCTGCGCGTCCAAAGCGAGGGGGAGCGAGGAAGGATTCACTCTGAACTTCATCCGCAGATTTTAAACAAACTGGGAAAAAAGTTGGCGGTTTGGTCGGGAGCATGCACAGAAGGTGACTAGAATCTCACATCAGAAATGTCGTTAGTCTGAGCTAGTTGTGTCAAAACGAGAAGTTGAAGCTCCGCTAACAGCCCCCTCTCAGTTATGAATAATTGAAACACATTTAGAATTTTCATGTATTTCATGAAAAAGGGACAAAATATTTACAAGAGAATGAACCAGCATTACATGGAACACAATGCTCATTATTTTTAATAACTTTTCGCCGGCGAATCAAAATTGTTCACACTAACATTGACTGGACTGCAACATACCTAAAACAATAGTCCAAGTTTAAAAAAGAGAGCCTAATTCTTCAGTGCTCACAATCAACCAGTTGGATTTTCATCCTGGTAGAAATATTCTCAGAAATATGTGCAACACTACACAGATGCTATCCCAAAACGGTAATACCGGGACCCAA
This sequence comes from Lepas anatifera, assembly GCA_034440635.1. Lineage (NCBI taxonomy): Eukaryota > Metazoa > Arthropoda > Thecostraca > Lepadidae > Lepas > Lepas anatifera. The sequence goes on from JAOTON010001109.1 coordinate 2,271,792, forward strand.
AAGGCAGCTCACCAGCAGGCCCAGATTCCGAACACATCAAAATTGAAGTATTCACACATTCAGTTTCCAAACTACTGGCTTTTCGACTACAACACTATTTCTGACCCTGTACAATAACCTAAGGAGCGACATAATCGATGGGGGGAGTATCAGCTGCCGTTGTGCAAGCACTATGTACAATTGGTTGATGGTAAACCGTTGGAACACCAGTTTAGGAGGAGACATGAACCTAAAATAGTATAGGACATAATGCCTAGGCAGAGGAGTAGGAGGGGAATCACGTAAGTATGGCTTAGCTGCTTTTCAGATATACTAACCAATGGGCTGCAAAGAGTGGTATTTGGGCATACCAGTTCCTGGTTAAATGAGTGCAGGGGAGTAAGAACACCTAGCAGCAGGAGTGCCTCGAGAATACTGGTTTTTAAATGTATGAATCAGGTGCAGGTAAGTGACAGGGGCAGGCAAAGCAAGGTGTTTGGACTGGTATGACAATGAGGCCATTCAATCACATGAGGTCAGACTGAGACTAACTGGATACTCAGAATGACCTGCTGGGAGGTGCTACCATTTTCTGAATATTGTCTTGACTAAATGATATAAAGCTTATTTCTCATAGCATCAGAAAGGTTCCATAAAGTCAAACAGTGGGTAAATCATATAATTTCTAAGATGATATCAACTATATTCATATGCCACTTTTCCTCTTTGTTTGGCAGCCCCAGTCTGGAGAAACAGGTATTGAAATAGGAGGAAGAACGTAACATACCTAATTGAAAACTAATCTGAGTCACAAATTTCACTGTGGATTTCCATGTTATCTTAATTTTTTTAACCTGGTAAAAACCAGCAAGTTTTGGCTACCATACCACAAAGATTCCCCTCACAGCCCGAGCCACCTGCAAGCCAAGCCTTGACATGTAAAACACATTTTTATTTGAGGAGAATTATCAATACAAAAAAAAAGCCCCAAAAAAAAAAAACTGTGCAGCATATTTCACTATGTATGCACTTTACCAGTCAGGTCAATTTTTCTTTATATTTCCAGGAAACAGCATCCACTGAGCAAGTGGAATAGAGGTTGCAAAATAATTTTTATTAGCCATTCCAGCATAACCTGGGCTATATTTATTTGATATAAAAACAGCCTTCAAAGAAGTTCAAAGCAGGTTTAATGCTTAATGAACTGACCTCGTCATATTTCCTAGAAAGATGGTCAAAACTCTGTGTGATACAGAACTAATGCAAAAATATCACACAAAGCATGTTTTTGTGAACAAAGTTCCTTCCCCATGTTTCAAAAATTCTGCATACTAAAACCCACCTTTCCTGTGGCACAATCATTATTATACTCACAATGGCCCTCCCTGAAATCATCACTGCTTTTTGCAGAAAATCAATAATCTTGGAGATGTTGGCACTTCTCATACAAGAACAAAGTACTGAACCAGCCAGCTAGGATGAAACACACATAAATTGAAGTTTGATTAGACATTTATGCCTAGCATCAGCACTTGCATTTTTGGAGCCTGAATGTCTTTCAAATAATATCCCCAATCATACAATGACTCCTTTACCCACTACAGTTTATTTCACCAGGGGCCTTGTTGCCCCTTCTTCCTGGCAGGACTGGTTCTTATACTTCTTCACTTCTGACAGGTATTGAGACCATGCATCTTTCTTCCCTGTGTCTTCATCTTCATCATCTTTCTTGAGTTTCTTCACTTTACCAGTTGGAAGAATCTTTCCGCCACGCCTCTTGCCAACAAATCCATACTTTGGTTTTGGAATCTCTTTGGGCTTCTTTTCTGCAGAATACCCTATTTCCCCCTCTTCAGATGGTTTAAGTTGAGGCATAGCAGCTGCAGCAGGTGCCTCTTTCTTGAACGAAGTCCCTGGTACTGGTATGCCTGTTCGCTGAGACTTCTTAAACATTTCTAAAAAACTTCCATCATTCTTGAAAAGGTTTGTTGCACCATGATGACTGTCTTCCTCCTTGGGAGCGCTAGAAGAAGCACTCCGAAACCGATCGCGTTCAGATGCCATTTCAGCACAATAATGTGTGCATAGCAAAGTTCGTGTGGGCAGTATCCTGAGCGCAATATCAATGTAAGCGGTTTGAAACGAAATTTGCAACAGTGTGTAGAGAAAGATGCGTAAGTTTCTCCTTGTAACAGAATACGTACTTCGGAACCACTCCTATTAGTCCTCTCCTCACTCAGATTTGTATCCTTCGCTCCACTCGGCCTCCGCAGTCAACCCAACAACAACTTGCCGTCGTCGTCCTTCGCAATCAAGATACCGTCGCAATATCGCAGAACGTAAGTAGACGCATAAGAACCGTGTTAAAGGCGAGATAGTTTTGGAAACAGTTCCTGTCGGGTCTATATCAGATGTTCCCCAAATCATATTTCCCACGATCAGTTCTTCCCCTCGTTCAATTCTTCCCCACGATCAATCTTTCCCCACGATCAATTCTTCCCCACGATCAAAAGTTCCACAGTAAAGTTTACTTCCAGAGCCAAGGTTTTTTTAGTATACTGTTAAAGGGACATTGTCGCAAAAATTTTTATTGGCTAGATCAAAAGGTTGCAAAAAGTTGTTTCAGAAGTCATATTCTCATTTTTGCAAATTCAGGCTCAAAATGCCTCAAAATCGGCCTCAAAGTCAACATTTATAGACGACTTTACCGAGTCCTTATGGTATCGATAAAATGACGTAGTCCGGGCTGTGGCTTTCCATTTCTATACCAAAGAATGTAAAAAATTCAATCGAAGCATTTTGGTGGCTAAACCTGAGATATAAAAAAATTATTTTATAAAAATAACTTTCCAAAACGCTTTTAAATAGGAAATATAGGACTTTAAAGAAATACCATCAACCAATCAGAAGCCCAGTCCTTATAGGATCTGGTCACGTGGGCTTATCCTACATCAATGTGATGTCATCACGGCTTTCAACAAGTTATCGATATTTACCATTTTAAAAGCCGCGGCAAACACGGAGATATGAATACAAATTCTATAAGACTTATTAGCGCTGCGGCCAGGCCCGATCACTCTGAAGATTATAATTAATAATTGTTCGTTATTGCATGATTGCATTGCAGCGACAATGATACAAGAAAAAGATACGGGTAGCGCGATCCAGAAGAGCCTCTTTTGAGGCATGACAAAAGGTTTTGGTGGTTTTAAGGACGAGGAGATTGTCGCCGGTCCGGTCTCGTGATCAACAAAACAATATCGTCGGTTATCTGTACGTAAAATATTTAGAGCATTTGATGTGGTCAATTGAGATTTTCTTAGAGGAAAAAATGTATGATTGAAAAGTTAATGAAACAATTTTAATTTTTGCCATCCATCGTTGCTGGGCACCAATGCTTATTGAGGTTTTGTGTAGTGAGTGTAGTGAGTTAGTCAGGCACTAATCCCATCAAATATGGGCAATGCATTTAATGTTTCTGTTCTGCATTAATTAGGTTCATGAAGTTGGCAGAAAGCAAATTATATGCTTAATTGATAACTATTCATTTTGGCCCACTATTATAGCTGTGGTCTCATTCAGTCTGTTGACACCAATCAGCGAGCAGCATTGAGTCGATGTCACATGACTATAGCCTCTCCCTGAGAACAAATCATAGAACCAATTGTAGATTTACAGGCTGACAACCTGCTGTGGTGCTGCTGGATGAAACAGTAAAAGCAGAACAGTGGCAGCGCACTATTTTGTGATTGGTAGATAAGTATTCTGGTTGATTTTTGTTTGATAAGCAGTAGCACATACTAGAGGCAGTCACTGCACTGATATTTCTTTTCTAGAGGAGAGGCTCGAGGGCCTGCAGACAGGACTGTGCTGACAGATGGAACAAGGCTTATGAGTAGTGTCAATGCCAAAAAATCCTCATTTTATTGTTGCACAGGTCAACTTGTGTACCAAAATGGGTGAAAATGATTGCCGATTTTTCCAATGATTGTTTAGGCATATTATTTTGAATGTCCCATATTCGCTCTCTTTTGGTCTAACTTTCTATTTACAATATCTGTGCACTCTAGTAAAATTCTATATCAAGCCTGCAATTTGAATTACAAATTTCTACCTGTTACAAATACTAGTTCTGCACAATGTGTGCATGCTAGTGCATTTTCTGCTTAGTTTACCTTCTTTAAAGTATGAAATTTTTTTGATAATTTCACATATTGAAACAGATTTTACCATTTATTTTGGTACCATGCAGTACATAATAGTTTGTGTACTCTTATCCACTTCTCGGATGAAGTTACTCATATTTCAAGTGCTACTGTTTGTTTCCAGACATGAAAGTGGCTGTAGCATGAATTCATCCATCTGCCCTCTGCAAATGCCAATCTGCATGTTTTTTTATAATTGCTATTTAAAATAAACTGAAGAAAAACTAGGATAAGATGTATTATGATTTGAAACACTAGGAATGTACCCAGCCAATACAAAAATATAATTGTGAACAAAGAGTATGGATAGACATATAGGAATGACAGGAGGGCAATCTTGGGTGATGCAATTTTTTGTGTTTTCCTAGAGGAATATGTGAAAGATTAGGCTGGTCACTTCAGAGAGAAAATTTTTTTACTAGAAAACCTGTCTTTTGTAGCTGCTGTGTATCATCAAACTATCATCCCAATCAATGGACCAGCTTGTGTATGATCATTTTGTTTGTTACTTTGAATGGGATGAACCCAATCAGACCGATTCTTCCATAGACCTGAAATTTGAAATATTTGTTTTCTATTGTGGGCCAGGTTGGAAATAATGTATTATAATTTATAAAAAATCATGATTTTGCATGGTTCCACCCAACACCTCCAAAAACCCATGATCTAGAGTATAGATCGTCTTTGGGGACATCTTTCTTGTTGAATATATATATATATATATATATATATATATAATATTTTTTATATGTTTAAAACAAGATGCAATGATATCTTGTTTGCTTTCATTGTGAGCTTGTGATATTTTATTTGTACCCTTTATTGGTCCCATCTGTTCCTGCTGTGAAAATGTCTTCTAATTTAAGAAGGGGCTACCCCAGAAAGATGAATGCAAAACAGAAATAATCAGGTGCTGCCCCTCGACAGTGAGCGACTATCGCCATTTACGCCTGCTGCTGGAAGACAAGCTTCAGAGGACGAGCAATGGAATCCTAGAGTTGGCAGAGTACCACAGCCAGCAGTTTTCTGCATTGAACACGAACCTGTCTGAGTGCACCTCGGTCGTCTACCTGTGTGCCCGCAGTATACGTTCATGTGTGTGCGTAAGTGGTATTTATCGCCGTATATCAAGGCACATCCTCTGAGGACCTCAGTAAAACATACCATTAAAAGTACTTTTTAGCTTCAAGGTAAAAAAAACACGTAATGCAACAGGTCTTTATAGTAAAAAATCAAGTGGTCAGATTTTGTTGGTGGTCGTAAGTGTGAAAGTCGGCGAAAATGATAAGTGACTACTTTGGGCTCACACTATTGCGGTGAAAATTTTATCAAATCGTGTAGCACTTATTGTGGACAGATGCAAAATCTGTTATGCTTTTGATGTACGCTCAGTATTTTGTTCGCTCCCACCCTTCTTAGAGTGCACTTCAAGGACTGGAAGCTAGAAGCCGCATACCCACTGGTGGGTTCAGGGAAAAATTTACTTTCCTCCCAAACTCTGCGATTTTCGCCGATCTTTAAAACATTTTTATTCACGATTTTGAACCCTGTCTTCCCCCCACAAAAAAAACATTGGCCTGGATCCATCACTGACGTACTGAGTTATATCCTCTAGTTCACGTTGCACTCGGAAGATTGCTCTTTGGGGACTCGCAGACCTGATTGTTGCACGCGTTTCTCACCTGCCGAGGGTTATCACTCTCTTGTAATTTCCTGGTAGGTTATATTTTCTCATGTTTTTGTGAGTCTGAATATAAGCCTCATTGATCAACTGATAGCTGTTGGTTTTTAAAAGTAGATGAATCTTGCATTGCGTAGCCGAGGAGCATGATTATATATTGGTAAGATGTTTCATGGCTTTGCCTCTCGAATTCCTGATTAATGGAGCCTGTGATCACACTGTGATCACATATTCGGGCACAGCCCTTCGTCAGAATCCTCATAATACAATAAGCGAAAACTTGTGGGCAGTGTGACCAAGGCTTGAAATATTTAGATCTGATATGGAACTCGGTTGCTGAAATAATGTAGTTCAGTACTGGAATATTCGAATATTGGAACTCGATTCGAGGATATCCTAGCACTCTGACTAAACATTTATGTGTTCACCTATTATATTATGAGAATTGTGGTGAAGGGATGTACCTGAATATTTATCAGTGTATTAGCCCCATTTTGCAACCATGATTCGAGGAGGCTGGTCATGAAACATCTTATCAACGTAGATAATCTAATAAACAATCTAATAAAAATAACGGTTAATATACTATTTTATATAATAATATGATGTTATATGAAGTGCTTCTGCGACTATTATGAGAAAGGACCGTTTCCAAACTCCGAAGTATTAAAAATAAAAGCTTATCATTTTCATAAACAAATGTCATTCAAGATGCCAGCAGCTTGCTTGTCTTAAAGCCGCAATGCGTGTTCTTAGGTTTAGGCTCCGTCACTACCAATGTTAAGATTAATTGTAGAATCCTTTTTATTTAATACGAACTGTTCCAGGTTAGAATTTTGAGGTATATTTTCTTGATGCACCCGGATCAGAAACTAACTCAACTTGAAGTCAAAAAGGATGTATTCTTAAATCTTGTATATCTATATACAAAAATTGAACTAGCTACCACCACGGACAGAGAAGTGAGGTGGTCAGTCCATCTCCAACCTGCAGCACACAACAAACGTTCCCCCTGAAACAAAAAGTGATCAGGTTTGGGTTCGTGGTGCGTTCCACACTTGGTGGCTGCACATATTTTTTGTTAGTTCATCCAAGGATCGTGGTGACTGCTCTTTGGTTCCCCAGTTCTGACGCGTATCAAGAGTTATTCTTCCTTATCACATTCAGCTATTCTCCGGTTCTCTAGACTACGTGTTTTATATTCTCCGGGGACCAAAGGATTAAAATTATGTCAAATATTTAGATGTCGACGGACACATTAATCTGATTGATTGATTGAGTGTTCCGGCCATACGGGGGAGGGCGCCCTTGTAGGCGCCCCAACCGCCGCAGGAACATCGCCAGCCGTTGCGGGTCCGCCAGCGCCTCCCGGATGGGCGGGTCGTCCCGTCGAAATATGTCCCAGCGCAGGTCAGTGCACGCAGGGCACTGGGTCAGAAGCTGGTGGAGGGCCTCGTCCTCTCCGTCGTCGCATTCCCGGCACGTGGCTTCCGGGTCCAGGCCGATCCTCTTTCGGTAGCTGCACAGGAGAAAGGAGTGGCCAGTGCGCAGGCCCCCGCCTCCACACTCTCCTGCCGTGAAAGGCCCAGACGGTCTTTTAGGGTGGTCCGTCCTGGGACACCGCCACATTTAATCTCGAACACGTTTTATCTCGTACGGATTAGGGTTTTATCTCCTTGTTTTACCAGATAAACACGCGCATTGACGGGGCTCTGAGCCACCTTCGCTTTGACGGGGGGGCGGGTACCCTCCCTCCTAAAATCTCGAGAACCACACATTATGTAGTGAAAAAGTGGTAAACGGCGTTTGGTAGCCCATACGCTTCTCCATCGAAATATTTTAACCATTTTGTCAGATCACTTCAATCGGATGAGTTCACTTTGTTCCGACTTATGCTATCTTAAACTTTTTTAAGGTCAGGTCACTTGACCTGTACTGGTTACCTGACCTGAGATGACCTAACCTTAAAATTTGACAAAAGTTGTAAAAATGATGAGAGAAGGTATGCCAAGTACGGCGACGCTACGCGCCGCCGTTTTTATATTCTATCCGAAAAACCAGACGGGGGGCGGGTACCCTCCTCCCGTCAATGCGCGTGTTAAAACGATTAATTAATCTCGAGACACATTAATTTAGGGACTAACACATTTAATCTCAAAGAGCCACCCTTGCTTTTTTATTGGGTCGGTTTCTGGTTCTTGGTTTGCACCAAAACCGGTAAGGCTTCAAGAATGACCTTCAGCAAAGGACACAAAAGACATTTTAGAATGGCAAACAGCGTGTCCCGGTGGTCAGAAAACAGGTGAACTGGTCTCCAACAGAGGTAAATCCGACGGACTGAGAACCATTGGAGGGAGCTGGAGACAAGCCGGTCCCAGTTTGGTACGCCGGTCAGATTAGAAAAAATATTTGGGGCTAATATTCCCCTTCCCTCAACTACCCGGACGGAGGGATAACCAGAAGAAATTGTCCTTAGAATAGCTACTTCATCCCATAGGAGGATCCAGGAGGGCAAAAGGGGGCACGTGTCCCCCTCTCTGATCGACTCTCGGTGAAACCTAAAATGTCGCGTTCCATCCCCTCCCCCAAAATGCACAAATCGGCGCACACCGATAGGATTTAGCGTCCATCTGATAGGTTTTACCGGTCAAAATTGGCGCCCCCCGGTCTGGATGGTGCCCTCCCTGGAGGTTCCCCCCCGATCGGAAATTATGGATCTGACTATGCTTCATCCATTAGTACGCATGAACAATCAAGAAGAAAACCAGAAAAAATTTTTACAGTAAAAACTCCCACTACCTAGATTCGAACCTGTATTACCCGTGTGAGAGTCGGGAATGGAGGCCACTATACCAGCCCCGCTGCACGACATCTGGCCGAGTTTAAAACTTCCCTGATTAGTTTTTCTCAAGCTTGGACAAACTAATGTAATTCTTGTATTTTTGGGACTTAATAAAAATAAATTGAATAATAATACATCATAAAAACATTTTCTACGGCAAAAAATCATTTCTAGAACTTAAAACTTTGATTGATAGAATAGAGGTGAAGAGCAGGTTACAACCTATTATTGATATTGTTAACAAATTTGAATAACTGTTGAGTGGCCTCCAAAAATTTAGCTGAAGATAAAGAAACGATTGACGGTACCAGAATCAGGATTTTTCAAATATTAAGAAACCACAATAAAAATTTTTGCGACAATGTCCCTTTAAAGTCCCGGCTCCTACGTCATAAACCCAGGCCGAGGTATAAAACTTCAAACCTTGAAATTAGCACCCGAAACAGGAGTAAATGTCTAAAATAGTGATGAGGTGCGGTGAATAAAACGAGTCTTTTTACAGGGGTTCAGTGCGGTGTTGGGCAATTGACATCGGCCGGTGGCGACGCCTGGCGGAGGGCAAGTCAAGGGCGGAGGAGTAACGGCGGCGGTCAAGGGCGGCGATGGCATGGCTGGCTGGCCGTCCTGCACAGGAATTGTCTCGCATGCTCGCATGCGATGAACATCATGTTGCAGCAGGGGCGGATGCAGGAAAGGGGACCTATCTAAGTTTTCTTATCTAGTTTTTTATCTTGCGTAGTCAAGAAATGTGATATAATTATCGGTACAGCAGTGTTGTCATCGGGCGATTTGCTTAGTGCGGTGCATGGGGGTTGCGTCGGCTGCGATGTTCATTACATTTCAGCAGTGGCAGAGCCAAGAGGGGGAGCATTAACACATTTCCGATTTTGGTTTCAACACTTGTATAGGCGAATGACATGATAAGTTTTTAGGGCATAGGCGGGTCCAGGGGGGCAAGGGGGCACGTGCCCCCTCCCGATCGACCCTCGGCGCCCCCTGAAATGGTCACGGCGCCCCCTGAAATTTCGCTTCCCACCCCCCCAGGATACGAAATCCTGCGCCCACCGATAGGATTTGGCGCCCACCTGATAGGTTTTGCTGGTCATAAGTGGCACCCCTGATCCGGATGGAGCCCCCGGTCCGGATGGCGCCCCCGGGAAGGTGCCCCCCGATCGGCAATCCTGGATCCGCCTATGTTTTAGGGTACGTTAAAAAGTGACATTTCTTCTCCCGGGCTGCCCTCAAAAGTGATGTGCCCCCATACCAAAGCTCTTGCTGCGCCCCTGCCTGCTACCGGCCGTTCGCGCACTTTCCCACGGTTAGCCTGAAGGAAGTTGCTCAATCTCCGTCAGAAGTAACCCTACGGATTTCTCCAGTTTTTAAGGGTAAATAAGGAGACGCAGTTTTTTGCCCCAGTGCTGTCGTCGGGCGATGGGCTTAGTGCCGTGCATGGTAGTTGCGTCGGTTGCGATGCTCATTACATTGCAGCAGTGGCAGAGCCAGGAGGGGGAGCATTAACACATTTTCCGATTTTGGTTTCAACACTTGCATAGGCGAATGTCATGACAAGTTTTTAGGGTACTTGCATTAAAAAGTGCCATTTTTCTCCCGGGGTGCCCCTCATAAGTGGTGTGCCCCCAGCTGTTCGTTCCCTAGTTTACTCCCGTTTATTGACTCCATTTGAGTCAAATTTCAAAGCTAAGTTTAAAGTTTCAATGGGGTAAACAGGCATACGCGTCGGAAAAGGAGGGGCAGGGGGCCTGGCCCCCACTTTTTGGCAAAAATTTCCTGATCTCAGTCAAAATGAAAGAAAACTGGACATTCCTATATCCAGCCGCTGCAGAAGTCAACAAGGAGCCCAAATTCGAACAGTTTTTGGTCCTGATATTGAAATTTTTTGTCAGCATCAAGTTGAAGTTTGGCTGCCCCCCACCCCCCACCCCACTTTTTTGCCGGTGGAGGCACTTATATAAACAGGCAAACATTTAGGGCCATGTCAGCACTAAGAAATTTGCTGGTCAACAGGCTAACGCCTAGGGTCATAACTAAGATAACTACAGGCTAAATAATCTTAACTTAATATGATAATAATGACAGTGGCGGATCTAGCCGGGTGGTTTGGGAGGGGCAAACCAAAGTCGAAAAGCAAAAAAACGTCGCGCAGTGAAAAATTGCGTTACAATATGCCTTTTCGGTAGGATTTTGGGAACTGGAGACGAAAAGCAAAAAACCACACGGGGTGAAAAATATGGACTCAAGAGATACTTTTTTCCTATCCAAACCCCAATATTTACACTGAACTTCAATAATTCTGTTTGAAGTTGAGAGTTGAAGCACCAAAATCTTGCTTACAAGCTAAAAAGGAGTCGGGGAAAAGGAGGTCGATCGCTTGGGGGGCAAAAACATAGTTTTGCCCCGAGCTTTTCCGTTTGGGGGACAATTGCCTTTTCTGCCCCCTGGATCCGCCACTGAATAATGATGAATTATCTTAACACGCGCCCCGCTGGGGTCCCTTGCATGACGCGCCCCGCTGGGGGCGTTTTTCGCCCCCTTCCGTATCTCGTTTCCCACGAAAACTAAAGGAAAATTACGGGCGGCGTTCGAGAGCCTCTTGCCAAGACGAAGAGAATTTATAGGTAGAATTTTTACGTCAGATCAATATTGAGGTCAGCATAGGTCAAAGAAGGCTACATAGGCTTACAACAGAGCAGTGTACGTTTCCCCCTCTAGATCTGCCCAAAGCTAGAGCAAATCTTTATGCATCATTAGATTCCTCTCATCGCAGCGAATCGAATGATACATAATATGACCTTGCTAGGTCATATTATCCTCGACCTAACCGGGCTCCCTCCGTCGTTCTCGCTCCGTCCGCTGTCGTGGCCGGGTGGCGCTCCGCCCGTGATTCGTTGCGCGGCCGCGGTGCTTCCGTCGCGGGGTCTCGGGGTGGGATTCGTGAGCTGCAACGCTAGCGCTCTCTCCCTCATGTGTGGGACGACTCCCGGGATAACTTCATCACCTCCTCTCTGTCCCTTCATCAAGTACTGTTACGCTATTACCGTTATGCAGAGTACCCGTGTCTGTCATTATGTGATGCTGCTGAATAAACGTGTCACGGTTTCAATAGTCAAAATGACCTGAGCTAGGCTTAGGTCAGGGTCACAGAGTGACCTGGTATGGTCATGCTGCATATCAATCGACTCCTCGTGACAATATAAACACAATGCAAACAAAATGGGAGCTTTATCTCAATTCAGTCAGAAGTTATTGGCAAAACAACCACTCTCTGCTCCCGTGACCTGATATGACCTTTGAGAGGTCAGATGCTCAAAAACTCAACTCTATGGTTGAGATCGTGGTAAGAATAGACAGTTTGAGAATTTTCAGCCTTATCTATCCAGTATTTCCTGAAAACGAGTCCATTCTATTTTTCACCATAGACTTAATGGGGTGACCAAAAAAATTGACCACATCAAATTGAATCCTGGCTTCACCCCTGGCCCGATTGCTTTTCTCCGTTGGTACAAAATTTCAGAGATCTATCTCAAGCACAAGTCTCACAATCTTCTTCACTGCTAAGCTTCTCAATCTTCTTCACTGCTACTCTCGTCTTGCAAGCTCTACCTTTACTGGCCGTTCGCGCACTTCCCCTCGGGCAGCCTGAGTGGAAGTTGCTCAATCGTCGTCACAAATAACCCTGCTGATTTCTCAGTTTCTAGGGTGAATAAGGAGACGAAGCTCGTTGCCATAGCTACCCCCATTCATTGGCTCTATGTGTGCCAAATTTCAAAGCTAAGCTTTAAGTTTAAATTGGTTGAACAAGCGAACATTTAGGGTCATGTCAGGACTAAAACATTGGCCAGATGCAGAACTCTGGGAAAAAATGCAGTGTCGGAGCAGACAACTCACTAGGCACTTGCACTGTAGTCGCATGGTAAAAACAATGACTCGCCCGTTGATATGGCTTTTTGCTGATATCCCGAACGAGCACGTCCAAATGTCTTGCATGCGAGGCTGAAAATTCTCGTCTTGCAAATGCACATTTTTTCCTCAAATTTGTATTTTCGAAACCTCTCTACAAAGTTGAACGAGCAAAAAACCCTTAAGATTGTTCAGTGTGAAACTTGCCGGGAATATCATTTTTTCATATTATCTCAATGAAATACTGAATGAAACTGGTGTTGGTACCACTTTAATTGAAACGGAATGGAAATACGTGTTTTCATTTCCAGGCAATAGTTTAAGGTTGGAAGCTGTATTTGATGACTTATTGGCATATATGTCGAAATGAAAGGCCAAATACTACAAACCATTTTTAGACCTATAACCTGCTTCGTGTTTTTTATTCTTTAGATTTCTTGATGTTAAAATGTTTTTCAAATGTCTTATCTATTTTTTTTGTCCTGTAAATGAGCAAAATCTGACAGGGCTTTATCCAGTGATTAAATAAAAGGAGAAAATATGAAAAACATTCATAAAAACACGTTTACCCACCGATTTTCTTTATACGATTCCACGCATCCATCCAGCTTCAAAGTTCGGCAAGCGGGGCCGCAGAGCTCCGACAATGTGATATCCAGATGTGCCACGATGTCATAATATCCAGGCATTTACATGCTCTCCAGACATTTCATTATCCCCCAGCATAATGTGATTAACCCGCTTACCAAGCAAGAGCAGACAGACAGTCTGGCAGGCGTGCCATCCAGGATTTTCCTTTGCGCGAGAGCCTGGCTGACGAAGGGATGGCGAGCTGATGAAGAAGGCCGGTGCGTGGAGGGTGGAGGTGTGTGCGGAACGATGTCTTGACCAGGAAAACTGTCTACTTGAGGTGATAAGCCATTAGCGAATCAATGAATTCTATGAAGCAGGGCTGGGGTGGGCACTAAAATAACCTCTTAGTAGTGCTCAAATGAAGCCAGCTGAAATTAAGAGGAAAGCCCCAATTCAAACAGATCTAGTGAACTCTAATCAAACGGAATGTTAAGCATGCGACTATTTGGACTCTGGTGACTCCTATCACTGATCACCTCAGACTTGAGGCTCCTAAACCGGTTTATTCAACACCCGCCCGTTTACGGATATTTACACATGTTCTCTGCATGCACTTAAAGCCATATGAATGATGCCTGGCTGCGCTGATTTTGTTAATTTCTCCTCAGGGTCATGGCCGTGTTAAGCTGAATAAGAGCAGCCAGGCATGCTTCATGTAGCATGGTAGACCAGTGGCCGATCTTTGATTAAAGGTTTCTTTAGATAGTTAGAGTACAAGAATGAGCAAAGGCGGTTGCACGTCTTTTACGGAACTCATAGATACTAATACAAATATTATACCATATCTTGTTTTTACTAAGCTTAGGGAGGGCCTACGGTTGCTAAGTTGTGTTTTAAATGCAATATGCATTGGAATTAATTTGATTCAGCTACATGATTCAGCCAACATCTTAATGCTGGGTACTCGCATAGTAGGAAAATTTCACGTTGGAGTGAGGGCCATAACCTGGCGGATGGTGTCGTATCGGAAAGCTTACGAGTCTCTTATCTTTTCCGTATGCAGACCCTTTGAATCCCCACACTATACCCCAACAAGCAGGCTCGGCCTCTCTGCCGTAGCCGCCACCCCTACCTCCTCGCAAGTGTTGCAACACTCCACGACCCATTCCTCGAGAATAAGCTTCCCCCTTTGCTCTGCGACATTTACTTAAACACCCCTCCCACAAAATTATCCACATACTTGAGAGGCGGTCAAAGGTGCGTTGCGCAGACCAACGCCTTATACTGAGCCTTTAGCATTGTAGGTTTTGCGCCCCTGTTCGGTAATAAATAACAAACACCTGCCGCACCATTCCTTCGGATAGTCGTTGTTAAGGTATTGCAGCGTAAGTGAATAGCTCCTGTGTTCGTCCCAGGCCGGAGGAAACGCTAGTTACTGGTGATGTATTTATTTATTTATTCATTTATTCATCTCATATGAGCTTTGACAGGGCTTCGCCTCCCTTTGTAAAAGCTCAAGTCAGTTATACCATCCAGATTCCCTAAAAATTATATACATGGCACATGTCAAAAAACAAGTCAAGACAAAAGTAAATACAAGTTAAGAATCAAAAGATACAAATATACAAAATAAAACTCTAAAAACATTAAAAATACCTTATGTAGAAGGGCAACAATAAAATACAATGAAATAAAAATAAATGGCGTGCGTTCCTACTGCCTAACATACTTCCCGAACTTGAGATTTGAACTGACCTGATGATAATCCTAAATGGGTTCCAGCAAATGCGACAGGCAAAGCATATAAAATCAGAATTGGGTCTGTTTTCAGACTCTCCCACTGCTCGGCCGGTCTGGAGAAATCGTATGGAGCATATCCACCGTCCTTTTGCCCTTACTGACAATTTAATCTGTGTTTTTTAAGGTCAGAGCCGCATGACGAAATCCATGGAGCGAAGCAGATTGGGAGATTTCTCAAGAGGCTCTATTCCTGGCCGCTTGGCGATTCTGACAGTTGATGCCAGGGCTCCCGGAATTTAAAGGGTGATAGCGCTTTTACGCTTAGACGCCTAAACCAAGGCTCCCAAATCTAAACTCAAAAAAGTTTTTGGAGAAATTTTGGAACAAATGTTTTTCAATCCTTTGGCATTTTTCTCATTTTTATTTCTTAAGCGACGAACGTAAAACTTGGTGCTCCTTTGAATAAGCAACAGGAATCACCTAAGAAAAAATTCGAAATTGTCCGCCAATATTTATTACGCCAAAACACTGGCAGTATTTCTAATAAAAGCAACAAAAGCGATTGAAATTTGACGGCCGACTTGTAAGCTCGATACGTCAGAGGGTACGCTTCATTTAGTTTAAAGACAGCTACCTGGAGGCAGCTATCAGTCAATTTTCTTGTGCTTAGGCATAGTTTCCAGTGAAAAACGTAAAATTCTGGACCTAGTTTTTGCCATTTTGCCGGAGGACTGCATTTTTGCCAATTTAATCTAAATCCTAATATCTCGCGATCTAATGCGCCGATTTGACGATCTTCATTTCAAAATAATGAAAGAACATTGCTTCCCCCTAATAATAATTTTGGAGATGGATATCGTGATATTAAAATTCGTTTTCATATGTATAAATATAATTTTAGTAGAAAACATTTTATTTGTAGTTTCTCTGTTCTGAGCACATGTCATTCACAAGGTCAGCAATTGACATGGCTGAATAGGAAAGTTAATTTGCAGTCACCTTCATCCAATTTACACTACCCACTTATCTCCAACGGCTTTCGAGTCAATTCATCCGAAACGGTATTTCAATGAGCTAATTTCTCAGAACACGTTTGCTTCTCTCACTATCAGCAGGGGCGCAGTCAGGGGCACAGGGGGCACGTGCCCCCATCGGTGCGTCGGGGTGCCCTTTTGATTGCCGGGGTGGTGTGCCCCCTTTGAGGGCCGTGCCGCTTCGAGAATTTAGTTGCCCTACGCCGTTGAACCTAGATGGAACTAGACCGCATTTAGTGATTTCCCAACTATTGTTTGACAATTAAGTGCGCTTTATTGTCAGCTAGAGCATTCTGTCGCCTTTCCAAGCACCCGGGAAGAGACATACCGCATCGCAATCCGTTTCCAGATAATGCCTCATCGTCGCCAATAATCGTGACCGGGTGGAGCTTCATCTGCGCCCCCTGGAGGTGATCATGTGCCTTCTGAGGCTGATCTGATGCCCTCGTAGTCAATCCGGTGCCCCCTCCCTGAATAAATAATTGTGCCTTCTGGAACCTATATAATGCTTTCCCTTGCTATTCTGATGCCTCCGAGCCCTGCCTGCTGCCCTATTAGCTGTTTTAGTGCCCCTTGAGGGCTGATCCAGGCTCCCCTGAACTTATTTGAATGCCTTCCCGGCGTTTATCTACCGTCTAGGGGGCACAGGGGTACGTGCACCTCCATCGGTGCCGGGTGCCCTTTTGATTGCCCCATGGTGGTGGCACCCTCTTTGGGCCCGTGCCGATCCAAATTTCAGTGCCCTACGCCATTGAACCTAGATGTAACTAGATTGCATTTAGCGATTTCAACTATTGTTTGACAATTAAGTGCCTTTTGGTAAGCTAGGGCATTCTGTCGCCTTTCCAAGCACCCGTGAAGAGTATAGGCACGTAATCCGTTTCCAGAAAATGCCTCATCGTCGCCAATCAATCGAACGGGCGGAGCTCATCTGGTGCCCCCTGGAGCTGATCCTTGTGTCCTGTGAGCTGATCCTGGTACCTCGTGAGTCAATCTGGTGTCCTCCTGAGAAAATAAGTGTGCCTTCTTGAGCCTATAAAAATACTCTCTGAGTTAGTCTGATGTCTCCGAGCTTGCCTGGTGTCCTTTTTAGCTGTTTTAGTACCCCTTGAGCTGATCCGGGTCCCTGAACTTATTCTAATATGCCTCCCGGAGTTGATCTACTGTCCAGGGGTGCGGCCAGAAGGCACAGGGGCTTACGTGCCCCCATCACTGCCGGGGTGCCCTTTTGATTTGCCAGGTGGTGTACCCAATTTGGGCCTTGCCACTCGGAAATTCTCTAGTGTCCCTACGCCGCTGAACCTTGATGTAACTGGACCACATGTAGCGATTCGAAGACTATTGTTGGACAAACGTTGATAAGTTTTGAAGTGCTGCGGCGAGGAGCATGATGATTTGAGTTGTTAAGATGTTCCCCTGCCCTCTTCCTCGAATCCGTGAAATGTAAAAAACACTGAAGATTATATATTGCGGGGCGTCAGAATCGTGGAGTAAATATCAATAATTTCCTTTCAGTCCTAGTATAGCCCGACCTGAATTGATCACATCAAAAATGCCTTTTAGAATGAATCGTTAAAAATAAGATTGGATGTCGTGACAACAACCATATTGTGTACCTCTGACCTGGTGACAATGCCGACACATGCGACAAACCCTAGAGCACGATGTTGTGACAAGTCTTTCTATTATTTCAGCCAACACGCTTTTTGATTAACAGTGAAAAAACTCGGCGGAAGTACCTTAATCGGTTATATGAATATTTCTGTTAATTCTTATTTACTATTTTCCGTCGACTGCAGCGTTAAATGCTAACCAAAACTACCTATTAAGCACTAGTATACGTGATACTAATTCGGTGTAAAGACTATACGGTGTAAAGACGTATACTAGTGCTTAATAGGTAGTTTTTGGACAGCACTTTAGCTGCAGTCGACGGAAAATAACAAAATAAGAAACTAACAGAAATATTCATATAACCGATTAAGGTACTTCATTGAGTTTTTCACTGTTAATCAAAAGCTAGTGTTTGGCTGAAATAATAGGAAAAAGACTGTCACAAATACTGCTCTAGGTTTGTCGCATTGCTCGGCATTACTTTGTAGGTTAGAGGTACCAACTATGGTTGTTGTCACGACATCCAATCTTATTTTTTAACGATTCATTCTAAAAGGCATTTTTGTGTGAAGCCCAATTCGAGGTCTGGCTATACTAGGACTGAGAATTCATTGATATTTACTCCACGATTCTGATGAAGGGCGGTGCCCTGAATATATAATCTTCAGTGTTTTTTACATTTCCGGGATTCGAGGGGAGAAGCCAAGGAACATCTTAACTTTAACTTATTGTTGGACAACTTAATACCTTTTTCGGTCAAAGCTAGGGCATTCTGTCGCCTTTCCAAGCACCCGGGAAGAGTATGGGCACCTAGTATGTGTCCACCTAATGCTTCATCGTCGCCAATAATCGTACGGGTGAAGCCAATCTGGTGCTCCTTGAGCTCATCTCGTGTGGCCCTCTAAGCTGGTCTTGGCCCCTTGAGCTGATTACTTGCCCTCTATGCTGATCTGGTGCCCTGAGTCAATCGAGTGCTCCACTGAGCAAATAATTGCTGCCTCCTGAACCTATAATTACTGCCCTCCAAGGAGTTAGGTTTAATCGCTTCCCAGGAAGGCTCGTGTGGTGCCCTAATAGCTGATTTAGTGCCCCTTGAGCTGATTCGGGCCCCCTGAGCTGATCTCATGCCTCCCCAAGTTGATTCTGTCTCCTAAGTCAATATGGTGCCTCTTTTCCAGCTGATTATAGGTGCCCCCCTCAACCCGATTATTATTGATGTCTCTTTAGATGGTCTGCCCCCCTGAGCTGGCTTTGGTGGGCCCTGAGACCATCTTGGGTTCTCCCCTGAGCTGTTATGTTGCATTCCCTGAGCTGATTTAGGCTCCTGCCCTGCATAGTCTGGGGGGGCTGGGAGGCTGATCTGGACCCCCTGAGCGGATCGATCTGGTGCGCACCTGAGCCCATCTGATGCCCTCTGAAGCTAGTCTGGTTGCCCCTGAGTAATCTGGCGCCATTTAAGCCGATCTGGGCCTCCTTACGTGATTTCATGAGCAGCTCTAAGAAGCCCTGAGCTGAGCTGAGCCCACAGAGGCTGACATGAGGGCCCCTGAGATGGTATGGGGCCCCTGAGCTTGACTTATCTGGTATTCCCGAGCTGGTTCGGGGACCACTGATCTGATTGTTTGTCCCCGGAGCTGATCTGGTGCCCTCATGGGCATCTGGCGTCCCCTGAGCAGCTATGGGGCTTTTTGTGAACTGATTGGGCCTCGAGCTGGTGAGGGATCCCTGAGCTGATTTAGTGCCTCTGACTGGAACATGCCCACTGTGCTGATCGATCTGGGTGCACCCTGGAGCAGGTATACTGCCTCCAGAACTCAAACCAATGCTCCCTGAGCTGGATCTTTGGTGCCTGCTGAGTCATCAGTGTGTCTCCTGGAGCCTACCTTTGTCTCTCTGAACTAGCTCCGGTGCCCCAAGGTTACACAGTGTGCTCCTTTAAGCCAAACCGGGCCTCCTGGTTTAATTACGTGATTTCCTGAGCAGCTCCCAGGCCCTGAGCTGAGCTGGAATACCCACAGGTGGTGGAGCGGGCCCCCAGATGGTGCATGGGGCCTCTGGAGCTGATTACACCTCCTGACTTTATCTGGTATTCACGAGCTGATCTCAGCCTCTGAGCTGGTCGGGGACCACTGATCTGATTGCTTGTCCCCTAGGCTGACCTGGTGCCCTGCGGGCTGATCTAGCGTCCCCAGAGCAGCTCTGGGGCTTTTGAACTGCTTGGGTCTGAGCTGGTGAGGGATTCCTGAGCTGAATTAGTGCCCCTGATTTGATCTTTGCCTCTTGACCTGACTTGAGCCCCCTGAAGTGATCTAGTCCCTAAATAGTTGAGAAAAAGTGTTTCAGGCGGTTACCTATTAAAATGCCAAACCATAATGTGTCACCAGCCCAGGCTGTAAAATGTTGCACGTTTTGGAGTTATTAGGATATCAAGGGATACTCCTGACCATCTTAGTTGTTGAAAAACATTGCGAGTTTGGGTCTGTATGTGCAAATTTTGGCTATTTGTTCCGTTATTCGTCTGGAGCAAACATATCAGCTAATTTTTGGCTACCTTGTCCATTCTGGGCTGTCACCATTTAGGAATGCCAAAATGGTCAGTTTCACGACCCCTGGGCCCCAGGAGCTGATCTGGGGCCCAATAGCAGATCTAGGCTCTGGAGGCACCGGGAACTGGCCTGGGTGCTGGGAGCTTGCAGAGCCCCTTCGGCTGGCTTGAGGTTCCCTTGAAGTGATCTGGCGCCTTAAACTGTTCTGGGGCTTCTGGAACTGGCTTAAGGCCCTTGAGCCTATCTGTGGCCATTGAGTGCCAGCCTGATGACCTCATCTCTGTGACCAATGAGCTAGTCTAGTCCCTGGGTGAAGGCATGAGTTTAGTTCTTTCACCCTGATCTACATCAGGGGCCCCTGTGGTGGTCTTGAATAGATAGATAATAAGAACACAAGGCCAACTCCTCATCATCTTGGGGTGGGGTCGACGAGCTAGTATATTCCCTGGACGCACAACTGGGGGATGGTGGAAGCTGCTCTGGAGGCCTCTTATCCACACTTGGGGGCCCCAGAGCTGGTCTTGAATAGATGGGGAAATAAGATTTCAATGGAAACTCCCCCTAGAAAAACAGAGCTAACGAGGAATGAGGAATCTCTAAAACGGCTTGTGAAACATCGAAATTCCTGGTTATATAAATTTATTATACTGGTGGATCTTGGGAAGGGATGATAAAAAAAGGCATGTGCCTCTGAGATCAGAGCACAGTCCCCTAAACGAGGATTTCTAATAACAAATTTGAAATCGAAGAAATAGTTTTCACAATTTTCAGCACTGTCACACCATCCCCATCCAAAACCACTGGCCTGTTCACCTTTTATTTACTCATAATTGGGGACTGAGCCTGAGAATATGGAACTTAATAAACGCGTTCAGTTGGTATCTCCCTACCTTTTCCGGCGGCGAAAATGTGTTCTTCCAAAGACACTTATGCTAGCCCTCGTCCCACGGTGATTGTGGTAGGCAAGGAACTTAATCCGCATTCAGCCAGGGCTCACTCTGTCACGACAAAACCATAATGGGCAGCAATAAAATAATTTTCCGCTCCATTTCTTGCCTTTAACTTCTGCATACATTGTAACAGATATCACATGCTCCACTGATTCCTCTGATGTTAAATACTTTGATGGAGTTAATATTGTCCTAAATCTAGCAAAAAAAGCAGTGCTCTTGGGCCACTTACATACACTTCCTTAAGGACATTTCTTCCAACTTTAGCTCTTTTAATTGAGTTTTCCTTCTCCGTCATTGGATTTATTTGCATTTTTTATTGAACCAAAGATGCCCAAAAAATGATATAAAACAAAGATATAGTAAGATTTTAGGTTACGTTAAAAGTGCTCCTTTTTCCTGGGGTGCCCCTCAAAGTTGGTGTGCCCCCATACGAAAGCCCTGGCTGCGCCCCTTTACTATGGTTTGGAAGTCCTCAATGAATGGAAGTGGATGCACGACATAAAGGCAGCTTAGGGTCACCGATACAAGTGATTCGAGGCCAATATAATGTTTGTGGGCATTCCAGGACAAAACGAGACAAAAATCTAATTTGACACCACCATGTCTAGAAAAAATCTGGAAAATTTGTCTCCGGGGTAGTTTTGGGCCAGAACACGCCTGTGAGAATCTTTAGCCCTCTCCGACCAACAAGGTGACCGAGTTATAGCTCGAGGCATTTTCCGGAGGTCATCTCCTAGGATTCATCTTCGATGCCTGATAACTCAAATAACGCATTGCCCGATTAACAAGTTTTGTATATCATTGAACCTGTCGTGGACCATAAATTATTTTGAAAAAAATTAAAATTCAAAAATCTTGACTTGTTCCGTTTGACCTTTCTTCTTAGATGACCTAGCTTGACCTTTTCGACATTGAAATTGACCTTTTAGACACTCCTCTTCAAAAATTTTTGCTTCATCAAATATCTTTGATAGTAAAAAATGCGTTCCTTTTATAAATTCAAAATATTTAGGCACCGAAGGTGGGTATGTAGATCGTTTTAATTCACTGCGGCAGTACAGCCTTCTGTTTAACGCCAGCAAACATAGCGATTGCTTTTGTAATCGGTTGCTGGTAATCATATGGCATTGTCTTTGCCAGAAATTTCATCGTGAAAGTGGCAAAATATATGACAGTTAACACGCGCCCACCTGAGGGGGTGGGAAACCAGTTCCTCAGGCCTCTGGAGGTAGTAAAAAAACATTCGTGCAGCGCCACCGTACCCCATGTACCTCTTAACACAACATTTTGCAACTTCTGAAAACATAATTTAGGTCAACTTTGGGAGGTGGTAGGTACCGTAAATACTGAAGGCCAGCTGGCAACTGACTGCGGGAGAGGGTGACCTGAGGTAGACGGTCGTCACTGTTATGCTCTAGGGACTTTCAACTTTGGTTCATTGATTAACACTTCATCGGGGGAGTTGCTTCATGTTTCAGTGGTGGGGCCGGGGTCTCCAAAAAGTCCCTGATGACTCTAGTGAGACACCTACCCCTAAAACTGAACTGGCATCAACTTGGACAATATTTATGGGAAAATTTAAATTGCAGTCATTAAAGTGATAGAAAGGTATCCATTGTTTCGAGGGAGACGAGGGCAAATGAACTTATTAATAATTGACCTTTTAGAGCCTTAAACGAAAAATTTACAAAGATGTCGCGGCTTCTCCATAATTGGAAATAAGTATAACTTATCCTATGGGAACCACTAACTATCACAATTACATCGTTCCCGGAGATGGAAAAATAATACCGATAGAAGGTGACCCCAGTGCAGCACAGCATACGTTTGAGAGGATTCATGCAATGTAACGGGTCTGGAAAGGCGTTCATTCCTAAAAATTAATATGAATCTGGGTTTTTACATATTTGAGAAAAAATACCCTGAAATTGTAACGTATCTGGATCGGTCACTTGAACAGGTTACCACATGATATTTTTATAAGGTGATCATTTTACAGCTGACACGGATCCCAGAACTTATGATGAATAATGACACAGTGC